>JAKWJA010002498.1:20101114-20629795 GCA_027704765.1 Solanum habrochaites
TATAGTTTCAAGTCTTCTCTGCTTGCGATTAGTGATTAGATAAACTATTATAGGTCGAACAAACTTCTATTTTTGCAATTCGATAACTTTTTCTCCCTGGCTCTTTGGCCTTCCGGTTGCTCCTTAGGCGGGCTTGCCTAGTCCGCTCACGCATCATCCCTCATCGTCCCCCTATTCGCTCTTCTCTCTCCCCTCTGCCTTGGAAGCCGTACCCCGTGTGTCCAGATGAGGCGTCCAGGGCCACCGGGCAGTAGGGGATTCAGGTCAACAAACACAGAAAAAAAAATGTGCGGGCGGGGCGGGCGTGCGGGCGGCCGGGCATGGGGGGGGGTAAAATAGAGGGACAAAGGGGAGACGAAGGAGAGGAGCATAAGGTACAAGTAAGCGAGCAACAGCAAAGGGAGCAAAGCCACGAGCGAAATAAAATGGACAAACGACAAGGCGTGAGACGGCAGCAAGGAAGAAAAAAACACGGAAGAGAAACCAGAAAAAGAGGGGGAGCACCCGGGAGGAAGGCAGCAGGGGAGACTTGGGCCTAGGGTCACAGGGCTAGCGGGGAGATATCACGACGTGACCAAAATGCCGGGGTAGATAGGACACGAGACCCATGGAAGCTGCCGGTCGATGAATCATGTGCATAGTGCCTACTAAAAAAAGAGATCTAAACAGACTTCATTTCATAATTCAAAATAAACTTGATGGAAAAATCAAACCAACTTCGGAGGAAGATTATTTTTTAAGTTTTTCGACCTTGAAAGTTTTTTTTAAAAAAATTATTATTTTCTTTAAAAAAGATAACTTTCTATGATCGCATTTTCTAGTTTTTTTGCATTAAAAAATCAACCTCCAAAGATTAGTTTGCATTTTTCAACTTTTTTGCCTACAAGATTTGAATTTCATGGGTCCCTTTTTAAATTTGGTTTGTAATGGAATTCGACCAATGTGAGTCATCTTTTTGTGACCGCTCTCTTTTGAGGTGGGTTTTTAAACAGGACGTCAGTTTAAAACCACTCCTTTTTCACATTAGCATCAGCTTAGTTCATCGATCTGCTCATTTTTCATATAAAAGAATTTCAACACAAAAAAAAATATAACAAAAACATAATTATTATCATAATTAAATTTACCAAAAAAAATAGTAATATTTAAGAGGAAGTAAACAAACAAACAAAAACTTCATTTGGCGATGTTATAGGAGCACGAAAAAAAATGGAAAAGAAAGAAAAGGGGAGAAAATGGTAAATAAGAAACTAATCCCAAAAGAAAAAGGAAAGCAAAACTGTTTTCTTAAAAAAAATGATAAAAAAATATAAACTTTCGAATAAATTACTCAATATATCTAGCCTTAAACTAATTAAAACGTATATTTTTTATGGGCATTGTTACTAAGGTCATGGTTACGATTAAAAAATCAAATCAAACTATAATTCGAATTAAACTGATTAAAAAAATTTATATTTGATTTGATTTGATTAGGTTTGATTTTTAAATTTAAAATCATACTATTGTGGTATTGATTTTCTAACATAACATTGGCAAAAACAACAAATCAAACTGATAAATTAGAAATAGAAATTACTATATTATTTGTTTTATTATAACAATATAAAATTTTGTTCAATTTTAAGTACTTAAGTCTTTAACTTTCAATTTTCTCAACCTTACAACTTAAATTTTTACTTCCCCCTTTAACACTCTTATTCCAATTCCATCAACCTATTTTACCTATCATAAAGTCATACCTTTCACAATGGTCCCACACCACTCTCTCTCTTTTAATTATATCTTTCTTACGTGTATTTCACTCTAAGTATTGCTTCATTGAACCAACAATATTGTTTTTTTGGATTGTCCATGTACTAGATGTTTTTTTATTCAAGATATGTATGTCCTCACAAATTTATTACTTTCAAACCGAAAAAACTAGAAAAACTAAAGTAAACCTTCAATAACCAAATCGATGTTTATTTTTTTCATTTGGTTTGGGTTAATTTCCGACTAAATTGATTTAATTTTAATTTTAATCAATAACCGATTCAAACCGAACCACGGATACCCCTAATTGTTACCTATCTTTCAATATAGTGATTTATATGGTTAATTAGGAATTAATATTTTAAAGAAAATGTTGAGAAATTTGACATAAATTCAAAAATTCTAACATATAATATGAATAAGGCAACATCCTAACAACTCAAAAATGTCACGTTGGATGATCTTCTGACAAGTAAATGAATAAAAAATCTTTTTTAATAATATAGTATGATTTTTTTTTATTCTTGAAAAAACTATTTTTTTCATTATTGAGTTTTTTGTTTGAGAGGAAATCAAGTTTCAAATAAATCAGAAAATGACATTTTAGTCTTATTGGAATAATTCAAAATTAAACCATATAACTCTGATATCCTATATTGAGTGTTCCCAACAAGTTAATATATTAACAAAAAAATCAGATAATCATTATATATTAATTTTAATGAATATAATTATTTGTAATATTTTGATTACTTAATAAGTCATTAATTTAATTGACAACATCGTTCAAATTTTGAAAATGAAATAGTTTAATTTTAACCGTAAATTCATGTATGAAATCTTTATGTTTTTTGAAATAATATTTACATATTTGAAAACTACATAAAAGTACTATAAGTCACATTAATTAATAATTCAATATATTTAAATGGTATATAAAAAAATTACTATAAAAAAACTAATTTGATTCTCAAAATGAAAGCTGACACATAAATTGAAACATAAATAATGTTTATCTACTTCTTATTAAATAATTACAAATGTTCCATATATAACCCATAAACATGTAAGAGATGATATTGTTGTACACGACATAGAGTAGAAATAAGATTCGATGAAGAGAAAAATATAAAAAATTGATATATATATATATATATATATAATTATTAGTATAATATTATTTAGACAAATGTTGGAACTTTGCATCTGTTTATCTTTGATCGAAATGTCTTTTTTTGGAGTAGAAGAAAATTACTTACACTTTCTTCTGAATATTTTTTGAATATATATTTTTACATCATGTGTAAGGTGTAAATATAATATACTCAATATATTTTTTGAAATTTCAAAATTATAATTCTCTATTATATATGCGTATATGTAATTTAAAATCGAATAAATTATGATAATCAATTAATCATACTGCAAAATATCAATATCAAACTTAAAGTATCAATTTTTATCGAATTTATTTAATATGATATTGATATAATATTTTTTTAAAAACTAAAACTAAACTTATTGAAACGTGAATTTTTAATACCGTACCATACAGCCCTACACATCTAACTCCATCATTGTTCTCATTTGAGAAAATAATGGAAGTGATGAAATTGTAGATATACTTGCATAGAACCTAGTGAAGAAATAATTGGTAAATATGATATGAAATTTTTTGAAAGTGGTAAAAAGAGTAAACTGATTAAAAGAAAAAATAAAAGTGTAAAGAAATAAAACATCAAACTACATCAAGTGGGGGGAAAAATAAAAGAAGAGTAAAAGAAAACATCAAACTCCATTATTATTGTGGGTGATGAGAAAACAAAGAATTCAACGTGCTGATCGATATATAACTAGTATAAAATAATTAATGAACATAAATATAACACTGTATGATAATACCTGGCATTAATTGCTAGGAAAAAATTTCGCAACAAAATTTCGTCAAAATGATAATATAACATATGTCATATTATGTTATTTTATCTTTTTAAATATTATTATTTTTTAATTTTAATATTTTTAATTAAAAATTATAAAAAATTAATTTCTTTTAAAATAAAAAAAAATATAAACTTTTAAGCATTACCATAATTAATAATGGACACCTTGATCAATGTCTGTTTTGTCTTGATTCAATGAATCCAAAAGTATTGAAACCTTCTTCTTTGGAAAAATACAAGAGAGAGCCTCAAACCTACAACAACACTTCCTCTACACTTTAATTGTCTTATAATAATAGTTCTTCTATTCTAGTTTATTATACTAATAAAAAATACTATATACTTCACCAATAAAAATTGTGATAAAGTAATAAATATTTTTGATCAAAGGCGTAACCACATGGTGATCATATATGGTCTCAGATTCAAGTTTCTCATGGTGATCATCGATACAAAATATCGTATGTACATGTGTAAAATAATACGAAATAATTAAATAATATATTTTGAACATCCTTAACATAACAACTTGTTATAGCCAAGTAGTTTCACCTTCTTGGAATGAGGAAGTGTTCCTTTTATTGTGCTATTTTTTAACACAATTTGGAAAATTTTTGATTCTGTCACTATCTCTGGGTACAGAGCTACATTTGTTAGGGAGCACTTTAAGTAAAGACTTTATGATAATGTGTTACCAGGAGTCTCGAATTCATATTTCTTTGGATCATAGTTACATTTGTCAGGAAGCACTTTAAATATAGATATTATCATAATATGCTAAAAGTTATTTTCATTGTAGTTTGATATTGTTAACCCTTGTCAACATCTGCCTTTTGGTTCGAGTTCAACCAAGAGTGCGCTCCCAATACTTCCTAAAAAAGGAATTCTAACTATCAAATCAGTCGTATCACCTCAATCAAGATATCTTATTAGTTTTAACTCATATATATAAGATGCCAACTCTTTTTAGTTTTACTAATATTTCATCAAATATATATTAAGTATGAATGTAACAAATAAAAGTAAACGCATGGTAAAAACCAAAAGTATATATACCTGCAAGGTAAAGAAAGTGATGAATTCATGGAGAAGATTTGGGACAAGGGAAATATTACATATTTGTATAAAAAATATTGAAGTCAAACTGCAGTAGAGAAATAATGAACCTGGATTACATCTAAGCCAAGTACAAAGTGCCTTAAAAATAGGTTGACCAAGATTTAAGCATGTAAACAAATGCATACTTCTTTTGTTTAATACAACATCAATCAAAAAAGTAATCATTCTTATTTGATATTTATAGCTGCTAGGATACTGCTCTACGTGGAAATTATTGTTGGGATGTATATTATTAATCATAGGTTAAGAAAAATATTCTTAGAGAAATTGAAGAAACATTTTTCAATGTTATAGATTAAATTTGTTTATGTGCTATTTACTTAGTAGAGTAGATGAGTATTTTGTAGAGTTTAGCTTAACACAGAGAATTAAATCATCAATTTCTTATAAGTATAACAATTTTTCACATCTAGGATGAAAATTGACATATCATCCATCGGGTACGATGGTACACAAGTTATTTTTAATTGCATGATTATGGGAACCTACATAGTTTCACAACTTCTTGTGCTAGTACATTTTGTATGTATTGAACGGGATCGAGTAGAGATAATTGTTTTTAGGATTCACTGACAACAAAACAAAATTTCTAAAACTATTAAATGTACTTATATCTTAATCCTGAATACTATTGTGATCTTTATTCTCTAATTATCGTTTTGATTTATTAAACAGTGAGATTCTTAGATGGGTCTCAAATATGCTTGGTAAGATGATAATAATAATATATCGGGTGAAATAATATATAGTTGAATTGGAAATCCCATGTCCTGTTATAGATATGCCCTTTTTGAAATTATAAGTTTTCATTCATTGTGTCAAATCTGCAAGTAAATTTATGAATCCGACACATGAAATGAACGTTATGTGTCTCTAAAGGAATTAATCATTAAGTTAATTCGTCTGTATATTATTAATTGATTAGATCTGAAATCTACCAGGGAATTACAAAGTGTTAATTGGGCATTACAAAATGAGGGAGTGCAATTAACGAATTCCCTAGTGGAATGATTTGTAATTTATTATGGTAAGAATAATTCAAATTAATTATTTGAAATTATTTCCATAATAGGAAGCCTCGATAATTAATTATGTGGTCCCTATAGTTCCCATATTTAACTAGAACTCAGAATCTTATTTCTATGCAAAAAGGAAGAATAATATGGATTTTTCTAGTCTTTAAGAAAAATTAGGTTTTCTAGTCCGTTTTGGATTAGGAAGAAATCTCTATATATAGGGATTCTCCTAACCAAGAAAAAAGAGATGATTATTAGTTTTCTATTCGATACTTGCCCATCCAAGTATTGATTTGGATGTGACTTGAGATCACCGTAGATGACCATAGCTATTGTTTATCTTGTAGATTCGTTTGAAGGTCCGTCTATCTTGTAGATTCGCTTGAAGGTATTTGTTCACGCTTCAAGAGGTATTTATCGAATTAAATTTCAGCATGTTTATGCGTTCTAGCATGATTATGTGTTTTAGCATAAATGGTATTAGTTATCTATTATTTATATAAGTAGTAAAGATCCAATTATTATTTATATAAGTAGTAAACATCCAATTATGCTTTTGCTGTGCATATATATATATATATATTTCAACATTTGATATCAAGAGCCTTAGTTGCATCTAAATAGATAATCTAAAGAAAATACATATATGTGATTTTATATATGATTGCTGGAAGAAAAAAAAAAGAGGAAAAGAGGGGTTAGTTTGAATTTTTGACGACTACGACGATAAAGTCATTGGGATATTTGAAGAGAAATCAAGATCTCTTCTTTAAAGTTTCTTTTAAAACAATTACGCATATTGTTGAATTTCTTGGCGTCGGTGATTGATTTAAAGTTAAAAGTTGATTTGTGCACCCGACTTGCGTTGAATTATAGCAAATATGGCTTAGGAATGGTTTGAAATTAGGTCAAAGAGGTCCACTGGATTTGTTCAAAAAGATTTTGTGTAGAAACATTAAGTGCGTATTGTTTTTTCCCCCTAAGAACCATTCATTGCATTACGTATAATTTTTGCCAGTGTTATACTTTTGTTCTTGAATTTCACGAGTAGAAGGCAGCAAGAGACATTGTTAAAATAATGATTATATAAGCATTTATGATTAGTTCAATAGACATCTTTGCTCTAATGTGATTCGTATTTTCTTCTCTTGTAGTTGAATAATTATTTGAGCATTACTCTTGCACATATTATAAATTGAGAATTTTCTGATTAATAAATAGTTATTATTAATGTGGTTTATTTATTTGAAATCTATAAAATTCTTAAAAAGTTTTATATATGTGAGAGATTATATTAATATATGAATTAAGAATTATGATTAATAAATAAGTTCATTAATTAATGTGTTCTATTTATTTGATTCATTAAAATATTTTTAATGCATCATAGATAAATTGTTCTAAGTGAATACAAGTGGTGAATATTTATTATTCGAATGGAGATCTACTTTGATATTCTAGTAACACTTAATTAATTCATGAGAAAAGATATTGAAGGTTTTCACCGATCTGAAAAGGAGAAAAAATAGTATCTTAAATTCTCAGATGTATTAATCGAGAGGACAATTTGATACAAGAAGGTGTTTGTGTCATAGACAAAGAAAAAACACAAGTACGTCTTATGCTCATGAAATAATTATTAAAAAAGAATGAAAATTTGAATCAAGTTATTTTAATCTAAAACTATGCCTAAACGATTAATTTTTCAAATTTGGACATAGATTAAGTGGTCATGAATTTTATAATCTTTGATTTACTTGAAATCTGATGGTTCTAATGAAAATTGTTTATATGGGTTTTGGTAGTTTGTTGGATTAAAATTTGATTTGTATATGATAAGATCATTCTTTATATCAATTGTGTTTATGTTAAATTTGGAACATGATTGTACATAGTTATTTAACGAAAATAGATATATGATAAGAATGTAGGTCATGTTGTTTTAATTCCTAAAGATGCTTAAATCACTTGAATTTGAATTTGGTCATAGTTTTGGAAACAAATATTCTATAAAGATTCCAATTGACCTGAGATGTAGTAAGTTCATTGATAACGGCCTAATAAGAAGTACTCATTGCTACGTGGTTATATTTTTTTGAGGTCGTTAAAATAATTTTAAAATTGTTATTTAAAATTAAATGTGATTTAGTATGAATGCCATCCTTTATATTGATTTTATTTATGTTAATATGTGGTACATGATTACACGTGATGGGTTAACATAAATTAATATATGATAAGAATGTAGATCTGTTCAGTTTTTCTCAAATTATTTGAATCTGAATTTGATCATAGCTTTGGAGATAAATATTAATTTGAACTCCGATAGATCAGAAATTCGGTAATTTCATCAGAAATGATCAAATTTAAAATACCCATTGTTATGCAGTGATTTGGTAATTTGAGATCGTTCAAATGATGTGATTAGATTTTTTTGTATCTTGAAAATTAATTTTATCGAAAAAATTACTCGATCCATATGATATAGTGGTGATAGAGTTGGTTTCTCTATGTCTTGATGAACTATATTTTAATGAGTTATTAATTCATGTGTTGGCTTAGACCTTCGTCCATCAGGATAAATTTACAGTCATTTAAAGTTTCATCTTTAGTTTGATTATCTGTATTGACGCATAACTGAGCAATATTTGATTGGATCAATGGATCTAAGGATAATGATATTCCTTGACTAAAGTAACATATACTCTCCATCTGAGTTGGCTTGCATTTGTTCTAAAATGGTTGAAGGAATATCTGACACTTATATATATTGGCGTGAGTAGTCATTTTTTCATCCAAAATTTATTGTTCAGATGCTTGATATCTATAAGGCGTGGTTTGAATTTTACTAGTCATCGTATCTAAACAGGCTTTCTTTTGGAATTTTTTAGAATTTCGTTCTTTATATTCTTGATTTTGTCTCTATTTCACCAAATGATGATATAGAGATTGAATTGTTGAGCGCAAAAAATTTTAAATTCTAATTTTGGGTGGGCCAAATCACGTTTTCAATTAAATTTGATCATATTTTTGAAATTCGAAAAAAAAAACTCTGTTGATCTAAAATTTGTAATTCTAGAACGACTTAGTAGAAATTAATTTTTTTGGATCGTATATAGTTTTTTGGTCATATTGGATTAAATAGTAGTGAATCTTAGTTTTATTATGACTTAGCTTTAGACCTTCCTCCCCATCGGATGAAAATTGATACAGAAGTACTATGTATTTAACCGTCTAGTTTTTGATAATCTATATTAACTCTTCAACTGAGTATTCAGATTTGATCAATGTAGCTAGATGATTTTCATTTGCCTTAAACTACATGAGACTCTCCCACTGAGTTAGGTCTTATAAGTTTATGGGTGACTAATCGGTCCATTGTACAATGTATACTGCATGATATTTCCCAACTCTCAACGCTGGCTATTCAAGGCATTATTTATGTATAAAGTGATCCATGAATTTGTTATTTGGAATTAATTGCGAAATATTATGACAATTTAAGTATTGTGTCTCATATTCTCAATGATTTTACGCAACCCACTTATACTACTTAAGAGTTTTCTTTTTGGTAGAAATAAGATATTAATTCAAGAATGGCATTGTATTGTACTTTATTATGTTAGAAAAAAATTATTTCAGTTTCTAACTAGATAAGAGATGAGTGTTTATATATATTTTTTTTTTAACTCTCCTATCATGAGTTTTGATAATACTTTTTTCTTGGTGGATTGATGCTATTCTTTTATTAGTATATCATCTCATAATTAAATTAATTAATCTGTCTTATAAGAAAAAATACTTTTAAATTGATGAAACTTGTCAAACAGTTCAAGTTACAGTATTGGGAAATAGAACTTCGAGGTTGTTAATGGATGGACATAACAGTTCCGTAAAGTGAAGTTACTACCAACATGTGAGTTCTGTTTTATAAGGAAAAATACCTAAGAGACTTTCCTCTTAAAAGGAAAAGTGGTAGTGATAGTTAGAATTATTCTATCTTGATTTTTTGAGTTAAATGAACATTCCGGCAATAGGTGACTTTGAGTATTCTAAGATTTCCACAACGGTTACTCAATGATATAATATTATTTTTGATTAAGTAATCAGTAATGTAACCTCTTTGCATAGCTCAATTGATCACTTATCGATAGAATTTGGCATTTTTCAATTGTCTATACTAGACACTCTCATAGATTGGGTATAAGATAAAAGAATTTACTCTTATGAAGATCTAAGATATTATTGACTTTTTATTTTGTTGTTTTGTTTCTTTTGGAATAGTATCTAATACTACGTACACATTCATAATTCAATGTCTTTCAGATCACTACCTTGAACAACTATGAAATAGTTTGAGTTTGACGTAGTCTAATTTGTCACATTTCCAGATATAGGAATTGGTCCGCACATGTGGTTGAGTGGGATAAAAGAAAATTGAAATTTACGAACAGAATGTTTTGTTAATTTGAAAATCCTAAAGACTGAAAGAGGTGTTTATTATATGTCCTAAAGAAAATAAGCAATTGTTAACTGAACTGTCTTATATTTTTAAAAGGATCATTTAGTAAAACCATGTTCGTAGAATTAAACTAGTTTTCCAGTAATGGCACAAACACTACAAATAGTCAATTATAAATCAGGCGCTCAAGAAACATTTATGGGTATTTCGAATTGACGTTTCCATTGCTTTAAGTATAGTGGGAGAAACGTTATTAGATATAAGAAAACTAAACTACTCAAGAGTGGAGTGAAATGTGTGAGTAGATTAAAGAAACACTTCATGAAAAGTTGTTAATATTTCAATTCGAAAGATGTTGAAGATAATATTAAAACTCAAGAACATGAAAAGTATTATAATAGTAGTACTTCGTCGTAGTGGGGAATCATACCAAAGATGATTTGTTTTGTAGTTTGAGAGAACCTTATGATAGAGCTTCCTAAAAGAAGTATATTCTGGAGGTTTTCATGAAAGGTCCTCTCGAAGATCTAGTATAAAATTGATTTGTTACGGACGCGCACTACTATATAAAATTTCACAAGAAAATAGTCATGATAATTTCTTTCGATAAGAATAGCCTATGAGTTGTTAATGCATAGTTAAGAATCTAAGTGGGAGATATTAGGGCTTACTATAATCATGTGTTTAGACACGTACTCTAACAATTTTCAGAATTTAATATCTAAGTCGGAGATTGGTTAGGTATTACTATTAGCCATGCTTTAAATAGAGTACATTATAACACAATTTGATGGTTAAAAGTCTAAGTGGGAGATTGTCGGGATGTATACTATAACCTTGTTAAGAATAATATTATCTTAAGAATAACATTTGCTCTATTTGTCTGATCATTAATTTGTTTATAGTGTGCAATTTAACTTATTAGTAGATGATTTTGGTGTGTAGCGTTTTAGCTTAACACAGAGGATTAAATCATCGATTCTTATACGTATTAGTTTTTTTGTTCAACAATCTATGATTAAATGGACAATATCATCGGTAACGATTGTAGCACTAAGATTATATGTAAGTTGTCCTGATTATGGGAACGGTATAGTGCCAACTTTGTACTAGTACATTTTGTAGTTATTGAACGAGATTCGAGTAGAGATGTTGTTTAGATGACTAACAAAACAAATTTGTCAAACTATTCGTTTTGTACTTAAATGCTAATCCTGATATAACTATATGGATCTGTATAAATTATTATCGTTTTGATTTATTAATGTGAGATTCTCTGAGATGGGTCAATATTTCTGGTAAGTTGGATGAATAATAATATATATTGGGGAGAAATCATAAGTAGTAGTTTAAAATCATTTCTCGTTATAGAGAATGATTATATTGCTTTTTGAGAAACTTATCAGTTTTCATCGGTACATCTTCAAGTGGATTGATGAATCCGACACATTAAATAATTTAATTAGTGCTCTAAAGAAATTAATCATTAAGTTAAATTCGTCAGTATTTACTAATTGATTAGTGTATGAAATCTTAACATGGGGATTACATAATTGTTTAATAGGAATTACAAAATAGAGGAGTGCAATTATTCCGAATTTCTGTGGAATGATTTTTGTAATTTAATTATGGTAAAAATATTCAAATTATTATTTTGAAATTATTTCCATCAAGGAAAGCCTCGATAAGAATTTGTGATCCCTATAGTTACTCATATTTAACTAGAACTTAGAATCTTAGTCTAATGAAAAAAGGAAGAATTATATGTGTTTTCTAGTATTTTAGAAAAATTCTGTTTTCTAGTCCTTTTTGGATTAGAAAGAAATTTCTATATATAGGGATTCTCCTAACCTAGAAAAAAGAGATGATTATTAGTTTTCTATTCGATACTTGCCCACCCAAGTATTGATTTGGATGTGATTTGGGATCACCGTAGATGACCATACCTATTGTTTATCTTGTAGATTCGTTTGAAGCCCGTCTATCTTGTAGATTCACTCGAAGGTATTTGTTCACGTTTCAAGAGGTATTTATCGAATTAAATTTCAGCATGTTTATGCGTTCTAGCATGATTATGTGTTCTAGCATACAATATTAGTTATCTATTATTTATATAAGTAGTAAAGATCCAATTATGCTTCCGCTGTGCATATATATATATATATTCCAACAATTATTACCTCTGTTCACTTTTAAATGACATTATTTTCTTTTTTAGAGTCAAACTATAAGAATTTTGTTAACATTTTTTGATGTATTTTTTTAATCATATTGATCTGCAACAAGACAATTTATAGTACTTTTTTTTATAGTTTTTTAATATATAAATTTTTTATTTAAATATCGAATTAATGTAATTTAATTTAACATTTTGTTAAATTGACTTTTAAAAACTTTAACGTGACAATTAAAACAGGCTGTCAATCCAATTGTTGCGTCGTCGTCGAGTCATCAAAGAAAACATCTGACTCCATTATGGTTGTTCTCACTTCTCACAGAAATAATGCAAGCAAACTTGATGCCTATAGTTATAAAAACATTGTACGTATCACCTCAAATTCTTGAAAAAAACAAAGGTAAATTAAATGAACTTCATTCAAATGAATTTGTTTACATTGAGGGGTCGTTTGGTAGAATGTATCAGAAAAATAATAATATATGTATTAGCTTTTTGTATTTTTTTTTGTTTTTTTTTTTTTTTTTTTTTTTTTAGTATCTTATCGCATAAAAGTCCAAAATTCATTAAAGGTGTTCAATTTTTTTTAAATAAGTGAGTTGAATATTATTTATTTAACCTAGTGATTCTATCATGAACGATAACATTTGTCAATATCAAATATAAACAATTGAGTTTTTCTTTTCTTCTTTTTGATGCATTTATTTTATATGATAAAAATACATGATTATTGTTTTTAAAGTGAAATATTGATAGAACAAATTCGTCTGACTTTACAAAACATAAATCACATCAGTAGAAAAAGTTTTTTCTTAGAAAATAAATAAATAAAACACATGTATTAATTTTAGTTTTGGGTTTAAAGTTGTTAACATATATAAACACAAATTTTTAATGTAAAATATTGTCTTTTTGTTTTGAGGAACATGATAATGGTGTGTGAGGTTGTGTTCTGCTCTCAAAATAAAAACTTGTGCGCTTCGTGGGATTCAAACCTGTTCACCAAGGGTGGAAATGAGCAAGTTTTACCATCGTGTCATGGAAGAGTTTATGTCAAGCTGTTCAACATTAATTATTTAAACCTTAAATCAGAATTTGACTTCTCTATATCGTGTAATTTTCGGCTTCAGTTTTGCTTGTTTGATACTCTCTTCCAACCTATGTATCAATAATGTATATAGGGTCGGACCTACATGGATCTTAGGGGGTTCACCCGAACCTCCTTATGGAAAAATTACTCAGTATATATAAGGTAAACTTCTTGTTTTAAGTGTATAGATAATAAAATGAACCTCTTTATTAACTGAAGAGCAGTGTGGTTCACTGATGAGGGGTTCATCGTTAAGCTGAATGACCCGAGTTTGATTCTTGGTAAGTGCAACATTTTCAACCTTTTTTATTTTGAGAAAATGGCTAAATGATCCTCCAATCTATTATCAATTTTTTAACTATACACTTATATTTTGATTGTCCGCGCACACACGGTCCCCCCTCTCTATTCCCTCCTTTGCTCCGCCTCTCCTTTGCTTCCCCCCCTTGCCCCTCTTCCCCCCCGGCTTTTTCCCTTTTCCACCTTCCCTTGTGCATTGCACTACCTTAAGGCCCTTCATGCTCTGGCATTGCCAGCCACAACCCTTGTACCTTTGTACCTACTACATGTCCTGGTTCCAATTGACACCCCCGCCCCCTTAAGGATACTAAAAGAGGAAAGGATTCTTGATTGAATTAAAAGGTAATAGACATATCAAAATATATCAAACTCTTTCTTCTATTGATGAATCTAACAGGCATGTTACCTTTCCAACAGAAGTGAAGTCCATCTCCTGTAATTCTCTAAATTTAAACCCCACTTGCCCTCAATTTGGAGTATATTTATCAGTTTGTGTTCTTCTCTAAAACATATATTGAATTGAAAAATGCACCACCTTCGTAAAAAGAAAAAGTTTCACTCCAAGAACATTTGACAATGCTAAAGCTCCTTATGTCCATCATATTGAGTCGTTCACTACAAAGTGGATCTCGTGAGGATGACACACTAATCTTTCATATCGAACAAGAAGAATTAAATGTAGATTCTCCTGGTTGTCAGCGTGTTAAGTTATATTTGAAATTTGATCCACTATTGATGCATTAAGCTAGTTGTGGCAATCTTCAGTTTGACGTCCACAAGGTATTTCCTTATTCATGCTCCTCTTGTACAATTTTGAGTTCCTATTCTCCTGTAGGAAGTTGAGAATATGTACTTGCATTGGACAATATGTGAATTAACATGATCAAATCTTCTTCTTGGGCCAAAAACAAACTTGCATTGGACGATATGTGAATTAACATGATCATATCTTATTCTTAGGCCAAAAAAACAAAAACTAAGTGTTGGTCACTATATAATCAGCCATCCCACGAAAGGGAAAAGAATATTTGATGAAGGAAATTTTTAGGCAGAGGAAGATATTAATAACAATATCACGGGTGACTCGACAGTGTTAAAAAAAGATACGTGCCATAGGCCCCAAAATTTAAGGGGCCTCATTTTAATAATAATAGGTTATAGTTTTTTATTTTTTAACAAATATGGATACTATTGTTTAGAAAAAAGTACTCTTTTCATGAAAATAAGGACTTTAATAGACACAAGTTTGACATATTTGTAGTACTATATCTCATGAAAAATAATTTAAAATAAGAAGGATTATATTATCAATTGAAAATTACAAGAAATCAATTACATAATTGTTATTAATAATTCACGTTTAAAGCCCCGTTTGATTTTTGTCTTAGGCCACTAATATGATTGAGCCGCTCCTGAACAATATCAACAGAAAAGAAATTTCAAATAGAAAATGATGGTAACAACATTGAACTTGTACATCTCGCGAAATCAAAAAAATGAAACGCTTACAATCTTAAAGTGATAACATCAGCCTATCACCATTTTCATTTCTATTCGCTAAACGATTCCTTGTTGAAACACTTAACTATCCTTCAAAGGGGAAAAAGAGTCATAAATAAAAGTTTCTCATACCATTTGCTACAAATAAGAAAAGGAAATAAAATCATAGCACATAACACAAACAAAGATGATAGGAAAACACAAAGAATGTACTTTGATTATTTCAATTTGAGATGGACAACAAGTAGATGCATTTGATCAAGTTGAAACTTGTCAGGAAATAAAAATGTAGATTCTAACTTGCATGATTAGGAGATGGTTGTTGCAAATATGCCGATTAGATTCTCTTTTTCTCGTTAGTTTGACTAAAACTCTTACGCATTCTAGCAGAGTAGTAGCAACAACACTTAATTCTCTTCTTCTCTTTCTTTTCCTAGTTTTGTTTGGCTAAAACTCTCACAATCTGACAGTGAAGTAGCAGAAGTAGCATTGTTAGCTAGCTAAATCATTTTTATAAGTATTTTATTAAACATGGTATAAAGTAGTGCATAATGAGAATATTGTCTAGCATGAATATTATTTCATCAATATAAGAAAGGGAAAATGCACAAGTACCCCTCAACATATATCCGAAATTCCAGAGACACACTTATACCATACTAAGATCCTATTACCCCTGAACTTATTTTATAAGTAATTTTCTATCCCTTTTCGGCCTACGTGACACTAGCTTGAAAAAAAGTCAATCAGTGTTGGACCCACAAGATAGTGCTACGTAAGCCGAAAAGGAATATAAAATTATTAATAAAATAAGTTCAGGAGGATAATAGGACCTTAGTATAATATATGTGTGTCTCTGAGATTTCGAGCACAGGTTTAGAGGATACTTGTGCATTATCCCTATAACAAAAGAAAAAGGGTTAGAGTTATGAGCCTCAATGATAAATCGTCTATAGTTGTATATTCATCATTTCAAGTAGTTCGTCCCTTTCAAAAGATATAATATTACTTTGCTAATCGAAAGTATCATATAGAAAAATCGGATACTCTTCACTGAAATATGTTTCAATACTACCAACCTGCTCTTTAGACGGGGCAGAGCCGGGTCTGACCACTACAAAGCCCACGCCATATGGCATGTGCACTTTCTCTATCTGATCAGTATTGCAAGGATAATTTCTTTACTCACACCAGTTCATTATTATTTTAATCTTAGTCTCCTGACTTCACATCCTAACTTCACGAGATTTTAAAATAAGATGCATCTCATACCCCTCCATTAACTTAACACAACCGTAGAGTTTCTCACACTCATTATATGCACAAATCCAAAAAAGATTAGGCATAAAAAGACTTGGTGTTAGCCATTATGAATTAACACATGGTCTAAAAATTCAAACATTGATTTACCCCATTAACAAGTTAGTCAAAGAGTTCACTCAAATTGGAAGTCATAAAAGAAAGTGAAGGACTAAAAAGAATTGCAGTTAATCATACTTTCAGTCAAACGACCTACAATTGACAACTAAGTACCAATTCTAAAACTTTTTAAAAAAAAAACTAAAACAACAAAAGAATAAGAACATGTTTGAGAAGAATCAATCCAATTATTACGTTGCTAAAGATTAAAATCTCAATATAAGATGGATAACTTTTGATCCGCAAAATCAGCTTGCGAATGCAACAAATGTAATCCGTTCCTGATTCCTGCAAATCACACTAAATGAAACATAAAATTAATTATTAGTGAGATGTAGACTGAAATTAAAAAAAAACTACACACATGCAATTATAATTAAATTTAAAGCAAGGCAAAAATAGAGAAATTTTAATTTCACTCAATGTAAGCATGGATTTGAACACTTAAATTATGTTCTTCAACACTAAAAAATAAACTCTATCTAAAAAAAGAATTAACATCAATCATTTAGATGACAGATTATAACACGCATTAAGATAGTAAAATGTGCAAAATTAAATGAAACTACAAAAGGCTGAATTGAGAAGAGCAAATAAATATTTGTTGAGTCTTTGGATAAAGACACGAAGAAGAACACAATTCTTGATGAAGACACATGGAAAAGTAGCACAATTATAGAGGATGAAATATAGAGGACAAGATGTCAAAAAGATCATAATTTTCATTCTTATTACAATGTTTGAATATACAAGTGTGATTTCACCCTTCTATAATAGTTAAAAAAAAAAAATACATCGAAGAAACTATACATCTTTTGTCGAATGTTGTTTGGAAGGACCAAATTTTAAAGTTAAAAAGAATGAGTTTCATTGAAGTAATTATTCTATGATCAATTAATTTCTCAGAGTAGATTTTACAAGAATCTCATAATTTTAAGAGTGTATTTTATTTCTACTCCTTTTCAAAATCACAAAAAATCCTTTATATTTGGTGAAATCAAATATATACTCATCATATCTCTCTCAACGTCCTGATTTATTACTTTTCAATTTTAATATATCAGTCAAAGTTTCGATACATTACGTATGTCCCAAATACATTGTATAAAGTGATGTGTCCGTTCAATATATCAAATAAACTCATGTATTCAACTGATATATCGCATAAAGTAAGAATTTTTATAATTTCTTCAATTGGTATGGAATTTTAAAGAATATAGTATAATTTGTTTATGTAGGTAATTTTTCTTTTTTAAATGGTCGCTCAATTAATAATTATTATCTCAAAAATTTATTTTCACTGCTTTTCTCAAATAAACACACAACTAATACTTATCATCTAAGATTTTTTTTTTCTAAAGAAAGTGACCTTTTTCGGATAATAGTGGAGTATTACTCCATTCGTGAAATACGATAAATATACCAATATGTCAAAAGTAGTGTACGATCCAAAGCCTATTATATTTTGAAATGTCAATAAGCTGATCTAAAGCCTATTCTATTTTGAAATGTCAATAAGCTGACTGCATCTATCTCTTCCCTTCATGCAAGGGACAACTTCTTCTAGCAATTTCTTTTTTCTTTTTTTACATCTCCATCAATTTTCTTGCATCACCAAACTTAATTTTTGGCCTTATTTTATTTTCAATAATTGTCTGTACAATAAATTAGTATTCTATTTTCATTAATTATACACAAAGATTTCCAATTAGCTTGGAATAAGAAAAAGTTTAAATCCAAGTCAATTTTATAAAAAATAAAATAAAAGAGGTCACATGGGCCATTTTATTATAAAGAAAAGTATAGCAATATGGAACCCATGGGAAAATTGTATATAATAGCAAACTAATAACCTAAAATAAATGGAGTATAAAAAACAAAAGCTATAGTTTGAATTTAATTGTGCTCCATACAACTTACAAAAATTTGCCAGGCTTCTTCTCCAAAAGTCTCCGCGCTCCGCCACGTCCAACCCTTCTCCTCGCCTCTCGCTTTATACACAGAATGTATATTTCTGTTCTTCTGTTTTGATAAAGCGAGATAAAATTGTATTACACATGCAAAACTACATATATCTTCCGTGTTATACATTTAATTATACAATTTTACAAACTTTTACTTCAAATATTGCAAGAAAAGGCCAACAATAAGTATACAATTGCGAATTTTATACAATTGTAGTGAATACATTTCTCTAGCTTTATCAACAGAAGTGTATATATTTTTTTTTCTGTTTTTGTAAAAGCGAGAAAAATATTATCTTCTTGCTATACACTTTATAATTATGCAATATACATACTTTTATTAATTTCTATTTCAATCTGTATGCAAAACAAATTATCATTGCAGCGAAAAGGCCACGAATTATAAAATTTAGGCCATTGAATTTACAATTTAGGCAGCAAATTATACAGTTTAAATGTTTGCTTGGAGCGCTAATCCACTTTGTCTAAGTCATGACAAATATGAATTTTTTGTTTGCTATATGTGAAAGTTGCCCATGGAAGATTAGCTCAAAATGTAATATTTTAATATTTAATAAGACTTAGGCATATATTTAATATTTGAGCTTGTTATGTATCTGATTATGTATTTTTTAATTTGTTTAATTTGAAAAAATATTTAATAATAAAATGGAGAAAATCAAGATAACAAATATTTTTTAAAAAAGAACAGATCACTTGAATTTCTTATCAGTTACAATTTCAAAGAGAAAACAATAGCTGATCCACTTTCATTGTTTCTCAAATTTCCAATATCGAATTTACTCCCCGTCGTTTCTCAAATTTTGTTTGGATCTTTTCTGTGTGGAAAGAAAATATTGAAATAATCAAATAGGATTTCGTTGACAAATAACTTTGGAACGAAAATTTCAACTTGAACTTCGAGATAATCAGTGAAATACAAAATCGATCAAGTATTCTTTTACTGCTGAATCATTAATTTGTTTGGAAGTTTTGATATAATTTTTTAAAAATTATTCTGGTTAGTTAAGATTTTTTTGGACGATGACGAGGCAGAGTATAAGAAAGAGAGAATCAAAGAAGAAGGTTGCGAAAATTGTATTCTTATTAATTTTTGTTTGTCAATTATTTTTCTTTTACTCAACATTTGTATTTTTATTAAGAGTATCGTATTTCTGTTTTAGTTTTAGTTTGTAGTAGTCATTCCTATAGGTATGCTAAATAATTTTTGTATTTCTTATGAATAGATGTATTCTACTTCTTTCACAGTCAATTTATATTTTTCTTAGAATATTGTATCATTCCTCAACATATTTTATTATCTTTACTATGTAAGTTATTTTTCTTCCAGAATCTCGTATCATATCTTAAATCGTATTCATATGTAATAATTAGATTAGATTGAGATACAATTAATAATATCTTTGTAATACAAATAAAAGAAAAATATATTTTGTAGTCATGTAATAAAATTTTGATTATTAAGATACAATTTTTAATTTTCACTATGAAAGTAAAATACATATATAACATAATTATGGATACCTTTTTGTTATGAGTGATTCTCTCTTTATTGATGATCTTTTGTATTCATTTTTTGTGGAATACAATGTAGTTATGCGGATGGGGTCATGTATATACTTACAAAGCTATGGGACCATCATAATTACATTCTGAAGCTGTCTTCTTGAACTTTTGACTGAACTCAACTGTTCAAGTTTCAAAGACTCCAAAACATAGAAACTTTCAAACGAAATCAAAATGAATGACCCGACAACCGAATTATTAATCCCACCTAATCGTAAATGATCCGGACTCGCTACAAAAAGCTCTAAATGCGGAAAAGATAAGAAAACAAAGAAAATGACCCGAAGGGTCATTGCACATCACTTTTATAGAAATATTATATTGAAAAAACTGTTTTTGGTGACGTAATGAGAGAACAAATACCAATTGATGAAATTCACATATGTTGAACGAAAAATATTGGTTGAATCGTTGAACTTGAAGGTGAAGAACCCTAGCTTTGATCCTCAAATGTTGATGTTGGGCCTAAAGAAGAACTACGTTCCTCACTATGATAGCGTTAGATATCTAAAATGCTTAATAAACCTTGAAGAATAACCTTACCTTGATGAAGACCAATCAAACACCTTTCTTGAAATTCTTTCTTAAAAATCCTATGTTTTGAGCATAAAATTCTTGCTTAGGATACATAGTCATACATTAGAATCACTAGGAAATTGTGACAATATGCTTACTTTATCTAAAATGAAAAACTGTTGATGACTTACTTGAAAATCAAGTCTTGAACCCTAAAATTGAAATCTTGATTTCAGTAGAGATAGGAAGAGGATTTTTGTTAAAATCTTGTAGAAATTTAGAGATTTATGTTGTAAAATCTTGAAAAATACTTATCAAGACTTAGTAGGGTTAAAGAGAGTTTTTGAGGACTGAGGTGATTGACCAAAGGAATTTTTAATCAAAATAAATTATTACTTAAATCAATTCATCAAAATAATATTTCTTAGTAACATTTTATTCAAAAATATTCAACGCTTCAAAAATAACAAAGTTGACAACGTAAAATTAATTCGTTACCACCAGTAACGTCGATCTTACTTGCAACAAAAATAAGTTTAGGCACTTTCTATGAATTATTTGGTGCTTAGTAAAAAGTTATCGTAGTGGAAAAAATATAATCTAGGCGTGTGGTGATTTTCATCTATTTGGCTGCTACTAAGTATATAAATCTCTCTCCATCTAAGCTAAGGTACCTTCGGTCAGAGGTTGTGTCTTTGGTGTTACCTGTTAGGATCGAATCTACACACACTTGATGAATGAAGAACCCAAGAACTTTAGAGAGAATGAGATGAGAGATCTAGAGAGAGAGAAAGAGAAACCAATATTTCGTGGTAACACCCCGTGAGTAAACTTTCACGGCGGTGGGGTATATATATATATATTAATAAATCAGAGTATTTTTGGTTATAGAGAATAAATGGAGAATAAATAGTACAACCTAAAATTAGGTCGGGGCGCTGCACCGAACCCCTCCTTCGGATGGGGGCTCCCCCCCCAATAACTCCGTGGCAACCTCACTGCGGAGGTTAAACCGCGTAAACAATTATATATATTAATCAGACTCCACAACCTAACATTACCGGTATGTCACTATTAGAAAAGTGTAGATTACCTTTTTGTAGGTAATACTTGCAAATTTTCTTGCGAAAATTTTAAATTCCTCAATATTAGAATATATTACCTGTTAACTATATTCCCAACAAATTTAATAGCTAAAGTTGATACCATTTTGCACTAAATTAGTTCCTGCAAATAACCTAGGGAAATATATCCGCATGAACAATATCACTAGCTAAATTCCTAAGTATACGGACCAATTTTTTTTTTTTTTAAATTCTTTTAATCTGTAGGATGCCCACTTCATTCCAAAAAGTAGTTATACTTCATTTGTGTCCAGAATGTGAAGTTTTGTGAATTCAGTGTTGTTTTCTATGAAATGTTTTATATCACTTTAAAAGGCATAGCTGAACTCTTCATTATTAAGGTTGTCTTAGGCTCTTAGCACTATTAAATGATGCTGCTTGCTGCTAGTTTAATTGTATTTGTTAGTATTTTAAATGTCTTATGTTCTTAGCACTTCTGCGTAAACTAGTTATAAGTTCTCGAGCTTAAGGACTTCCTACATCAAGAAAGTATTTTTACGTTAAAATGTAACGTCCTATAGTTGATGATGGTGGGACAAACAATATTAAGCAGCTAACTTGATTATACATAGTGATAGAATATATGCCTTCACTTAACACGTAATGGATCAGGTCCCTTACTACACTGATGAATGAAACCAGAAAGTTAAATACAGTAAAAACAAGACGATGATTTTACGTGGAAACCTCCTTTTTAACGGGAGTAAACCACGACGCTTATAGGATTTCAATCGTTTTCAATACTTCAAAAGCAAAAGTAAAAAAACACGATTACAACACAATGTGAGAAGAAGTTTTTAATCTCAGTTTAAGCAATAGTCTCTAGTGCTTACAAGGCCTAAGAAGAAAACAATCTACCCACTAAGCTATCCCCTTGGAAAAACCTAGACTTTTAACACTCCACACTGATTCCTTATAGATTCAGGAATAGTTTCCAGTTTAAGAACAAGAGAAAATGTATTCCTAAACAATACCGAAAAGCTCCAGAGTTGCTGTTGTCTTGGAATAAATTCTGCCGTTGTATACTACAGCCTTTGCAAATGTTGTTGAAGAGTTTTATCTCAAGTGGGCCAAAACTCCAAAGATGTTTAGGGAAGGCTTTATAGGACAAGTCACTTTCTAAACTCTTTGCCATTGGTTGGAGCAAGTCCCACCCCCAACCACCCCTTCCCTACTTTCGATGCGATCGGAAGGTGTGCAATTACTTTCTGTACCGTCTCCCTCTGGAGTCAGACTGCTCGTAACCATGAGAGCCTTGGTACCTCTACTAGGTTTTTTTTTCCCTGGGTTTGTTTCATCTGCAATACTAACGTAAGGAAACCTGTACCTACAAGGCCATAAGTTGGTCAAATCACAAAACTACAAATAACATTTCCCCTTTTTGATGATGACAAAACAATGTGATCTAAGATCTTCTCCAACCTTGGTCCTCTGGCTATATTCCTCCCCACTACTGTACATTCCCCATTACTGTATATTCCCCTCACTGTAGATTAGTACTCACAGTGTTGCTTCCCCTTTTGCTCATAAAAAAGATATGCAGTAAACCAATGATGTTAAAGAAATACTAAACAAGACAAAGCTAAAGAGCAATCAATCAGTAGGGAAAAGAGCATTCACAAAGAGAATATCAGAACAATGAAGGAATAAGTAAATAGCATTGCCATCAAAACATTAATTACATTAAAATCAAACTAATATACATCAAACAAATGATAGCCACACAAAAAAAATGAACAGGGGAGGATTGATTAACAGGGCTAGGAAGAGGGGGGAGGATGAGACAGGGACTGGAAAAACAAGAGTGAGTCGTGCATGGACAGCATCATTATCTTTGATAGCATTTTCATGCAGGCAGTGATGTTTGCCTTAACTCTCATCTCTTTCTCCAGAGCTTGTACCACTGAAAGAAACAGGTCCTCACTTCTGTGCGTCAGCAGTTATGCTTTGAGTATAGCATCTATGCCCTCTTTAACCACTTCCAAGACCACAGTGAGCTCCTCAACTCGTGCTTAAGCTGATCCTGATCACATCATAAGTTGGGCATCTTTCTCTTGGGATAGCCTCTTCCGTCAAATTTGCCCAATTCGCACTCAACCAAGGTACTCTCGGAGATGGTCAGTGTAACCGTCCCAACTTTTCCCAACACTGAGAGGAATTTTGAAAATGCTTGGAATACCTCCGTGAGAAAGTATCGTAACCCATTCTGTGAACACCTTTCCTCTCAATGCGTTTGTGGATATGCTCAAGCTAGACCAGGGAGTCAGGGCTTCAAGCTACACACCCATCTCCATCACAATAACAAATCAGCAGCAGTTGCTAAGTCATCTTTCATGCGAGGAAGGAATAACTTTGTTGATGAACTTAAAGACCAACGTGATACTCACTCTTCATGATTTTCTTATAATCCCAGAACCTTGGTTGTGGGTGTCTTGAGAAATCACAGAAGCAAATCAGAAGAGCAAGATTCTGCCCAGTCAGACCGAGTCCCTCTTTAGGCACCTTGAGGAATTTTTGACTCAACAACCACCCTCATCTAAAATATACAACAATGTCATTTACCCGTGTGAGGATGCTCCCATCGTCTTGAGTTGAACATTATAGTAAAATTCGCGACTCTTATTCATGGGGATGGGGGATTTCTTGTGAAACAAGTGTAACCAAATTGGATCTCTACCATATTGTGAAGGAATCCAGGCCCAGGAAGAGTTATGATCACCATGTCAAACTCTCCCTGCAAGACGGCTGTTTCTTAGGCTGTCAACAACTCCCTGATGTTGACACTCTCCATCTCTCCTGGCTTGGGTACTAGGTCCCTCTGACCTCTTCCTTTTTCCTCAGAAACTCCTTCTTTTTCGACTTTGTGTTTTTCAACCTTCTTTTAAAAAACCTTTCCCTTTTTCTTCTCAGACCTTTACTCTTAGTTTTCTTTTCCCTCTTCCTCACCAGAAAAACTCAACCACATTAGTTCAAGGCATTTTGAAATTTGATACCTTGAAGGTTCTGGTACTTCTAATGCAGCAGTAGAACGTGCACTCGACTTCACTTTGCAGCAGCAGACCTAGAGTAGGTCTTCTACTAGGGGCCTTGGACTATCTTCTCCTTCCCATTTTCTATAATTTCCCTCTCTTCGCTCAACCTGCCATTTTAAAGGTTCCTCACTTACGTTCAGAGTCAGAGGAGGAGGAAGAGAAGGGTTACTTTCTATATCAGGCGTTTTATCAAAAATGGTTGAGTCAGTTCTACCTCCTCCCTCTGCAAAACTTAGTTTTCTCCGCCATTGCCTTCTTCCCTCATCGAGCCAAACTCTCAATCACCAACTCTTCACTGCTTGCCACTTAGGGACTCAGATTGCATAGCTTAGGCCAAATCTCCTTCAAGAGATTGTCAGGCAAACATATCTTTTTTTGAAACGGACCAGGTCCGGTAGGCACACACGAATGTTTAGATTCTATGGCATCGAAAGGGTTATGCGGGGTGTCTTGTTGAGAATGAAGGGGATTGGGTCTGGCTGTACAGTTGAGGAAGATAGAAACAAGAGGCGCGATTTCTCTAAGCAGCATCTAGCATCTGTTGTAGAGGAGCTGAAGGGGAAGACATAGTTGTACACACAAGAGAATGGTTTCGTTGAACAGAGAAAAGAAGAAAGACGAACAAATTTCCTTTTTAGCTTTTGCTAAAACCCCTTCGTGAAACACAGAATGTTAAAGGACAGATGTGGATTTCAAAAGAAGTAAATGGTGGTATTTGAAAAGGCGTGTAAAGGTGCCAGGTCCGTTGATTGTATGTGTCGTTTGAGGAGAGAACGATGGGGACTAACGGTCAGAGTGACCGATGAATGACACGTGGAATATTAACGGTATATTTTGCAGTTTTCAAATTTAATGTATAATGCGAACATGGACAGGCACCAGGTACCATAGAAACATTCAAATTTCATTCCTCAGTTGTTTAGTTGTTCCCTTGTTGAGCAGGTCCTTATAAGGTATACCACAAAAGGTACAAAAAGATCTTGGTTCAGGTAGTTTAACTATTCACACAAAGATACCGCATGACAATTTTAGCCATCAAGGGAGTTCAACTGTTGGAAGCTAAGAAACTCACTTGGAGATCAACATGCCCAACATTCAACCGATTCTCTCAAATTGATCCTTGCTGAGAGCCTTGGTGAACGATGTAATGAAACTGGGATCATAAGTCCGTCTGGCATCCATATGTGAGCACAATATTCCCCTTCTCAACATATCTCTCAAAAAGTGTGTTACATGAAAGCCCTAATCAAGAAACACTCACCCCTATCGGAAACGCGGTCGGAGCATGACGGAGGCATCCATTAATTTGATCGCGATATGGAAAAACAAATTTTTGGTTTCTTTCCCTACTAACAACACTAGTATTGCACATATAAGAGGAATTACTTTGATGTGGAACCCAAAATCTTCCAAGTGTTGCTATATCCACAGCAACTGAGAACAAGCAGGCTGCAGCAACTACATATTCAGCTTCAGCAGTTGAAAGAGACACAGTCTGCTTATTGGTACCCCAAGAGATAAGTGATGATCAGGAAATGGAGCCATGCAGAGGTACTCTTCCTGTCAACTTTTGATAAACCAGCAAAATCAGCATCTGCAAAACCAACCAGATCAAAAAGTGTCACCTGCTAGCTAGAAGAGAACCCGGGCCCCTGTTTTCTTCAAGTATTGAGAATACGTTTTGCAGCCCTCAAGTGTGAAATCACAGGAAATGCTTGAAAACCTGGTCAACATTCCAACACTATAAACAATATCAGGCCCCCCCCCCCTCCCGGGGCCCCCATGCTAGCAGTTCAGATACAACATGATCCAATGATTCCCCTGTACATTGTTTGATTCACAAGAGGAGCAGATTCCTCTACTACAAGCGGGAATTTGTTCCATAGGAGTTCAATAGTTTAGAGTCCAAAAACATATTGAAGTTCTTCAGCAGAAAAAAAAAATCCTTAATGTACTTCCTTGACAATTGAAATCCCATTTGATGATTGCTTGATGTGAAGGACCAAGGACGGAATGTCAGTTCTCCCCATCATGTCATTCAATTCCTTGTCCATTAATGCTGAGAATTTCTTCACACAAACACTTAACGTGAGAAGAAGTTGTTGGCCTTTCTTGTATCGAGCAACATTTTTATGCTTATATATTTCTGAAAAAAAGAAGGTTATTTACTGATCTTAAAGGGGGGAGCGGAGAGGGGGGATGGCGTGGAGTAAATTAAGGGTGTGGGGCAGTAGGGGGGGAGTATCCCCCACCCAAGGGGCACAACTGCGATCACCCGGGGGCTATTATATGCCTAGAATGCTACTAATGTCCATATTTAAGTTTATTTTGAACTCAATATTTATGTATTTAAGAGTCTTATCGAGTCGTTTGTCTATTTATGGGCTAACTAGCATGATTAGTTGTGTAGGTAAGCTTAATGAGAGAAACTAGCACAAAAAGGGATAAATGAAGCAATATAATGATTCAAGTCAAAAAAGAGCAAGGAAGAAGCCGAGGAAAATGCACCAAGGCATTGCTTATACTCTTCTCATCGTGGAGAGGGAGCAGAATCCTGGTCGCAAAAATTTAATATGAGGCAGAACACCTTGTGTAGCTCGCGCGTCGCGGATGGATGCCTAGTTTTGGGCTAGAAAGAAATCACGAGGTAGAACACCTCATGATGATCGGGTGTCGCGCAAAAGGCAAATCTACATGGACTTTGAATTCAGAAGGCGTCGCGCGCCTTAGGCCTTGTTTTGGCTGTTTCGACTTTTAATATAAATAGGGTTTTATTTTATTTTAGAGATTACTCTTTTTTTTATTTTCAAAGAAGCATGACTAGGGAGACATATTTTTGAGCTCTTAGGGTTATTGCTTAATCTCTTTTCCTTTTAATCTTTTTGTTGATTCATAATCATTGCATGATTGATTTTTGGACTATAGTAGCTAAATATCCTTGTTCTAAGGTTGTGTCTACCAGATGAATATAATCATTTGAGTTTGTTATTGGGTTTATTATTAACTATCTTTGAATCTCTCCTATGTTTCGTATTCGTTGTGTACACAGGCATAATCTCCACCCAAGCCCCCAACCATGTGACCATCTCTCCGGCAGCACGAACGATACCTCCCTTTGGCCTAAACGAACTCTACCTGCGACAATCCCCCACACAGCTATTCTAAAGCGTCCCCCTCTATCCGCCGAAAACACCATCTTAGAACTTGATCACGATGGAAAGGAGTAGACAAGAGGACATCCCGTGCCTCACTCCCCTAGCGAATACACGAGGATAGAACTCAGGTTATAAGGAATTTGTTGAACTCTATATAGCTAGGATTGATTCGTCTCTATGATAGGGATATACCTAGAGACCTCGCTTGCATCACCATACATGAAGATAACTTAATGTGCAGTTTTAGTCATTCTATCCCAGCTTAACAATGTAGTTACGATGTTAAATATTGTAGGCGATTATAGGTCAGGAGAACATGATCATACATCTAACCCTATTATTCAGTGATTTCATAGTTAGTAATTACCCATTTAAAGTATTAATTGCATGATTCCTGTAAAAGTTGCAACCCTCGATCTTTACAAAGTGATTGTTTGGAATTTTAGAAATCGAATCATACTTTTTATATTTTGTTTTAGGTAAAAGTAGAAAATACATATTCTTGAAAACTTAAATTACATTTGTGTTAAACTGCAAGTTAGGAGAATTGATTAGTTCTAATTGTATGTCCCTGTGGGTACGATACCCAACTTCCAAAAAGATCCACTTTATTACTTGTACGATCACATGCACCTGCGTGTGATTTAACCACAACAAGTTTTTGGCGTCGTTGTCGGGAACTTTAGAATTAGGAAATATTTGATTTTTCTATTTCTGGAGTAAAACACAAGTTTTGACAACTTGATCTTAGCATTTCGTTGTTGTAGGTTGTTGAAAATCCAAAGTGGACAACAATCAAGGATTATTGTCACCTCTCTCAGAACTTGAAAGAATCTTACACAGAAGGCGGAGACAAGCTGAATACCCAATTCCTCTAGTAATTGGTGTACTAGCATCTCTTGTTACAAAAACAGAGGAAAGAGAGAAAGAACCTGAGACAATGGCAGCTGTTGGGATGAAAGTCAGAGAGGTGGAAATCCCATGCCCCACCGATGTGACGTCTTGCATTCAGAAACCTAAAGCTGGTGGGAGATATGAACTGAAGCAGAGTATGGTACAAATTCTGCACAAAAATGGGCAGTTCAGTGGTCTTTATCATGAGGATCCAACACTTCATATTCAGAACTTTCTCGAGATCAGTGACACTTACGCTCCAATCGGAGTGAATAAAGATTACATGAGGCTCGCCTTATTCCCTTTATCTCTTCTTGGGGAAGCAAAAAGATGGTTAAATTCAGAGCCTGCGAATTCAATAACCACCTAGGATGATCTACCACAGAAGTTCCTCATTAGTTTTTTGTATTTGGAAAAACAACCAAATTGAGGAGTGATATATTAAATTTATGGCTGAAAGGTGGAGAGAGCTCGTACCAAGATTGGAACAAGTTTAAGTCATTGTTGATGAGCTACCCTCATCATCACCAATCTAATGAGGTGGTAGTACATACCTTCATTGAAGGATTAGAGCCTAACACCAAGATTTTACTTGATTCAGCTAAAGGTGGATAGGCCTTGGAGAAGACTTATGCTGAACTGTTCACTTTGCTGAACAAAATTTCTCAGTGAAATCCAGAGTGGAATGGAAGTGGAATGAAACCTGTAATACAGAAAACTATAGGGATGCTGGAAGTAGATGTTGTCAATGTACTGACTGCTCAGATTTTGGCCATGTAGAATATGATGAACACATATTTTAGCAACATGGCTTTGGGGCAGCAGTCAGCTCAAGTCAATGCAGTTACACAACCACCATCTTTGTATGAGATTGTGGAGGTAGTGATCATAGTGCAGAATAATGCGGTGCAGACCTAGAATCGGTAAACTTTGTGGGTAATACACAGAGAAGAGGAGACCAATAAAACTATGGGAATTCATACAACCCAAGTTGGCGAAACCACCCAAATTTCTCTTGGGGTGGAAATTAGAATCAGCGCCAAGGACAAAACCAATATAGGACGCAAGGCAATACTCATGGGTACCAACCACAGACACAACGTGAGCAACTAAAGAAACAATCTAGAAACACAAGTGTTAAGGATATGTTGAAGAAGATGATGGCAGATCAAGCTTAGTTAGCTGCAGACGTGAGAAACAATCAGTTGGATACTCAGAACTTGGAGAAAAAATTCAGGCAATTTGCTAGAGGCCAAAATTTAACGAACACAAGGAGGGTTGCCTGGGAACACTAACCCAAATCCTAAATAGCACACTATAAAAAATCAGCATTTAGTGACTAACGAAATCATCGCATATATGATATTCCATTGCTAAACCAAATTAGCGACAGATTTTTAACGGATTATTGGTTGTTGATATTTTGATCGTTAGTAATCTCTTAGAAATTAAAATATGAGTTCCATCACAAATTTAGCAACGTAATCGATACGAATGATTTTCGTCACAACTTGTTAGTGACCAACTGGTCTGTCGTTATACTTATAAAGATCATTGCCAGTTTCATAATTAATTTCTTCATTTAAAATAAAGTCGCGACAAAAATTCTGTCACTAATCCGTCACAAAATATTCTTTTTAATTGATCCACCACATTTCCACCTAAATGTTTCGTTGCTAATCCATCGCCAACAGATTATAGTAACGTTCAAATGTCATTAAATTTATTGAAATTTTTTTCTTGTAGAGTCATTTGTTTTATTTGTTTTAAATATACTGTGCTGAAATAAATTAAATGACAATTACTTACCTCCAAGATAAAAAACATTCATATAATATAATATTTAGATGGTTCAAAATTTGTAGATAGCAAAACTAATATCACATACTTCCTGTGCAAAATAGGAAAGGCAATATATAAACTATTCTTAAGAGAAACATTTGCTTCCCGTAGCATGTTTTTGCTTTAGATCCAAGATTGTATACTCTTCTCTTCTTTTATCTCCGGCAACTTGATAGTATGATTCATGAGAGCTTGGTAGCTTTTTCCCGTCCACAAAAGAGTGCAAACCTATCATGTCAGTTGCCAATAGTCCAAGATACTTGATAATTGGGAACAAATGTGATACATTGGTCTTATCCAATAGCTTGTCCTGCTCAGTCAAAATACACAACTTTAAACTCCATGCAACTCAAAAATTCCAATACTACGGGTCTATTTTTAGGAACATCGAGTCAAAATAAATAGTATATACCAGAATAAAACTACAACACTATCTGATCAATATATTCAAAACAATTGTATCCTTTTTCTCACAATTCCCCAAAATTTTGATATATGATTAATCCTATATAGGGTGGAAAATATAACTATATTATTGGTCAACTAAGCTTCAACTTCAGATTAGATGGGGCCGGATTCACGAATCCTCCACATCTATTCTTCTTTACTCAAGCCCAATTCACTGGAACAAGTCTTTTGATTGCAAATTACGAGCTCTAGAAAACTAGAGGTTCCCTGAATCTCTCACTTTCCCTTACACCGAGGTTCAAGTTTCTTAACAGAACAAAACCACTGATGATTTATAAATTGCACCTAAAATTAAACTTACTGACACTTCCCTCTGAGTAACAACAGGAACAAAATCAAACATATAAATTTCTATAATTTTATGATTCCTCTATCTATTATACATTATTCAAGCTAATTTCACTGGAATACTAAAAAACTTATCACTGATCGTAAAATAAGGAACTCTAAAAAACTATTGAGGTTCCCTAAACCTCTCACTTTTCCTTAAAGACTTACAACCCTCTCAAACAGAACAAAAAACAATTGATTTACAAATTGCATCAACTACAAAAACATACAGGGACTTTATTCTGAGTAAAAACACAAACAGAGTCCTTTACACGGGCACCAATTGATGTGATTTCATCTGCTTGCACAACCTTACACATATTCTGTTCACACAAAAAGAAAGTAACAAAAAACCTTAAACTTTTCACAAATTACACAAAATCGAAAAAGAATTAAGGAGCTTGTTGAACTTTAAATAATTAGGGTTGGTTCGTATCTAGGATAGGGATATACTTAGAGACCTCTCTTGGGTCATCATACATGAAGATAACTTGATGCTCAGTATTTAATCATTCTATCCCGGCTCAATGATATAGTTAGGGTGTTAAATATTGTAGGCGATTAGAGGTACAGAGACCATGATCATACATCTAACCTTGTGATTCAGTGATTCGATAGTTAGTAATTACCCATTTAAACAATATTGATTGCATGATTCATAATAAAAGCCGCATCCCTGAATCTTTATTAATTCATTGTTTGAAATTTTAGAAACTGAATCGTACTCTTTATATTTTATTTAGGTAGAATTAGGAAATACATACTCTTGAAAGCTGGAATTACATTTGTGTTAAACTGCAACCTAGGAGAATTGATTAGTTTTAATTGTAAGTCCCTGAGGGTACGATACCCGACTCTCACAAAGATCCACTTTATTACTTGTATGATCACATGCACTTGGTGTGCAATTTTGACAGTAAAAATTGCTTTATTGACAAAGTATTTGTCATTCCCAACATATATAATATGGTTTTCTAACTCGAGGATATTTTTTCTCGTCAAGATATTAATATAAGGTGGTAATCTATCTACTACTATAATATATCGAACACTAGGTGGTAAATCGAAAAAAAGGTCACTATTGTTTGTTTGTTTTGGTGTTTTTAGTCACTCAATTTTCACAAGAAAAATCCAATCAAACATGGTTGTGCCCACAAGCTATAGTTTGCTCGAAAGGGAACAATGAAAAAAAATAAATGTCGTGTTAGCATTAATACATAGGATAATTTTACTCTTAACTTTGGCAAATTATAATTCCTCCTCTCGGCGTTGCCCCAGTCTCTAAATAAAAATAACATTTTTAAACATTCTTCTGCCAATGAATGTCTATGATCACCAATTTGAAACCTTGTCTCACTAAAAGTAGCCTCCGATGCAATTAATGAAGCTTGAATAGCTAGAACAACACGGACCATTTTTCTTAGAATTGAAAATGCAACACTCCGCTCCTCCACCATGCTAATATTTATACATTGACATCGTCGTCGTCCAGTGTTTCTAAATACTGATCAAGATATTCTTCAAAATCATCATGGATAGTAGAATTAAGACCAAGAAAACCTCGCATAAAACTATCAATTCGATCTTTAGTCTTAGGATTAGAAGTTTGACCAACGTCTCCTTCAGTATTTCCGATTAGAAGTTTGACCAACGTCTCCTTCAGTATTTCCTTTATTTCTATATTTTTAATACAAATTTTTTTCTTCTACTTTTATGCTAGACTTACACATTTCACAAGTTGAAATTTTTTCTAGTAAAATTTCTAAAGTACCATAAAAAGTATCAACAAGTCCCTACACACCTCGTAATTTATATTGAAGGTTAAGTAAAGTAGCAATTAAATAAATTTGAGTAATAGGAAAGAAATACTTTTTTAAAAGTATTTCGATCATACCTTCAATTGCAACTCTAAATTTTTCAAATTTTTTGTATTTAGAAAATTGAATTGTAATAGCACAAATATTTATTAATACTTATGTAATAGTTGGATAATAAATTTTAAAAAACATGGTTATAGCATAATAAAAGTCTTAAAAATTACGATAGTTCATTAGTTTCTTCCTAATCTTCTTCACAAATTCTATCTAATGGGTGAACAATTTGAGTATTAAACACCATTTTTATGGGTACTATATAATCGTAAGCAACTGAAAGTATTTCGTAAAAAGAATTCCACCTTGTTTTAATATGTCTAGGAATTCTTGGTGGCATATCACATAGTACACAACACATGTTAAATTCCCTAATTCTAGCAGCTCTATGAGCATAAAAAATCCATGCAACAATATATTCAATTTTTATACAACCACAATCAAATAATGAAATACCATCTTGTACAACTAAATTTAATACATGTGCAACACATCTAAAATGAAAAGCATTAACATCAATTGGACATAATCTAGTTTTTAACATACTAGCAACATTTGGATTATTAGATGCATTATCTAATGCGACAAACATTACTTTATCTAAAATCATGTAATAATCTAAAACACTCAAAATATTGGAAGCTAAATATGCATAAGTTTTTTTCTATACAGATTCTTTATACTTTAAGATTCTTTTTTGCAAATTCTAGTTATGATCAATACAGTGTGTTGTAATAGTTAAATAATCATGTCCATTAACACTACGACTCATGCCCGAAGTTATAGACACTCTTCAATCTAATATACTAAACAAAGAACGAAGAAATTGACAATGTTTACCTTGATATAAAAAAATCAGTTTTAACATTATTTTTTGAAACATCTTTAAAAGAAGGATTATAGGTATATTGAATATATTCAATCAAACCGGGATGTGAAGGAAAACTACAAAAATCTATAAACAGAACGCGATCTCTTTCCTTATTATATTTTCATTGTGTTAGTGAACCACTAGGGTTAGAAGGATCTAAAGTTCCTTGAACCATTTTAGAAGCCCCTACCGATTGATTAACATTAATATCAACATCATTAACTTGAATTCCTCATTTTGTATCGGTAAAGCCTTATGTCACTTACAGCACATAATAGTTAAATTTTGCATCCGGATAGAGGCGGAAGGGTCTAGAGTTGTGGAGAGGTTTGCCGAGAACTCTAGAACCTTCTAGATTAATCAATAAGACTAGAGAGTTCCTTAGAATTCTCTAGAATAATTTAGATATTTCTTGAAAAGATTTAGCATATTCTAGAAAGTGTAGACTTTTCTAGAATAGGGACCAAAGTGTAATTATTAGAATGACTTGTAAAGTAATTTTTATTTACACTTTAGCCCCTAGGTAGTAGTATAAATAGGGGGGCTCTCATTTGTAAATCAACCAACCACAGTTGTAAAGTAATCTTCCAAGTAACAAAAGCCTTCTTCAAATCTCTCTTTCTTTTCTTTCTAAGTCTTTCAAAGCATTCTCTTAGCTTTCCGATTCTTAAGGCTTCCTTGAACTTATAAGATCTTGAAAGATTAGTGAGTAAGTCGTCGAGGGCCGCACAATCTTACCAAATACTCTAAGTCTCTGACACTTAGCTTCTTTATATTCAATATGCACACAAAATAATAAATTTCTATTTAAGCAACCCATCCCACCTTGACCTTGACCCTTGTTTATGCTTAAAAGGTTGCTTACACTTATTACAAATAGTAATAGAGTTTTCATTATCGAAAATCATTAATCGCCACACAACAGAGGTTTTAGGGCATTGATACTTCACCTTTTTCCCTTGTAGAAGGTATAAGGTGCGGGGGTAGGAGGTGGATGGGTGGAGGAGTCCATGATTTTGCTCCGTTGGATTTGTACTTTCAGTATGAACCTCCGTTACCGGACTCGTAAATATTTCTTCTAATTCATCTTATCCCAAATCAACTTATACTTCTTCACTTAAATTTTCATCAAGATTAGGATTCATATTAACACAACGTCGTTCTAAAATTTCATGATCGAATTGAACATTTGAATCAATATAATAAGAAGTATCATCAACATAAGTAGAATCATTTGTTCTAAATCTAACTTTAGACATTGATTTACAAGAAGTACCACCATATTTACTTTTATTTTTTTCCTTACTACTTTTTTTATTATAATTAAAGAATTTACTAAAAGTGTTTGTTTCTTTCTCTTTTTATTTACCAGTATATTTTCTGCTAGAACTCATATTTAACTATAAACAATAAAAACACAAAAATTAATTGCGACAAAATAAGGATATAAATTATATAATTAGATATTTTTTTCAAAAAAACAGGGGATCCCGCAAAATCGTCTGGTTCAGCCTGGCCAAAACAGGGGCGGGTCGGATGGGACCAAAGGATGAACCAACCCTAACCGGTTCCCTATCACGAATTCACCCAACCCACTAGAAATTACAAGAGCGGGTCTGACGAGACGTGTCTCTAGCCGGTCGCGGGCCAGGGTGGGCCAACCCGCTCCCCTTGCCAGCCCTACCTACATCACACACATAACTATACCTCCACCAAGTTTTTTGGAGATCATGAATCATAGTATATACTTAAGATTTTAGTTGAGCTTTAAAACAAGGACCTTCATACTACACGTAAGACAAAAGTCACAAATTTCTCAAAAATCTGAAAGTAACATTAATTGTAAATCGAAAAGCAAAACCACACCCAATAATTCTACTTTCAAAAATAAATTCTATTGAGAGTCACTCTAAATCTTCAAAAAATATTTTGAATAAAAATAAACTTTTTTTCAATAGGTTAAGATTCATTTTTGAAAAATCGAATGTGATAACTATATAGATGTCAGATAAAAGAAGTGAGATTGATACCATATACAATAATTGTTTATCATACTTTATTTACATAGACACACTATCACAAAAACTTACTTCATTAATTCTCAAAACCTATAAAAGACAGGTGGGTGACAAATCAGGTACCTTATTCTGTTAGATATACAAATATTCTAAACTTTATAAATATAGTTCTCTAAATAGAAAAGGTATACAAGTAATTTTGAGCTTAAAATTAAGTATATAAGTTGAACAAACATATATGGAGTCCTGATATATTATATATATCATACTGGTTTCAAATTTTGACATAGCTTATTTGAGTGATAATTATTAAAGGCTTAAACAACGTGAACATGAGAATTTAACCCAAAAACTCATCAAATCAAAATTCATAAAATTTCATCATAAAAAAATTAAAAATAAAAACAACAAATATATATGAATGGTATCAACGACCTAACCAAGAATTAAAGAACATCAACCAACCAGTTCAGAAATTCATAGCCGTTGAATCTTAATTAATATATAAATTAATATAGATCATAATCAAATTACAAATCCCATTACATAAATGCAGTTAAACTCACATTATTATTTGTTTTTTTTTTTGAAAAAAAGAAGAATAAAAACTTAGGTGAATGGAAAGACTAATCAAATGACAAATTGCAAATGGATAAACTCCTGGAGTGGCTTTGCATATTATTATAACAGAGGAGCAAATGTTGATTTGGTGGATGGGTTTGTAACACCCCTTTCTAAAAATAGAAAAAAATGCAGATTTTCAAAAGTTGCAGCAGGTGCAACCCACGGATTATAAGGTGACCCACTGTCATGACCTAACCCACCGAGCCGTGATGACACCCACTCTAACATCTAAATAGGAGAACCCACATAACCTAAAGGTTTAAACATAAAAAAATTAATGACATACAAATATATTAAAGGTCAACATCTTACAAAGGAATCTTTTACAACAAACTAGTTAAGACTTGTAAGGTAATTAACAACCCCAAGTATTTAGTCTAACATGTACAATAGCTACTAAGAGTAAAATTTGGGCAAAATAACAAAAGACACAGCTCCCACCATGGGGAAAGAAGAATAGAAGCTGCTGGAGAGTTGTTTCATATTTGCCTGATGAAATATCAACAATCCATTATCTAGAATATGTCAAAATATATAGCAATAGTAGTATCAGTACAACCACACATACTGGTAGGCATCATTGGTCAACCCGATGCCCACTGATGTAGCGTGGTTTTACAGTACTTTTAATGCTTTTTCAATAAGTTTAGTGTGTCTCTAGGGACTTTTTATAGTAGATTTTAGTGGTTTTTATCTGTGTTTTGCAGGAAAGTCATCCAAAATAGAAATGCAAAAGATTTTGCAGAAGAGATGACCCAGAAAGCCATGAACGACCTGTCGTTCCATCGACGGTCCGTAGGTGGTTGTCGTCGACTGGAGGTCCAAGCATCTGGAAGCAACTCAGGGAATTCTAACCAAGTGTGGGGCTACGAAAGGATCGACGGTCCGTTGACTGACTGACGGGACCATCCTGGCAAACCGTCGATCAGATCAGAGATTAGTCCCAGTACCCAAAGTTGAAGAAAAACTAAGTGTGGAAATATAAAGGCATCGATGGATCGTAAGTGTATCGATGGACCGTGCTGTTGGTCCGTCGATTGGATCAAAGAAGATGCAAGGATGAAGACTGAAGAAGATGCTAAGTATGGACCGACGGAGGCCGTCGATGGTCCATCGTTCCATCGACGGACCGTCAGTAGTGTCCTTGATTGAAGACACATTTCTGGACAGTCTTTCCTTATTTAGAAATCCTTTTAATTTAGGACGTTATTATTATAAATAGGGTTAAAAACCTTTTTTTTTTGGGTTGGACTTTTTGTTATTTTTTCATACTCTTGTCATTAGAAGTTGAAAGTGGGATTTGGGAATTACTTCAAGTTTCCGGAATCGATTCTCAAGGTATTTTCGTTAATTCAAGTGTTATTTCTAGATTTTCTTCAAACTTGTCAAAGTAAGTACATGAACTCTTGTTTAACAACCATGAATTGTGTATTTATAGGGAGGAGTAACTAAATACACAACTAGGGTTGTGGGAAGCATGGGTGATTAACAAGGTAAAACTAGCTAAATAACTATTCTAGAGTAGGTTCTTGCATGTATTTATAATTCTTTCATTTAGAAGTTTTTTTAACGAGTCCAAGCGTTAGAACTTTCCCTATTTCTACTTGACGGACCATGGAGGTAGTTGATAGGAAAAGAATTATGAACATAGATTTAGTATACACTATCTAATAGGCTAGTTTCGATTTGTGCGAACTAAGACATACATCAAATATGATGCTTAATATGAGGTAAAATGTAAGGGTTAGTAATTTAAACACACGTAGCCGGACCAAGGTATGGAGTAAAATTCTCTAGTTGATGGACCAAGGAATTAGAGATACATAACTTACCTCTTTGCATGCAAGACACTAGGAAAGAGTTGTTATAGCTAGGATTACCACGTTATGAACCTATGGGGAATACTTACACCCTTGTTACTTTCATCACTTGATAAACACCAAAGTTTTAATCTTGCTACTTGTTTTACTTGGAAATAATTGAACACTTTCACAACCCCCCCTATTTAATTAACTATTTTCGAAAAGGACTTGACTAAATAGACGTTATCGTAGACTAAAGTTAAGTCTAAACCATTTTCCTCGTGGGATCGACCCCAACCTAATTACTGGGTTCTTTACTTGATAGGATCACTAATACTTCTTTAGGGAAGTATAATTTGAGCATATCAAATTTTGGCACTGCTGCCGGGGAAAGTGGCTTTTATATTAACTTTAAGCGCAATTACTGAATTTTAGTTAATAATTTCCTAATTTTACTTTTTTTCTTTATTTTTGTGTATTTCAGGTCTAACTCTAGTGTATGCCAAGTACATGGGGTCGAGGATAACCAGTGCTTCCATTTGATCCAAAACTGAATCGTAGACTCTACAAAATGAACGATCCACACAATCTTGCTAATGTTGTTGAAGATATCAACCGTCAACTTCCTCCACCGGTTGATGATCATAACCAAGTAATCGTAGAGAACCCTGGTGAGGGCTCTACGAGGATACAACCTCCTGCCCCATGCCCTCAAAAGTGTTATAGGGGCAATGTCAATATCGCTGACTAGAATGGACCTCTTGTCCTATGTCCTTTACAACAAGGTCATTCATTAGTGGTAACTAGTAGCTTGATGCAAATTCTCACCGCTAGAGGTTTGTTTTTGGGGCTACCATCTGAGGATCCATATGCTCACATCTCCAAACTGAGGTCGGTGTGCAAGAGCTGTGTAGTGAGGATGGACTTAGACATAGATTTCATCGGGTCAAGGGTGTTCCCTCTCTCACTGATTGGAGAGGCCGCAATTTGGTTTACTGAGTTGCCTTGTAATTCGATCTATACTTGGGAGCAGTTGAGGAATGTGTTTCTAGCAAGGTATTACCCAGTTTCTAAAAAGCTTAACCACAAATATAGGGTGAAAAAATGTGTTGCATTTCCTAGGGAGTCGGTAAGTAGTTCTTGGGATCGGTTTGCCTCATTTTTGAGAAGTGTCTCAAACCACCGCATTGATAAAGAATCGTTGAAAGAGTACTTCTATAGGGGAAAGATGATAACAATAAGTCGGTAATTGATACTATTGTAGGTGATTCATATGATGAGTGTACTTACGCAGAGATCACAGAAAAGTTGGAGCAAATTTCCCGAAGCAACAAGGCTTGGAGCACTAGGAAGTCGGACACTGGAGAAACATTTTTGCAGTGCAAGCTACACACAACCCGGCCGCAAATGAGATTCGTGAAGAGATGGCTCAAATGAGGACTAAGCTTGGGTTGGTATTGAAACATGTCACTGAGGGTGCTGAGAAAGTGGATGTGGTGAATTATTTGACTAAGCAACCACCGTCGGTAGATGAATTTTACTATGAGGAAGACTCTTATGCAATGAATGAGCATATGGGGGGTTTTCGATCGAACACCCAAGAATTCAATCAGGAGAATTGGCGCCAATAACATGGAAATCAAGGTCGGAACTATGGGAATTACAACTGAGAGGGTCACTATGTTTGAGATAGAAACTACAACTGCGACAAAAACTTCAACTGGGGTAACTATGGTAATAAAAACGATCAGAGTGGGTCCTATATTCCACCTCAAAATCGGGAAGTTTCTCCTAGGGATGGCGGAGGTAGTATGGCGCGAATTGAGGATATCTTGGAGAAGATGATGAGGAGGTTTGATGCTAGTGATAAGAAAGACAAAGAGTTGAGAGGTGATTTAGAAAATATTAGGCAAAAGGTTGATGCATATGCAATCTTAATCAAGAATCTTGAGTTATAAATGGCCCAATTGTCTTCTACTGTGAACCCACGCTAACCGGGTACTCTTCCTAACAATATAGTCCAAAATCCAAAAAATTATGGACATTGTATGGCAGCCACTACTCGAGCGGTTAAGCAAACCATTGACCCACCTATGCCGTTTGGCATAGAAGATGAGATAAGAGGAGATGATGTGGTAGAGGAAGTTAGTGGTGAGTTGGTAGACAAATCAGGGAAAGAAGATGAGATACCCCAAAATGTGACTCCCATTCCTGGACCACCACCTCCATTCTTGCAAAGATTGGTGAAAAAGACCGAGGATGGTAAATACTGGCATTTTATTACTATGTTGAAACAACTTTCCATCAATGTCCCTTTGATAGAAGCTCTTGAACAAATACCCGGTTATGCCAAGTTCATGAAAGATATGGTCACTAAAAAGAGATCGGTTAGTTTTAAGGATGATGATCAGATACAACACTGTAGTGCTATTGCTACAAGGTCTCTTGTGCAAAAGAAAAAAGATCCGGGTGCTTTCACTATTCCATGTACAATCGGGTTGTTACACTTTGCTAAAGCATTATGTGATCTTAGGGCAAGCATAAATCTCAAGCCTCTCTCTATTTACAAGAAGTTGGGTTTGGGTGACCCAAAGCCCACTGCTGCAGCTACTGATGGCCGATCAAATGGTGAAGAGGCCTATTGGGATACTCTATGATGTGCTAGTGAATGTTGAATCATTTATTTTTTGACCGATTTTGTGTTTCTTGATTGTGAGGTGGACTTTGAGGTGCCTATTATTCTTAGGAGGCCTCCTTGCTACTGGTCGTGCCTTGGTTAATATGGAGAAAGGGCAGATGAACTTCAATTTTAACAATGAAAAAGTGACTTTCATCTTTTGTAGGTCCATGAGGCAGAGTGGTGAGCTCCAATCGGTATCTGTGTTATCCTACAAGGTTGAGAGTTAATCCGAGGTACAAATAGAAGAGGGTCTTGGTGTTGAGGCACTAGCGGATGTCATCATGAATTTTGAGAGTGATTGTATCGAAGAGTATGGGTCATTGGTTGCGGAACTTGCTCAAGGTGATGTTCGGTTCAAACCAAAGAAGTAGGAGTTAGATATGAAACATCGCGAGTCTCCACCTGCGAAACCATCTATTGAGGAGGCCCCAAAATTGGAGCTTAAGGCTCTACCACCTCATCTGAGGTATATTTTCTTGGGAAAAGGTGACAATTTATCGGTAATCATTTCATCAGATTTGATTGTGGAGCAAGTGGAGTATCTTGTAGAGGTGTTGAATAGGTTCAAACGAGCCATTGGTTGGACTATTGCGGACATTATTGGGATTCCACCCAGTATTTGTTGACACAAAATCCAACTCATGGTCGATCATAATCCAAGTATAGAGCATCAAAGATGATTAAATCCACCTATGCAAAAGGTAGTGAAGAAGGAGATTATTAAGTGGTTGGATGCCGGGGTCATATATCCAATTGACAATAGTAGTTGGGTTTGTCCTTTTCAGTGTGTGCCCAAAAAGGGAGGAATGACTATGGTCGTTAATGAGAAGAATGATCTTATTCCAATGAGGCCGATGACTGGATGGAGAGTTTGTCTGGATTATTGGAAGTTGAACGCATGGAATTAGAAGGACTATTTTTCGATTCCCTTTATGGATCAGATGTTGGATAGATTCACAGGAAAGGGGTGATATTGTTTTCTTGATGGATATTTGGGTTACAACCAAATCTTTATTGCATTGGAGGATCAAGAGAAAACAACACCACCTTTACTTGTCCTTATGGAACTCTCGGGTTCAAGAGGATGCCTTTTGGGTTGTGTATTGCACCGACTTCTTTTCAAAGATGTATGATGTCGATATTCTCTGATATGGTGGAAGACACTATTGAGGTCTTTATGGATGATTTTTCAGTGGTTGGCGACTCATTTGAGCATTGTTTGAGTCACTTGGCCGAGGCTCTTAAGAGGAGTGAAGATTGCAATCTTGTGCTAAATTGGGAGAAATGTCACTTCATGGTGAAAGAAGGTATTGTATTGGGTCATCGCATCTCATAGAAAGGTATAGAGGTTGATCGAGCCAAAGTTGAAGTGATAGAGAGACTTTCTCCACCTATCGCTGTAAAAGGTGTGAGGAGTTTTCTTGGGCATGCAGGCTTCTACCGGAGGTTTATCAAGGATTTTTCAAAAATTGCACATCCTCTTTGCAAGTTACTTGAGAAAGAATGTAAATTTTATTTTGATGAATCTTGTCTGAAAGCGTTTGGTGAGTTGAAGGAGTATTTGGTGTCTGTGTCCATTATTATTTCCCCGGATTGGAGTAAGCCATTTGAGGTGAAATGTGAGGATACTGGGTTTCTCTTGGTGTAGTTTTGGTTCAAAGAAGGGATAAAATCCTTCACCCCAATTTATTACGCTAGTAAGGCCCTTAATGAAGCTCAAAAGAACTATACTGTGATTGAGCAAGAGTTCCTTGTAATGGTTTTTGCATTAGAGAAATTTCACCCCTTTATGCTTGGCACGAGAGTCATAGTTCATATTGATTATTCTGCTTTGAGTTATTTGATGGCAAAGAAGGATGCAAAGCCAAGGTTGATTAGATGGGTATTATAGTTGCAAGAACTTTACTTTGAAGTGAAAGAGAGAAAAGGGACCGAAAATCAAGTTTTCGATCACTTGTCTCGATTAGAAGATGAAGCTATGCGAGAGTTGGGTGAAAAGACTGAAATTGATGATACTTTCCCCGATGAGCATGTTTTAGCCGCTTCTCATGACTTGATTCCATGGTTTGCCAATTTTGCGAATTATTTGACTAGTGATATAGTACCATCGGACTTGTCCTTTCATCAAAGGAAAAAGTTCATGCATGATGTGAAAAAGTTCTTTTGGGATGAGGCATATTTATATAGGAGTTGTGCTGATGGTCTTATTCGCCGTTGTGCCGGAAGTTGAGATGTTAAGTGTTTTGGAGGAATGCCATTCCTCGCCTGTGGGTGGACATCATAGTGGTATCCAGAAAGCCCATAAAATCTTGCAATGTGGCTACTATTGGCCAACCATCCACTTAGATTCTCATGAGTTCGACAAGACATGTGATAGGTGCCAAAGAGATGAAGGTATTTCTAGAAGGCAAAAGTTCCCTTTAAATCTCATTCTTGTAATTGAGTTGTTTGATGTGTGGGGCGTTGACTTTATGGGCCCTTTTGTAAGTTCTAATTGAATGAAGTACATTCTTATGGCGGTTGATTGTGTCAAAATGGGTGGAAGCACAGCACTTGCAAACAATGAAGGAAAGAGTGTCATTGAGTTCTTGAAAAAGAACATATTTTCCAGATTTGGCACCCCTAGAGCCATTATTATTGATGGGTGATCCCACTTTTGCAACAAGTTGTTCAAAAGGTTGTTGGAGAAATATGGGATTCGCCATAATGTAGCCACTCTTTACCATCCTCAAACTAGTGGGCAAGTTGAGGTATCAAACAGAGAAATCAAGCAAATTCTGTTTAAGACGGTGAATGCTAGTAGAACAGATTGATCAAGAAGCTTTAAGATGCTCTTTGGGCCTACCAGACAACATACAAGACTCCCATAGATATGTCTCCATACCAACTTGTATATGGGAAGACTTGTCACTTGCCGGTTGAGTTAGAGCATTAGGCCATGTGGGCAATGAAGAAACTGAAGATGGATTGGAATGAAGAAGCAGAACAGAGATTAAATGGGTTAAATGAGCTTGATAAGTTTAGATTGAAGGCATATGAATGTTCATCCCTCTACAAAGAAAACATGAAGAAGAACCATGACCAAAAGATTGAAAGGCGCGAATTTGCAGTTCGGGATTTGGTGATTTTGTTCAACTCTAGGTTGCGCTTGTTTCCGAGCAAACTCAAGTCCAAATGGACTGGTCCATTCTTGATCACTCAAGTGTTCCCTCCTGTTGCGGTTGAGTTGGAGAACAAGGAGGGTGAAAGGTTCAAGGTAAATGGGCAAAGAATCAAACTCTACCTCGAGCATGCGGAAAATACGAATGAAGTGGTTGAGCCATACCATCTTGATGAAGTCTGAGTAATCAAGAGTCTTGCGTCGTGCAGCGATGTTAAATCAAGCACTGATTAGGAGGCAACCCAATATGTATCCTCTAGCCAACATTAGTTTTTTCTTGTCTTTATAGGAATAATTGCATTATTTTGGTTTTCACTTAATTTCATATGTGGATTTTCTTGTATTTATTTAAAGTGTTGGCTACAGATTAGTCTAGGGTCCGTGTCTAAAAAGTGTCCATAAAATACAAAAAGAATGGTTTATTGTGTGCTCAATGTGCAGGGACCAAACCTAAAATTTGCAGAAATTGGTCTGGTTCTTTGATCTACGGACCAATCGACGAGCCGTCGTCCCAGTGATGGACCGTTGATGGAGTCCGTAGATCCCATGTTTGATATTTAATTTTGTCTAAGTCAGGGCACAATCGACAGAGCAGTCAATGGGGAGTCGTTAGTCCCCAGAACCCATGACCGGACCTGACCCGACCGACTATATATTAAAATAACACCCTTTTAGTTACACCAACCTTTTCAAATTCTCCCTAACTATTTCCCTCCCCTTATTCTCTTAACCCCACTCACTCCCGCATTAAATCCACCATAATTCCCTTATGATTTCCTATCTTCTCCAAAAATCCCTCAGTTTCCCAAACACTTCTCTCCCAAATTCCTATAGTTTTCTTTCATTTTTCCGTCGGTGTTCGAAGGTAGGCTCGTTGTTGTTATTGCAATGTTCATCCTCACATTCACTCCACTACAACATACATGTATGCCATTCTCTTCTGATCAATGAATTCTCATTCATTTGCATGCAAAAATGATGAAACTGTATGTGGGTGTTGACTTTGGGACAAAATTGCATAATTAAATTGTTAAAAATTGGGTCCCTTGTCCCTTAGAATGATGGAAAGTGAATGGGTTGGGGGTGCTAGTGTATAAATGAACTATGTTATGTGTTTTGTGGTTTTTTGACTTAGGGCTTGATGGTCTCTTAGAAGGAGTGAAATTGGAATAACCGAAGCCCTAGGAATGACGAAATGGTGTGTTGATTGCTATATGAACATGAGGTGTCTTGATATGCTTGAAATTGTCCTTTGAGGGGTGCCAAAAATGGCTTAGGGAAATCTGTCTCTGACCGACAGTACGAGAACCTGTCTACAGAACATCGGTCAATCGACGGACCGTCGATGGGGTCCGTCGATAGCTTCACCCTGTATTTGCTTAACTCTGGGACGATGAAATTGGACTATTGTTCTTTATTGATCGACAGACCATTCTGCACGTCCATCGTTCCTAACTGAATCCCTATTTTGTGTTGCATTCTAAATTTTTCTAAGTTTCCAACGATGAAAGTGGACTACGGTCCGTCGTTTCATCGATGGACCATTCTACACGTCCGTTGTTTCTAACTGCAAGCATTGTAGACCTATAACTTCAGAATTTTGCTAAGTGTCCACTGATGGACCCTATCGACGGACCGTCGTTTCATTGATGGACCATCAATAGTGCCATTCGTCCTGTTTTGTAGTTCTGCACTTCATTGTTCCTTTTGTTCCAAATTTCATTTTTATTTCTCCTGTGTGTATAGGATGATTATAATGAATCTAATAATTCTCTATTGCAGGTACCAATGGCCCCCAAGCCGGATTTAGTCTATTCCAGAGGATGACCCAAGTCCGTAGCACCTTCATGCCAGATGATGATTGGCTCGTAGAAAGATGAGCGTGATCCCGAATACGTGCCACCATTCACCCTGACACCGACACGTGCTGCCAGGACCACACGGGGCACGCCCAAGCAGGTCGCATCCGGCGTAGTCACTGCCTCCCAGTGTGATGAGGATTGCACACTGACCGACACACCCTGTAGGTCTGCCTTAAGTTATGAAGGAGCGTCTGGCTCTGAAAAGGCTTCCAATGTTGAGATGGACCACTCTACAGGGTCGAATGAGGGCACCGCCTCAGGTTCTAGTTCAGAGGGTGCCACTGTTTCGGATGCACCTGCCCACCTTGCCTCGTTTGACGAGACCTTGAAATTATGAGGCTGCTCCGTCACCCCCATATGAGGATCTTTCAATAGGTTATTGATCAGCCTAACTTGTGGTTCGTAGAGGGGAAGCTCCAGATATATAGTGATGCCAAGCTTCTCAATGATAAGGGCGTTATGACTCGGACTTTGACAGTTGAGCGGCGGGTTCTTACGGGGAGTCTACACACGGCCCCTGCCACACATGATCTTTTCACTCGTCACCAGCTTGAGTGGATGGCTAGGAGCGTGGGACGCTACAATAAGGAGTTGGAGCAAGAGTTCAACGCTTCTTACGTAGCAAATCTCAGGGCTTCTTTTGATAGGCGGTCTAATCTGCCAAATAGGCACCACTTACCTATATTCGAGTCTGTGGCCATCGGGTGGACATCTCTTTGTCCACCATTTGCCGTTTCTTCTACGGTGCTGATACTGATGCCATCAGGGTTCCCTCACCCCCGAGTTTGAGTATAGGTGGGATGTGATTAAGCAAGGACATTTCCAGCGAGAAGAATCTGAGAGAGACCACCAAGAGGTAGATTGGCAGCACATATTCATAGACTGTGAGGGCACAGACTGGGTGCTGGACCCCAAAGACGTTATCAAGAAGGCAACCTCACATTTGCAGCCAAGTTCATCTGGATTTTGGTCCGTCACCACCTATCCTCCACAACTGCAGACAGCATACTAACATGGGTTGCTGATATGGTCGCGGGCTTTGAGGTTAATTTTTCGAGGTTGTTGCTGACAGTCATCCATGAGAGGGTTTTTAAGGCCTCGACCACTTACCCCTTTCTCTGTATGAATTTTGAGTTGTACAGGGCTGCTGGAGGGCCCATTTGGCACATTAATGTTCTCCGGACTCCTACTGGGATAGTGGTCATTGATCTCATCAAGGATGAGGCCAATGAGGCGTCACCAAATACGGGGCCCCGTTGGGTGAGAACTTCACAAATATGGTAGAGCAAGTCCAAGGGGCTGATCATGCTGCTTTAGAGCCTACCGATACCACCTCAGTTGAGTCTGCCTCAGGCACTAGTAGAGAAACGAGTTCCTCCTGATCTACACCATCAACAACACTGGTCCCGATTGCTAGGGTCTAGAAGCTAGAGGCACAGATGGCCACATTAATGCATCATATCCAGCCTTGGATGTGGAAGTCCATTGCTGAGGCTAAGGATCGGATTAAGAAGAAGATTGCCCAGCAGACTGAGAGGCAGATTCTGGTGTTCCACCAGCGCCTCAATGCGTTTGAGTTGAGAGTCCTCGCACGGCCAGTCCCACTATTGATTTGAAGACTCTCCAGGCTGCTGTGGAGAGTATGAGGGCTGATGTGGATGCCATTTTAGATGTGTGGTGCTCGAGTCTGAGGCCACACCTGCGGAGCCTGCTGAGGATACGGTGATTGCTTCACTCTTCACTACCTCTACTACACCCCCACCCCCACCACGTGAGCGTGCCAAGGGGCACTGGTCCAGAGAGAGTGAGGAGGCTCGGCCTAGAAAGAAGGAGCACACTGATCTGAAGGCCGCGAGGAGAGCTTATTTGATAAATGAGGAGGCCCGGTAGATGAGGGCGCGTGAGTTAGCAGCTGGGGCGTCTAGCTCTAGGCTTGATGATGTTGAGAGGAGCACCACTAAGGGTGATAACATTGCTTCGTACACTACTTATGGGTCCCTACTACTGATGGAGCGTGTTTTGAGATACCGGACCCGCCAACTTGTTGATCGTCGTCCCTATGCGCCTTAGGTTTGCTTCACTTACCACCTTGTATTGTATTTCTTATGCATTGGGGACAATTACATGCTTTCTTGTCAGGGTGGGGTAAGTTGAAAGTGAGTGTTAGGGTGAAGTCTGAGTAGCCTAACTCACGATCCTCTCTTGGGTTTTTCTTGCCTGTGTTCTTTTGCCCCAAGAAACTGGTTATTTTACTATTGAACCGACATGTTTAGTATCTTGTACAAAGTATGAATGTGAAATCTGAAGCATGATGGGTAAATACAATGATATCCTTTTCTAAAGAGAATGCTTGCATGATTAGGCATAGTGAATGTTGAATGTGTTGGCTCTAAGCATGACATAGAGATACACCATTGCATGACCCTCAATCTAACGCTCGAACTAGGTGTCCAATAATCTTGTAGGGTAATGAGGTGTTAAGAGAGTGTGACGAAAGTTGAATAATCCACTGTTGGTACCTAGATAGATTTTGGCCGGTTAGTTATGCAAAAAGTAATATGTGTTAGACAATTAGGAAAGGATCATAGGCCCTTGTTTATATTAGCAAATTTTTAGCCTAAATAAAAGAAAACCAAATGAAATTGATCCCTTTTTGATCTAAATGATTTGAGCTTACAATGGACTTTTCCTTTCTACCCCAACTCGTATTTTCTATGTATAATATGTTGGCCCTGGTCCCTCCTTGGACATGTGCACCTCAACCTAGTCAAAAAAAAAATGGAGCTCGATTAGTTTCAGCTAGACGAGATATACAGAACATAACCAATACAGGAAACAAGGGAATACCGGACCATATCTTCTTTTGCACCATGACAATCTCACTCGAATTACGAGAACCTACACATATTAGTACAGTATACCGGGGTCCCAGCCCAGAACCACACGTGCAAGTTTCCTTGCATATGGTTCTCCCAATAAGTTGAGGGTGGATAATGTAGAAACCAATCTCGTCTTTGCCCTGACTCAACCTTGGGTATTGTGTACCTCGACTCATGGCAAAGCCATGAGTTGAGGGTGGCTATTATGAGCAATGTTCCGAAAAGTGGGGTTGAGAAGATTAATAGGGAAAAAAAGAGAAAAGAAATAGTGAAGAAGAGAATTGACTTAATCAAAGTTGAAATCAAGTGAAGAATTTGAAAGAAAATAAATAAAAAAAATTAAAAGAAAGTAATTTGCACAAAAGGAGGAAGAAAGGAGAAAATAAGGCAAAGAATACAAGAAAAGGAAGAATAGGGCATAATATAGGACACTTAGCTGTAATGTCAAGGAGGGAAACAAGTCACTAAAATGCATCCATATGTACCATACCTGATCCTGATCCTACGCTACAAGCCGAAAAAGTCCTATCGTGATCTTAATAGTCTAATATGGTGAACTTAAAGAAGTGAAATAATTGCAAGCCTATGGAGTCAAGTATCAATTAGGTGTGAAGTTTTTCTTAGAGTGAGTGTTGAATAATGATCCTCATACTCAAAGTTGAAACCATCGTGTGAAAAAAGGAGGATATCTTTTGAAGTGAGAATGTAAGTTGTAATTTTTGAGAGTTGGTGCGTTTGTGAGAGATAAAAGAGTAGAGGTGTCGACGTGGTGAGTCTGTGTCATGGTCTGATTCACATGAGTGTGATCCTAAGAGTGATATTATGTATGAAATCAATGAAAATAATCGATATTGATGGTCATATGAATGCGAAAGCTTAAATGAGGATAATTTTGTACAAAGGTGTTGTGGTAAGTCATAATGCGTCGCTTGAGGACAAACAATGAGTTTAAGTAGAGGGTGTTGATGTACTGTGGTTTCATGGTACTTTGAATGCTTTTTCCTTTAGATATCTGTGTTTTGCAGGAAAGTTGTCCAAAATAGAAATGTAGAAGATTCTGCAAAAGGGGTGACCAACGAAGCCATCGACGACCCGTCGTTCCATCGACGGTCCGTAGGTGGTGGTCGTCGACTAGAGGTCCAAGCATATGGAAGAAACTCGAGGAATTCTTACCAAGTATGGGTCTACGGAAGGATCGACGGTCCGTCGACTGACTGATGGACCATCCTGGAAAATCTTCGATCAGATCAGAGATTAATCCTAGCACCCGAAGTTGAAGAAAAACTATGTGTGGAAAGATGGAGGCATCGACGGATCATAAGTGTATCAACAGACCGTGCTGTTGGTCCGTCAATTGAAGACACGTTTCTGGATAAACTTTCCTTATTTAAAACTCATTTTAATTTTAGGACTTTATTATTATAAAGAGGGTTAAAAACCTCATTTTTGGGGTTTGACTTTTTGTAATTTTTCATACTCTTGTTATTGGAAGTTTAATTTAGGATTTTGGAAATTATTTCAAGTTTGCGGAATCGATTCTCAAGATATTTTCGTTAATTCAAGTGTTATTTCTAGATTTTATTCAAACTTGTCAAAGTAAGTACATGAACTCTTGTTAACAACCATTAATTGTGTAATTCTAGGCATGGGTAAGTAAATCCACAAATAGGGTTGTGGGAAGCATGGGTGATTAACAAGGTAAAACTAGCTAAATAACTATTCTAGAACAGGTTCTTGCATATATTGATAATTCTTTCATTTATAAGTCTTTTTAACGAGTGCACACATTAGAACTTGCCCTATTTCTACTTGCCGAACCAAGGAGGTAGTTTATAGGAAAAGAATTATCAATATAAATTTAGTATACACTATCTAATAGGATAGTTTCAATCGGTGCGAAGTAGTAACTGAGACATACATCGAATATGATGCTTAATATGAGGTAAAAGGTAAGGGTTAGTAATTTAAACACACGTAACCGGACCAAGGTGCGGAGTAAAATTCTCTAGTTCTCGAACCAAGGAATTAGAGATACATAACTTACCACTTTGCATGCAAGACACTAGGAAATAATTGTTATAGCTAGGATAACCACGTTATGAAACTATGGGGAACACTTACACCCTAGTAACTCTAATCACTTTATAAACACCAAAGTTTTAATCTTGGTACTTGTTTAACTTAGAAATAATTGAACACGTTTATTTCTCAAAAAAAAGAAACCCCTTTAAATAACTGTTTTCGGAAAGGACTTGACTAAATAAACGTAATCATAGATTAAAGTTAAGTCTAAACCATTTTCCTCGTGGGATCGACCCCAACCTAACAATTGAGTTCTTTACTCGATACGACCGCTTATACCTCTTTAGGGAAGTATAATTTGAGCGTATCACCCATCTCATAAGCTAACAAATAAATAGTAAGATCATGCATTTAACCACTCGTCACTCTTGCACTCTCTTAACACCTTGAATTTATACCAATGTTCGGAATACCACACAACTTACCAAAAACTAACACTTCTAGATTAATTATATCATAGTCTAAACATGGTAACCCCATAGAATATTCCCAAGTACTACCACCTTCCTTCCCGACTAGCCGATCATGTCATACCTTTAATTTCTCATCACCTTTCCTAACCAAGACAATATAATTTCATTACCTCAACTCTAAGCTTAGCCCACTCTTTTTTGGTACTTACCCAAACAAACACCCCTCAGTTTTCACTACTCGAACCTACAACACCTTAACATTTCACTATTTCCCAACATGTATACATTATATAACACATCCAAGTCACAACACGTTCGCATGTATACATATAATTCCACCTACACCCGATCTTCAAGGATTTCACAAACGCATAATATTGAATATTACATACTTCAAAATACACATTGATGATACCTCATTGGTCCTCTCACAGAACCCAAACCGAACAGTTAGCTAGCCGAAATATGGCAATTCAATCCCAAGTTATGTAGGAACGTGGCAACTCGATCCAATAGTTGTGCCGGAATGTGAAAAAATGATCCATAATTTGTTGTGAAACGTGGCAACTTGATCCAATGTTAGGTTGACAGAACATGGAAATCTGATCCCCAATTATACATCCCAATCATAATAATAAGTACATCATCAAGATCATACATTTACATCATGATTTCATGGCAACGATTATTCAAGTATTTCATGTACAAGACGTGTGATTGATATTGCAACATTCAACATATACAAGTATCATAATCAAGCAAAAACAAACAAACATCACATAATCATAGAATCAAAACCATCACCTACGAATTACTCCTCAATTCCTATCATACAGTAGACCAAGTTCAAATCTAATTCTTCATTAGGGTTTAATCCTAACTCACCAAAGTTTATCAATTTCGCAACTTCACTAGATCGAATGTAGCGTACACCCATAATCTTATTCTACTTTAACAGATACCTTTAAGTACTAACTCAATTATGTAGCGTCTTTCAAGTATCTACTTAAGTAATAACCCGATTACGTTGAAATAATAATTTTTCTACGAACATCACTCACTGCACGAAGGTCTACACATAGCTCATACTGTTGATTTTATACATTAGATGGTAAGCACATATTTACAACTACTCAATGCATAAAACCTTACCTACCTTGACTCCAAGTGGTTGTACGAGATTGTTTAATTTGTTTCTAGATTTTCCCGATTCATGATGGTGAGTTTGACCAATAATTTGCAAGGTTGCACAATGCCCACGCTAGAAATCTCCTTCTCCACCTTAAAGCAACTTTTCTGAGGTTTCTATGGTAATTTACATGTTCTCTATGTACTTTGGAATGTGGAGAAAGTAGGATTTCCCACAATACATTCTCTCTTGCATTCCTTTGTAGCGACAACTTACCCCACTACAGTATTGCCGCTCCAGTGGCATCTAGCCCGCTGTAGAAAAGGGTCCAGATTTTCCACGGATTTTTTTCCTTCGTAAATAACGATGGTTTGGGTCATTAGAATAGATACCAATTTACCTTTCGTTCATCCCCAAACGACTCGTGCCAGGTCATCACACGTTCTCATTTTGGTACACTCCCAACTACCGCAACAGACCATCATGAAACAACAAAAGTCACAACTCCTCGATTAATTTGAACACAAGAAAATGGTAAATGACACTCTAGGTTAGTGGAGGTTAAGATGTAATACACTGCTCGCTAAAGTGGTAGCCCTCATCATATAGCTTGGCTACTCTAGTGGGAGATCTTCCGATGCAGTGGAAGATCGGGCGATAGTAAAGGGGAAGAGCAACATTTTTTCCCCTCATATACTTTTTCCTCATTTCCTGAAACCCTCTCAAATCTCTCTCGATCACTCTTCTCCAAATCGACAAATCTCAGGTAATTTTCTGTTCTCCTTTGGTTCTTAGTTCGTTGCTTCGGTTATTATGATTGCATGCTAAGTAATTGATCGAAATTCAACGGTTTTTGGGTAGTTCTTTGAAAATTGAACTAAGTTGCTAGGTATGTTAGGAAAACGTAGCATGGTTACTTTCCTTACGTCGCCAACATTTACACAATGTCGTAGGCATAAGGATTCCACAAAAACATATTTACATCAATACAAAAATGGGTGGGGAAGTTTAAAGGTTTTATTGTCATAAACACAAAATTCGACACTATTTAGGGGTTGTTTGGTTGAAATGGATGCTAATTTGTGTTTTACGATAGTTAACATACTCTAATCTGTTGAAATTCTAATAATTGGGACGAAGATAGGCCATTTTTGCGTTTGGTGTTCATCCCAGATGAGGGTCATCATAGCATCCTGTATCCCGCTGTAGCAGCCCGATACTGTAGCAACCTGCATCACCTCGATATAGCAGGATGTTGAACACTGGAGCGGGATGTCCCAGACCAATAACTCATCCCTTAACACTAAAGCTTATATCTTTTTGTCTAGCCTCCCGCATAGTCTGCATTGTTCTGACATATTTTAATGCATTGCAGGCTTTTAAATAGATTGACATGATGATGCGAACTTGCCTTTTGTCCAATGAAATATCACCAATCGATTATCAAGATTATGTCAAAAGATGTAGCAAGAGTAGTATTAGTACAACCACACATACTGGTAGGCATCATCGGTCAACCCGATGTCCACATCATAAGATAATAATTAAATAGTAAGATCATGCATTTAACCACCCACTTTTCCACCCTTTTCCTCTCTTAACACCTTGAATTTATGCCAGCTTTCGAAATACCACACACCTTCCCAACAACTAGCACTTCTAATTTTATTAGATCGTATCCTAAACATGCTAACCCCATAGAATATTTTAAAGTACTACCACCTATGTTCCTTACTAGCCGATCACGTCATACCCTTAATTTCTCATCACCTTTCCTAACCAAGGCCATATAATTTTGTTACCTCAAATCTAACCTTAGAACACTCTCTTTTGCTACTTACCCTAAAAACACTTCTCGCTATTCATTACTCGACCCTACAACACCTTGAACTTTCATTACTGCCCAATAAATATACATTACAGAACACATCCATGTCACCACCTATTCACATGCATACACATAATTCCACCTACACCTGATCGTCTAGGATTTCACACATGCACAATATTGAATATTACATGCTTCAAAATATAAATTTATGTCACCTCATTGGTCCTCTCACGGAACCCAACCCAAACAATTATCTTATTGAAATGTGGCAATCTGATCTTTAGTTGTGCTGGAATGTGACAACTCAATCCAGCAGTTGTTCCAGAACATGGTCACCCAATCCAATAGTTGTGCCAGAACGTGACAACCCGATCCAATGTTAGATTGTTGGAACGAGGAAATGATCCCAGTTACATACCACAAGCATAATCACAAGTACATCATCAGGATCATACATTTACATCATGACTTCATAGAAACCATCATTAATGTATTTCATTTACAACAAATGTTATTGATATTTCACCATTCATACATATAAAAGTATCATAATGAAGCAAGAACAAACAAACATCACACAATCATAGAATCACAATCATCACCTACTAATTACTCATCAATTCCTATCATAAAATAAACCAAGTTCAGCCCTAGGTTTTCATTAGGTTTTGTTATTAGGGTTTAATCCTAATTCACCAAAGTTCATCAATTTCACAACTTCACTTGATCAAACGTAGTGTACACTCATAATCTTGTTCTACCTTACCGGATACCTTTATTTTAAAGTAAATCTATTCAAGAAAATAATTCCAGAAACCTTGACCAATAATCCAAGTCTTTACTTAATTATAAGTCCAATTACGTTGAACTATAACTATTTTTCCACGGAAATCACCCAATGCATGAAGGTCCACACATAGCACATAATTTTTATTTCAGACATTACATGGTAAGACTAAATTTACAACTACTTAACGAATAAAACATAACCTACCTTGACGCCAAATGATTGAACGGGGTTGTTGAATTCGATTCTAGCTTTTCTGGATTCATGACGGTGAGTTTGACCAAGAACTCGCAAGGTTCCACCATCACCACACTAGAAATCTTCTTCTCTTTCCTTCCCCATTTTGAGAAGCTTTCTAAGGTTTCTAGGATAATTTACAAATTTTCTAGGTATTTTAGAAAGATGGAGAAAATAGGATTTCCTGTAATTATATTCTGTCTTGCCTATCCTACTGTATGAAAAACTTACCCCGCTGTAGCGCCGCTGCTCTAGCGGCATACAAATCCTGTTATTTAATATAGGCTTGACTTGAATTTCCAATCTCCTCTTTGAAACACCACCATCATAAGATGTGACCCTCTTTGACTATCTATTATTTCTCCTTAACCTAGTTTCTTCATCTTGTTGAGCATGAACCAAGAGACGAGAGATGTTAATATTGTCCTGAAGCATAGCTGAATCAAATTTGTCTTCCATGTCTATGGAGACTCCGATAAGAAAATGAGGCATCTTATTCCTTGGGTTTGACACCAAGGATGGAGCATAATTGGACAATTTAGTATAATTTAAGGAGTTATCAAGTACACTCAAACCTGCTTGACGAAGGTTGATGAATTCCTCCACCATCAATTCTCTAAACTCTCTAAGAAAATACCTTACAAGGAAACCCTTCTTGAAGATCTCCCACATAACCTCACCACCCCTTAATCCCCTATTATCTCTCCATTGTGTGTACAAAGTTTGGACCACATCTTTGAGTACATAATCCAACAACTCGGCCTTTTCAATCGAGGTCACACCAATTACATAAAGAATCTTATAGCCTCATCGATGAAATCTTGAGGTCCTCATCTGCCTAGACAAAAAAAACATAGGTGGATTCATTAAAGTACAATCTTTCAAACAATAGGCCATAGTGCTAGTATGTTGAGATACTCGAGGTCCGACCTCCCTATTCACTTGGGCCGTCATAGCTTGGACTTGAGAAGTGACGAAATTATCTTGATACGTTATGGCTTGGGAAAAAATAAGAAAAGCTACCCTTATCTTTCCGTCGGTCATCGGTGGAGGAACAACCAGAACTTTCTCACCCATCGCTACTTCTTCAAGTGGAGGAACTTGGTTGTCTTGTGAAGGCACGTGACTTTCATGAGCTCCCACATTAGTCATCTGTTCCTAGACCCTTCAATCATCTGCTCTTCGATTATTCATACCTATAACCACAATACAATGTTTAGGTGAAAGCACATAATAAAACTATAGAGGTACGTCATAGGAATCATAAAAGATGAAATTTTGCGAAGAATCACAGAGTATCTCATTCATAAGTGTAACGAGCTTCACAATTATGAATAAGAATGTACATAGACGTGGTTTAATAAGACACCGATCCTAAAGATATTGAACCTCATTTTGTTATGCCATGTTTGTCACATCAGGGGATCATCCCCTAGAAGTAACCAGTGTCATTATTTTGGGAGAGGACTAGGACTAGCCTCTTAGCATTCGTCATTACATTCATAGGTCAAAAGGTGCAGAAAATTAAATCTTTTCATTTATATCTACTTTTTGAGTTTTACTTATACCTCTCACTTAAACTTAATATATTCATAGCGAATTTACCTAGACTCCTCTTTTAAGAAGATTATATATTCTTCTACTTTTATGCTACATGTATACAATGTACACCTTATAGTATTAATAGGGATGTCTCATATTAAACCATCTAAACGAAATAGAGCAATATCGACAAAGTCCTTACACAAATGTATAAATGCCACTTAGGGCTTACAACAATATCTTGAAACAAAAAGAATAAAATTATTGTCTTTAGACTATAACAATATATCATAGGTAGAGTGAGAGAAAAAAGGTATCATCCTCAGAACATGAGGACATAACCACACTTGGCGAAATAATCCTAGCCTTCCTTCAAAAGTGGTAATGAACCCTTCAATGACTGAAACCTAAAATGTTGTAGAAAAGGGAGAAATAGGGGTTAGCACATCACTTGAACTAAGTATGGAAATATATGCACACACAATATGGAAATCATGCTAAAAGGGCCATTTAAAAAAAGGCCAAGTTACATTGAAAATCCTTGTGAACAACCCGACAAAACATATAAGACAATAATCATATGCTTCTTATGATATAAGCCTATTAAACACAAGACCAACATACTCAAGTTAAGCCAAGTCAACATATGCATAGCATAATAGAATTCATAGCCAATAAAATATTAACATCATCTCATAACCACAAAGAATGTTCATGAGTTAAAACATTACCACGTAATTAAAATCCTTATCCATAACCCTTCACAAAGTCTACTAGTGCAATGATCAAGTGAAGCCCCATAACCTTATTGAACCAAGAAAACTAGCCAAAAGATCATGAATAATGTCCAACTTCACATATCATATGATTATAAGTATTCATCCTCAATTTAGCAATGTAGACCATTAACATAAAGAATCAACATATGCATAAAATTTATCTTATAAGAGCATAAGAAATAAGAATCACATACTAGGAATTCCCTCAAGGCCAGCTAGTGCAATGAATAGGTAGAGTACCATGCCCCTATATAAACTAAGTCAAACCCCTTAGGTCTTCCTATTTAGAGCTCACTCAATTACATAATTTTACTTTTGGGAACATATCGCCTTCACCGCCATAGACCATATAAGTTAACGTAGAATCTGATGTTATGGAACCCTACGCTTAATTAAGATGTAGTACAAAAACATGAACACAACATCTAGGTAGATTCACTAGCTAGTATTCCCATGGGGGCAACATAGTTCAAGAAGTAGGAGATGTGTTTTGGGACTTTTTTATGATACATGCATAATAGTCTCCGATTTCATGAGTATAATAGTTAACCTACCTTCCCTATATGGGAAGGGATACTCCTCACTACTAGTTCACTTGGTGCTAAGCTAAAGTCCCTTTTGAAATACCTTTAATTAACAATCATAACATAATTCAGTCATAGAAGAGTATCTCCTTATATAATCATAGTCATTATCTCAATAGGAATTGCATGAGAACACCTTTCATTAAAAACCTTCACATTTGAGATTAGCACATTAACATATCCAAAATACGATAAGGCACATAGGTACTTCATAACCAACCTTATATCCGAAAATCTTAAGCATACTATCATAATCAAATAATAAATACATCATAATTTTCTCATCATACCAGACCTACATAATCAAATCACAAGATAATTTCAATTGAACTTCATCACCAAGTACAAACTATCAAAAATGAAGTAAAAGGTTTTAGATATAAAGACTTACCCAATCTCCTTCCAAGGCCATCATAATGATCTTACCACCAACCAACAAATTCAATACAATAATTATTGTAATAACATTATTCAATAGTAATTAACACAAACTTTTGTATTAGAAAGAACATATGAAATCATCTTTTTTTTAAAAAACAATTTTTGAAGAACCCTTTGGAGAAAGGAATACCAAAGGTGAAAAGTTCTCATACCTTGCTAATTGTTAATTGAGAAAAGAACCTTTCTTGATTCCCTAAAGACCTTGGCCTAGACCTTCAATGGATTGCTTCTTTTTTGTAGAGAGAAAGTAGATAGATGGAAAGAAAATTTGGGTGTGGTAATTAAGAGGTGTTAAGTGAGGTTTTAGACTTAGAGTAGGTTATATAGTTAATTAATCAATCCAATCAATAATCCCCTAATCACATATAAATCCCTAACGAACTACTGTAATTAAATGACCCTAACAAAACTTCATAGGACAGTTAGAGACCTAACCTACGAGACCCTGACATTTGTGCCGTAGGTCAATTGACGACCAAGATCCCCCACCGTCCTGTGCAATCTTAGTTTTTTTAGAGAGTTTTGTTTTTCCCCATTTTTTTAAATTTGATAAATGTCCATTGTATGAGGCATTGACTCCCCGTCGATTATCCTACTCCTCGTTGCTTGAAGTTCATAGGTAGACACTGTCTACACTTTCTCATTTGGCAACTATGGGTCAAATTCAAGGGTCCTCTCCAAGGACTCCTAGGGTGTTACTTGGGGAATCGTACCCGGATGTTTCGACCCTAAACCTACTTTAATGTGTTATACACTCATTTCCCAAATTTCACTAAATTTCGAGTCAAAAAACAAAGTGAAAAAAGCTAAGGCAGACTAGGACCTTTTTGTTGTAGTCTCTCGACGTCGTGGACATTCATTGATATTTTAACTCTAAAACTTCCCAAATTGCATCTATACATTATTATTGACCATAAAAAAGTGTTATAAACCTTATACACTTATGTGAGGCTCTAGATTAGGTTTTGGACTATAAGAGTGTTACACATGTCCTTTCCCCATTTTCCCCCAAATCTTGGGATCTTGCTTATGAATTGTTGAATTTATTGATTTTTAGACTTTGTTTAACTATTATAATTCATGTATTTATTGGCTACGGTAATGTATTTTCGGGATTGAATCTTACATTTAAGAATTCATGATGAACTTTATTGCCTTAACCATAGGTTATGAATTGATGTTTAATTGATTATTGATCATACAATTGACTTAGTTATTGTTGTAGATTAGTATTTTCAAATATGTTAAGTAACTTGATGGGTTGTTATAGTTGGATTCATGATAAGATCGTGATGATGTCTTTGAAGATTAATTGCTATGATCTTATGATCTTGAATTCTTTACTTCAATTATGATGGCTTATGCACTGATGATGTTCAATTGAATAAGTACATGTGATTAGATTAATTAAGTGATGATATTATGAATGTAATTTAAAGGTCCTTACTGTATGAATTGTGAGATTGTGATTAAGGTATGATAATATTAGGTTGATTTTGAATAACTTATGTGCCTTAGTGATATGATGATGAAGATGTGTTAATCTCAGAAATGAAGGGTTGTAATGGAAGGACATTCTCATGCAATCTCTAATGAGCTTAATGATATGATCTACAAGTGGGTTAGTCTCATATGACCTACATAAATCTATGATTGATTAATAAAGGCATAAAGACATTTAAAAAAGGAACTTTAGCATAGCATTGAGTGTACTACTTATGCTAGTTGTTACTTCCCAATGTGGGAAGGTAGGTTTACAATTGTTATCATGAGATAGATATTACAATTCCATGTTGAGTAAAGAGGGTCTCACATATGTCTAGTAGTTCTTGAACTAGTTTTCTCCTATCGGAATACTATGTAGTGGATCCACCTAGAATGCTATGTTCATGTTTTGGTTCTACTTTGCCATGTAGACAACCTTCTTTCGGTTTAGGTTTTCATGACACTGATTCAACATTTAACTCATGTGTTCTATGTGAGTTTACGAAATTGTTCCTGAAAGTAAAATGATGTAATGAAGATGAGAACTAACTAGGCTGATTCAAGGGGATTGACTTAGTGTAGGTAGGTTTATAGGACTCTAACTATGCATTGACTAGTTGGCCTTGAGGGAAGTACTAGGATGTTTTTCTAATGTCATTATGCATTATGATATCATGAAATTTATAATGTTGACTTTATAAAAAGTTATTCTTATATGATGTTGGGTAGGTTGATGAACATAATATTGGTCTAAATTTCTATATGTGGTGATGACTACCTATGATGATATGTATTATGAAGAAATACATTACTTATGATCTCCTATTTTGTATATTTGATTGAGTGAAGTTATTGGGCTCCACATGAGCAATGAACTTGTAGGTTTGGGATCATATTATTGGTAAGGGTCTTGTAAGTTGATGATATGACATATTGCACATGAAATGCTAATATGATATTATGATTATATTATTCTTTATGAACATGTCTTATGTTGTTCTGATCATTATCTTGTATATTCTCTCTTGTTTGTGCATAATGGTTTTCAAAATCAATTAGCATGTTTCTAATTAAATGATCCCTTTCATGCATGTCTATAAATGGTTTTATGTGCATTTATATATACTTAGTAAAAATAGTGTAATATGTTGGTTCATACCATTGAGTTTCTAGGAGGCCGATTGAAGAAGACTTGGAATTTTTTCTCCAAGTGTTAGTAGATCCACATGTTCGGGGATATTACCTTTTCTAAATTCTAGATTTGAATTTGTTTTGCATTCAAGACATTTTTCATTCCTTTATTATTAGAATGTTAATATAAGCCTATAATTACATATTAACTTAGTATTGGCTACGTCCTACATTTGTACTCATAGTAGATGGTTCAATATGATAAAAAATATTAGACAAATTCCTATGTGTCAATTATGTTGTCTAAATGAGAAGCTTGTGTATGCTTCATATGCGAGGAGTCCAAGTAAACTCTATAAGTGGTAGGCGAGAGGCTATATAAACCTCACTATGCATATATACGAAAAGTTTTAATTTTTTCCACATTTTAACCTATGAAATGTAATGACAAATGCTAAGAGGCTGGTTTTAGTCCTCTTTTAGGATGAAGATGCTAGTCACCACTATGGGGTTCTTCCAGTCGTGAAAAACTTGGTATTAGAGAATAAAGTTAAAGAAATATTTGGATAGATGACTCATTGAACCATGTTTACATAGAGTCCTTTTCATGGGTGTGAAGAGCTCTACACTTATAAATGAGAGGCTAGTGACATTTAAAAATTCTTAGTTATTTGTAATCTTGTAAGTTGTGCCATGTCCTCTTTCATATAATCCTTTTCTTGTGGATATAGGATATCACTACAAGAAGTGTAGCCGTAAGAAGAGTTGAGAAAGATTGGGCTATTGTTGGAGTCCCTCCCCAAGGTTACAAAGTCCCACCACAAGGTAATCACGTGTCTCCAAAAGAGCAAGCTCCGGTCATTCCTATACCTATGATGAATGGATATATAAGGTCGACATTTATGACTTAAGCTCAAGCTATAACTGCACAAGCACAAGAGGTAGTTGCTCAAGCTTAAGCCATGATTGCTCAAGCTAATATGGACGCTAGACCCCTCATTAAACAAAATGCTAGTTCTACGTCTTCCCGCTAGATGGACTTCAATAGAATGAATTTTCCTATGTTCTATGGAAGAAAAGTGAATAAAGATCCCCAAGACTTCATTGATGAGGTCTACAAGATTCATTATGCTATGGGGTTGACTTTGAATGAAAAGGACGAACTAGATTCCTACCAACTCAATGACGTAATTCAAATATGATACACCCAATAGACAAAATATAGGGCCTTGAGAGCGGGTCCTATCACTTGTGAGTTTTTTTTAAAGGGCTTTCCTTGATCATTTCTTTCCTAGGGATAAAAAGGAAGCTAAAGTGGAAGAATTTATTAATTTTTCGTCAAGGAGGAATGAGTGTGCAAGGGTAATCCTTGATGTTAATTAAATTATACAACTATGATCCTTCCTTTGTGTCTAACCCAAGGTATGATATGAGTCATTTTTCTATGGGAGTGTCCAATGACTTTGTTGAAGAGTGTTGTTTGGTGATGCTACATGGCAATATGGGTATCTCTCGGTTTTTTTTTCATGCACAACAAGTTAAGGAGACTAGACTCAAGAGGAAGAATATGGATTTTAAAAGGGCCATGTTTTATGAAGGAGGTATTTTCAAGGGTAGGCTTGAGATTCGAGACAAGCCTAGATTAAAGAATAGGGTTTGCAATAAAATTCGTTCCAATTTCCCTAAGGCAAACAAGGATAGGGTGTCTAACCGTAAGTCCCAAAAGTCAAAAAGTGGAAATCCACCTAGCAATTAACCTACTTGTGTCAAGTGTGGTAAGAAGCATTTTGGTGAGTATATAGTTGGGACGGGAAATTGCTTTGGGAGTGGCAAGAGTGGCAATAAGGTTAGGGATTGTCCTAATGTGAAGATTTAAAAGGGTAGTGGTCAAGATAAATCAAGTGTTAGTAGTCCAAAAGATCCAAAGAGGAACCACTTTTATTCTCTCCGCTAAGACAAAAAGAGTTTCAGGATGTGGCCTCCGCTATATTACAAGTCGTTCAATTGATGTTTATGTTTAAGTTGATATCCGTGCTACATTATTGTAAGACCCCTAAAATGATATAGGGTGTATAGAGACTCACTTGTTCCTATAATATTGTTAACATGTTAAATAAGTGGTTTAAAGTACACATGAGTTATTTGAAGTTATTTGGAGGACAAACCTCATGGGATGACCAACACGTTTGACGGCAAGTCACAAAGAGGCCTTAGATGTTTTTATGTGCTAATATGTGTTTCATTGGATTATGAAGTCCTTATATGAGTAATAATGATTTTTATAGGTATTATATTGAGTTTAATGAAGTTAGACGTCAAACCTTCAAGAATGTCCAAGACGTTCAATAATTTTCCCTTCAGACGTACATGTGTGTCTTGAGTGTGCCTAGCATGTTTGGACGTGTTGCAAGTTTTTTTTTTGGTTCAAACTGATGTTGAAGGTCCTTGAAATGTTAAGGTATATATAAACTTTGGACACGTTCGGGTACGAGTCACAAAGTGTCCCGCAAGAATCCTTTAAGAAGGACCCAAAGGCTATAGATAGACTACCTTGGCAGTGTCAATCGACGGAGACAAAGGACGGTCATTAGTCCTACCTACGCCCCGTCAATGGTGAGGAATCATCCAAGACATATCCTTATTAAGTCTCAAGTCAATGGACAAGCGTCAATCCCAAAATACGACCTTCAGCAAGGTCCGTCCATGGACCTATTGAGCGTTGTTTTAGACCGTCTTTGCATGTTGTGTAAAACTTCCATGCACACTCTCTTATCATGGGGTGAATGGGATATTTACCCCACGTGATAACCTGAACCAGGTGGTTTATTTTTTTTTTTTGGGTGTATTTAGTTTATAAAAAACGTGAATAGCCCATTCCCAATCCTAAATTCAAAATTAGACTTCCCACTCCCAAAATATTATCTCTAGAAACCTCCATTGGAGATGAAGCTCAAGAACGGCTAGGAACTTTGATTCCCATAGGTTCTTCATCAATTTTAAATGGTTTTCTTCTATAATAAGGTATGATCAAACTTTTCCTTCTTCAATCTAGCCATGAGTTCTTTTTCAAAACATTTTAAAAGGCTTCTTTATGATGAATTTTGTGTTAATATCATTACTGTAACGTGAATTTCAATCCAATTGCATGATCTATTTAAACTTCCATTGTAGCAATGGATGGGTTTTGTAATGATTAATATATGTTGATCGAATTATGATTCAACCATGTTGAATTGCTTATATCAATTGCCTAGTATGTGTATTGATGGTTAACTATTGATGATTGTTCTTTGTGGATCAATGTTTGATGTTTTGAATAAGGCTAGTCTATAATGTAATATGTTGTGATCTTTATGCTAGAATGGTTGTTATGTCACTCGATAATGATGAATCTTCTTAGATACTACCTACATTTCAATATGATGATAAATTAGGTATAATTGATCAAATATGAATAGAAACGATAGAATTTGTATGGATGAATCTAGGTTCTTCTAACCTATAGATTGATATTATAATGTATATGATGTGATCTCAATTGTAGTGTAGATCAAGCATGATTTAGCTTAAGTTATTATCTCTTTATCTACTACACGACATGTATAATATTGATGAACTATGATTGATGATTAATTCTAGGGAAATTTGTGAGTGATGTATATTCCTCTACTTCTAATCGATTGATGAATATAGTGTGTTCACTGTAATCTTGACTTTATAGTACATGAATGTAGTATTTTTTTTATTTAAAGATACTTGTCTCTAATGCCTTATATTGTATTGTTGATTTAAAAGGTGCATTGATCAATGATGATTAAATGATGAGAAATCGGTCAGATTTCCTATTTTCTTTGATTTCTTATAGTATTGTTAGTTGATGAAGCCTTGTATGACATTGCGTGGTATGGTCCACTTATGTTAATGGTGTTTACTTTATTTCCATTATATATGTGATGTGATCATGGCCTGGAAGGCAATTGTGTTATGAATATGTGATGGTGATGATCACCCACTGTGAAGTATTATGTCTAGTCTTCTATTATAGTTTTGATCTACGTTGTAAGACTATTTGATAAGTATGTGTATAACTATATTAGGGATATTTTTAGGTTTTTGCATTGATGAATTGTGATGTTTAATAATACCTTAGCTATATACACCTATATAAATGTATGAATAGCTAAGGTGAGGAGTCTCGAAAGAAATGTGATGTTGTCTTGTCTCCTATGCTATTATGTGTATGAATAGCTAAGGTGAGGAGTCTCGAAAGAAATGTGATGTTGTCTTGTCTCCTATGCTATTATGTGTTGTGTGTACTATGTTTTAAGGTGCATTATTGCACTAAGAGTGGCTTCCTCAATGTGTTGTTGATAGCCATTAGGTGATTAGGTTTACAAATGTACACACACTTACACATTATGCATGCTTTCAAGTAGTATAAGATCATGGTGTCTAATTAAAGGTTATTTCTCATATTCACTGATGTATACTAAAATGCATGTAAGGTATAATTCTATTAAGCATGTTATGTGATGTATCATAAACTCGGATGACTTGATGGGTGTACTTGTATGGGCAAGGGTATGGGACCTTGTCTATGCATTACACATGTGTGCCTTGATAGGATGGTTCCTAGGATTCCTTTGATATGTATATGAATATGGATGCATTGTTATGTTATGTGCACAGTATCTTAATCTGTTTATATGAAATGATTTCTCATATATACATGTAGGAATTAATATACCTTAATGTGTTATGTGAAAGGTTTGCTCACTTACAAGTATACGTACATACATATATGATGATCTAGTTAATGGAGGGGCCCTAAATGGTCTGCTCAAGTGTTCCCTAAACTATAAAGGTGCTTGAATATGCTGAGTTAAGCATATGGGGAGTTAATTCTCCTAAAGCCTATGTCTTTATAATGTAATGTTAATAAATGATTAATAAAAGGGAACTTACCTTAGTACCGACTGAACTTGAAGTCGAGGGGTGTCCCTTCATACTGTTGTAAAATAGATAACCATAGTCCTCACTAGGTTGTTTGCCTTATAGCCCAAAGATCATAGAGTGATGTTTCCAGAGTGGAAACTACAATGCCTCATTTCGCATAAAGAGGGTCTCCACATGTACCTCCTAGTTCCATAAACTATTCTTTGCACATAGGATCTAGAAAGTGATCTAACTTAGTATGCTAGCATGTGTTAATGTTCTACTTTGGATAAGTAGAGAACCTCCCCTTGGTGTAAGTCTATACAACACCAAATTACATGTAGCATCTATGGTCTTAGTGTTAGTTAAGGATATAGTTCCCCTTTTTTACAATGGACAATTTTTACAATGGACTATAGAACTAAATCACTATGACCCTTACTACGATAACCTCTGGGTAGTTGCTTAGTAAAGGTGTGGGTATGAGATTTCACCTATGCATTGCACAAGTCTCTCTTTAGGGAAGTCCTAGAAAGGTGCTCTAATGTACATTCATATGCTTATATCTTTATGCATGGTATTGTAGTATCGTCTACTGGTTGCGATGAAATGCATGGTATGAGTCTATATGATGTGGTCTTTTCCCTATGTGCATAATATTGGTCTAATTGATTATATGATTTAAGGTCCTACTTGATATATATGTATTTGACTATAGTACTGTGTTTGATGTGTGAAGTACATGTTATGATACTTGTAGTTTCTTGATAGGTTTACTAAGTATGTGTGAGATTATGGGGATTCACATGTACATTGCACCAGTAGACTTAGTTTGGGATTTTCAGTAAGATTTTATAACGCTTTATTTGAAGTGAAGTTAGTATATGTGCAAGTTGATGTACCTTAGTGTAAAGTCATTGGAGTCGAGACTTAAATGTGTCTATGAGGCATTATACTTTTATTATGGCATGTGTTTAACTTATGTAGATTCTATGTGTGAATTTCTTGTGGCATTAAGGTTATGCATTGCACCAAGTATCACGAAAGGGTTACTTGGGAGGTTAATGAGTTAAGGAAAAGAAGTTTATTGTAAAAAGAAATAGTTCACTGTTAAGTGAAAATGAGCTTACTATTTAATGGGTCAAAAATGCCTTAAATACAATATGTGATTTTATATGATATACTATCATTGAATATGCCTATGTTAAATATGTAAAATGAATAATTCTTATTATTGAAATTTTTTATAAAGATTTATCAAAGAAGAGGCATAACACATTATTTCAAGTAAAATATCCCTTTTTAAACGCATGTTTTTTGCATGGTTACAATACTTATAGCATTATTGTACTAACTCCATTCTTCAATATATATTTACACAAAGTATAGGTTATGGATTGCTTAATGTATGTCTTTAAATGGTGAAGAGCTTGATATATGATTCCCAAGCTCAAGGAAACGAATCCTTAATTTTAAGATTTCCTAAGTAGTGTCTTTAATGTAAAGTCTCTTAATATTGTACTTATCATTTATGTTGTAAGGGCCGTGTCCCTAAAGTATTCTTATGATGTTGAGTCTAGGATGGAAAAAAAAGACTAGAGACTTTAACTATGTATGATGATATTCCTTATATATGAAAGTGATGTTCTAGCATCATATGTGCTAAGAAAGTTTTAAATTTCTGCTAAATTTACTTACGAGAATATGATGAATGACACCTATGGGCTTATATAAGACCACCAAGAGGTCAAGTACGCCATGTTTCTTCTAGGGGGTGCTCCCCGGCCTTGACAATCAATATTTGTAGATCCTCTAGTAGCTAGAAAGTTTGATGTTCTACCTAATGTATTGATTGAGCCATTTTTGGTTACAACCCCAGTGGGTGAGTCCATTGTGGATAGAAGAGTGTTTAGGAGTTTTACTATATCTTTTCCCAATAGAGTTACATGGGTGGTTTTTTTAGAACTTGATATAGTTGATTTTGATGTTATTATCTAAGTGTATTGATTGGATTCTTGTTTTGCTTTTCTTGTTTTTCTTCTGTTGATTATCGAACAAAGGGTCATGAAGTTCAATTTTCCTAATGAACTACAGTTGAAGTGGGGGGATTCAATTCATGGAGATCAGATCATTTCTTGTCTAAAAGCTTGTAAAATTATCTCTAAAGGGTGTCTTTACCATATTGTAAGAGTAAATATCTAGACTTTAAAACTCCTCCTATCGAGCCGGTCCCCGTAAGGAGGGATTTATGGAGGTCTTTCTGGATGATTTGCTCATTATTCCTCCCAAACGGCAAAAATTACCTTTGGTATTGACTTATTACCGGATACAAACGCAATTCAATTCCTCTTTATCAGATGGCTCCAGCAAATTAGAAAGAGTTGAAGGCTCAACTCAAGGATTTACTATATCAAGGTTTCATTAGACCTAGTATGTCACCATGGGGTGCTCAGATATTGTTTGTTGAGAAGAAGGATGGGTCCCTTTGGATGTGTATTTATTATCTTAATCTCAATAAAGTCATTATTAATAACAAGTGTCCTCTCCCTCGTATTGACGACTTGTATGATCAACTCCAAGAGGAAAACTACTTTTCTAGATTGAATTGAGGTAGGGGTATCATTAACTTAGGGTGAAAAATAAGGATGTACCTAAAACGTCTTTCCAAACTAGGTATGGTCACTATGAGGCGGTTAAGAATTGGTCTAGACCATTGACCCCAACTGACATTAAAAGTTTCTTGCGTTTAGATGGGTACTAAAATAGGTTTCTGGATGGATATGTGTCCATTGCTTCCCCTTTGACTACCTTAACCCAAAAGAGTGTTAACATTGAGTGGTCAGAGGCATGGGAAAGAAGTTTCCAAAAGTTGAAAGATAGGCATACCTCCGTTCCGGTGTTGACATTACCGGAGGGTACCATTGTTTTTGTGGTATATTATGATCCATCCTTAGTGGGTTTGGGGTATGTTCTTATGCAAAATAGGAAGGTAGTAACCTATGCCTCTAGACAACTCAAGGTGCATTAGAAGAATTATCCAACTCATGATCTTGAATTGGCAGCCATAGCGTTTGCTTTGAAAATATAGAGGCATTACTTGTATGGTTTTCATGTGAATTTGTATACCAACCATAAGATTCTTCAATATGAGTTTACTCAAAAAGAGTTGAATATCCAACAAAGAAGATGGTTGGAACTATTGAAAGATTACGACATAATTGTTGTCTACCACCCCGAGAAGGACAATTTGGTTGAGGATTCTCTATCTCGTATGAGCATGGGTAATGAGTCACATATAGATGAAGGGAAGAAATACCTAGTGAAACATGTTAATAGGTTGGGTAGATTGGGTTCTAGGTTGGAAGATTTTCCAACTGGTGGTTTTATGGTTCATAATGACTTTGACTCATCCTTAGTTGTTGAGGTGAAGTCGAAGCAACATCTTGTTCCTCTATTGATGGAGTTAAAGAAATTGGTACTTAGCAAGTTAAATGAGTCATAATCCTAAGGGGGTGATAGTGTGCTAAGGTACCAAAATATGTTGGGTGTACCTGATGTTGATTATTTCAGGAAAAGGATTTTGGAAAAAGGTCATTATTCTCGATGTTGTATGTATTCGGATTTCACTAAGATGAATCATGATCTTAGACATGTACGTTGGTTGTATGGATTAAATAGGGAAATACCGGAGTTTGTATCTAAGTATCCAAATTTTCAACAAGTGCATTCCGACTATCTAAAGCCTAGAGGTCAAATCCAAGAAATGAGTGTTCCTACTTTGAAGTGGGAAGAAATTAACATGGACTTTGTTGTTGGTTTTTCTCAAACCCAAAGGCAAAAAGACTCAGTTTTGGTTAGTATAGATAGATTGAAAAATTCCACAAACATTATTCCCATTAAGTCTACTGTTACGGCAGAGGATTATGCAAGGTACATTGATGATATTGTGAGTCTTCATGGGATTCCTTTGTCTATCATATCGGATAGAGGTGCTCCATTCACTTCTCATTTTTGACGGTCTTTTCAAAAAAGGTTGGGTACCAAGTAAAAATTATCATCGCTTCTCATCCATAAATGGATGGTCCAACCGAGCGTTCTATTTAAACACTAGAAGATATGCTAAGAGCTTGTATGATGGACTTCAAAGGGAATCGGGACAATCACATGACTTTATTTGAATTCTCTTATAATAATATTTACCATTTACTATTTCAATGTCTCCATTTGAATAACTCTATGGTAACCGATATAGATCTCTTGTTGGGTTGTTTGAGCTTGGTGAGTCCTCACTCCTTGGTCCTGAAAATGTCGTCTATAATCCTTTGGAGAAAGTGTGGGTGATAAGGAATAGGTTGAAAACAACCTACAGTCGGCAAATGTCTTATGCCGACAATAGAAGAAGAGACCTTGAATTTGAAGTGCATGATAAGTGTATTTGAAGAATTAACCTATTTAAGGGGTGATCATATTTGCTAAAAAGTTAAAGTTCAGTCCCCTATATTTTGGTCCATATGAGGTTCTGTAACGGTTCAGAAAGGTTGATACGAGTTGATATTACCTAGTGAACAAGCTTCGGTCAAACTGATATTCTATGTATTCATGCTTAAAAAGTGTATTACCAATCAAAAATTCATTTTTACGATTGGAGGGTTAGATGTGGATGAAAGTCTTTCCTATGAATAGGTTGCGGTGGAAATTCTATATTGCCAAGTCAAGAAGATGAGGAACCAAGAGGTGGCCTTCATAAAGTCCTATAGAGAAACCATCTAGTTAAGGGAGAAACATGGGAGGCCGAGGCCGAAATGAAATCCCGTTATCCTAATCATTTTCTTAATTAAGGTTTGTCATTCCTACAAATGAAAATAATGAATAACATGAATTTGGCTTGTTTCAATGTATGTGCATATTTTTTGTAAAGGGTTTGTCAAAATGAGTTTTCATGAAAAAGTATTTTTGTGTTAACTTACAATTATGTGAATTATATGTTTTCTCTTCTTTAGCTTTGTATTCTTTTGATGTTCTCTTGAGAAAATATCATGATAACTTTTTAATTTTATTTTGAGCTCATGTTGATGTTGAGAAGGTAGTTCATCACCATGTATTATGAGAGGTTTAGCTCATATGTGTGGTTATTTGAGAATCTATGTTTAATGACATGTGTTGAACGGAGTTGTGAGGTACTCCTATGAGCTGTGGCTCATGTTGATTATATAAATGTGGTTGGTTGTGCTACTAGTATTGAGTCTATACTTCCCCTATAAAAGATTTTGGTGTCATTCGCGGACAAATATTCCTAAGAGAGGTGCAGGATGCAACACTCCAAACGTCCAGAACATGGTCTAGAACCTCACATAATGAAATAAGACTTAAAACAATTTTTCGAAGGCTAAATTAATGTATTCAAACTAGTTAGGAAGTGTTATAGTGAAAACATCCAAGACGTTCGGAAACTAGTGCAATTGAACTAGTCAAATGTGCTTAGGTTGTGTGAAGGTTTGGAAGTGTTGTATTCAGTATAAAACTTTTATGATAACTTTAAATAGGTAAAATCATGTATATAGGGTCAAAATGTCTAGGTCCGAACTCCCAAGGATCGCCCTAGGGGTCCACGAAGGGACCCCAACCTTGGCCAACATGCTGCCAAACGGCAGAATCCAATTAAACTATGGTGAAGTGTGTCCGCGTCGTGTACATATTCCCCCAAGGGAAAAAATATTTGGTCCGCGTGGAGGAGACGTAGGGGACTCTTCTGATTCAAAAATTAATTTCGAAAATGTTTGGTGAAATGCTCTGCGTTATGAACTTGTTCCCTAACGATCATATGAAATGTGGAATTCAAGTTTTACTTCATTTATAGGTCAAATAAAGTTAGGGGTCTTTTGGGTATTTCAATGAAGGGTTATATATTAATTTTCAATTAGTTTTACCTCACATTCACTCACTCAAATCAAATCCCCAAAACAAAATCCAAAATCTCTCACCTCTATCTATTGATCCTCCATTCTGGATGCGAGAAGATTGAAAGAGAAGACTCAACTCCCTAGGATTTCACTCCAATTTCATAAATTATGACTCAATAAAGTATTAATTCTTTACTCTTGGGTTTTCTATCCCCAATAGGTCCTTTCACTGTTGATTTCTAAATCTCCCAATTTCAAGGGTTTTTCTTTTACAAATGAGTTTTATTCTAAACATGAAATTAATGATTGATTATAACTAATTCTGATTACCCATGGCTACTTAAGTTTAGATTGTTGAGTAATTGATGCTTATGAAGGGTAATTTGCCTTTAGATCATGTCCTTTCCCAATTTTTCCCATATCTTTGATCTTGCTTATGAATTAATGGTAATTGATGAATGTATTGATTGTTAGACTTGTTTTAGCTATTCTAATTAATTTATTGACTTCCTAGGGTAATTTATTTTTTTGATTTAATCTAATTCTTGATGAATTGATGATGAACACCATTCCCCTAATCCTAGGTTATGAATTGATCTTGCATTGATTAGTCATGATAAAATTTACTTAGTTCTCACATAGATTACTATTATATGATGTTAAGTAATTTGATGGATGAATATTGTTGGATTGATGATAAGACCTTGAGGAAGTCTTTGAAGTTTAATTGGTAAGACCTTATGATCATGAATCCTTTACTTCAATTATGATCACTTATACATTGATGATCTTCAATTGAAGTATTATATATGATTATATTAAGTAGGTTATGGTATGATGAATGTAATTGAAATGTCTTAAGTATATGAATGGTTAGATTGTGATTAAGGTATAATGATATAATGTTGATTGTGAATCACTTATGTGCCTTAGTATGATATGATTATGAGGCTGTGTTGATCTCACAACTGAAGGGTTGTAATGAAGGACATTCTCTTGCTATATCTTATGATCTAAATGATATGCTATACAAGGGGGTTAGTCGGACAACCTACATTAAGATATAATTGACTAATAAAGGATTAAAGACATTTAAAAAGAGACTTTAGCTTAATATTGAGTGAACTAGTTATGAGAGATTTCCCTTCCTAATGTGGGAAGGTAGGTTCACAATGGTTCTCATGAGATAGAGACTACACTTCATGGTGCATAAAGAGGGTCTAAAATATTTCTTTTAGTTCTTTAACTATGTTGCCCCCATAGGAATACTAGCTAGTTAATCCACCTAGAATTCTATGTTCATGTTTTGTTTCTACCTGGGCAAATAGACCACCTTCTTTCAGTGTAGGTTTTCATGACATCAGATTCATGATTTAGCTCATGTGGTCTATGTTATTTTGAGGAAATTTTTCCCAAAAGTAAAATGAAGTTATGAAGATGAGCACTAGTTAGGGTGACTTAAGAGGATTGAGTTAGTATACGTAGGAATATGGGACTCTACCTATGCATTGCACTACTTGGCCTTGAGGGAAGTCCTAGGAGGTTGTTCATATGTTATTATGTATTATGATATCATTACATGTATAATGTTGACTTTATATGAAGTTATTCTCATATGATGTTGGCTACATTGATAAAGATTGTATTACTCTAAATCGTTATATGTGGTGATGACTACCTCTGATGATATGCATTATGAAGAAAAACATTACTTATGATCTCCTATTTTCTTGAGTTTATTGTGTGGAGTTACGGGGGCTCCACATGAGCGTTGCACTTGTAGGATTGGGATGGGATTGTCGGTAAGGGATTGTATGTTGATGATATGACTTATAGATCATGAAATGACAATATAACATTATGATGATATAATTTTTTTTGAACATGTCTTATATTGTTCTGACTCTTGTCTTTTATATGCTCTCATTTATGTGCATAGAGCTTTTGAATATTACTTAGCATATTTTTAATGAAATGGTCCTTTTAATGCATGTCTTCAAATCATTTTTTGTGCATATATCCATACTTAGTGCAAGTGGTGTACTAACAAATATTTATATATTTTCTATGAATATGTAGGTTTTAGAAATTACGTTCCTCGGAGGCTGATTGATAAAAACTTTAATTCTTTCCTCGAAGTGTTGGCAGGTCCTTATGTTCGGGGATATTACCTTTTCTACATTCTAGATTTGGAGATATTGTTCATTCCTTTATTATTGGAATATTGATGCAAGCCTATAATGGCATATTGACTTTCTATTGACTATGTCCAACATTTTTACTCATTTTAGAGGGTTCAATATGAGACAAAGTATTAGAGTAATTCTGATGTATCGATTGTGTAGTGTAAATAAGAAGCATATGTATGCTTCATATGCGTGGAGTCTAACTAAACTCCATAAGTATTATGCAAGATGTCTGTGTAAACCTCACTACAGATATATTTGATAAATTTTAATTTTTTTCCACATTTTAAACCTATGAAATGTATTGAAGAATGCTAAAAGGCTAGTCTTAGTCCTTTCTGAGGATGACGACGCGAGTTACGGCTGGGGGTGCTCCCCGGTCATGACAACACATTTTTTATGTGTTCCAAATGTGGTTGACTTGAGGGAATATATTCAATCTAAATTCCATAGTTCGCGAGATATTATTCACTTGGGAGCCACCATGATGTATCATGATTTGTAGGAGATCTATTGGTGGAATGGGATGAAGAAGAAAATTATGGGTTTTATGGCCAAGTGTAAGAATTTCCCACAAATGAAGGTTGATCATTAGAAATCAGGAGGTTTTTCTCAAGCCATTGGTATTCCTAATCTGAAGTGGGAATATGTGAACATAGACCTCATAGTGGGGTTGTTTCAAACTAGGGACAATATGATTGAGTTTCGGTTATAGGTTAGCAAATGATGAAGTTGACCATATAATTCACATCAAGGTTTCTTGTTTGGCGGATGAATAAGCCATGTTGTATTTGGGTGAGATAGAAAGGTTAAACGGGGTACCCTTCTCCATTATCTCCGATAGAGGTACTGATGTATTAGTTTTTATATTTTTTCTCATGTTTTTAGGAAATATGTTAGGACATGGAAACATGGAGACAATGTTGAAAGAAGTGCAGAAAAGAGCATGTATGAAGGTGATATACGGATCGTAGGTCTATTCATGCTCTGTACATTATGAACAAAGATGAGCAGGAAACGCATTACTAAAGATCACGGGATTCTTCACTATGTATGGAACCACAGTTCCAACCTACGCAACAATCTATCACTATGTTAAATCATTAAGAGAGTTGGTTCTAATACGTGATGATGACAATACTAATTAATCAAGCATCTTGAGAAACAAATGAATAAGTTGTCTACTGTAGTAAAGCATGTAAACCTATCACTCTTCCGAGCAATACCATAAGGAATCTGAACAATGGTGGGCATTGTATGACACTTACTACTCGCGACGGTAAGAAAACAATCGATTCACCTTAGCTATCTTAAGTGTAAACTACGACTAGTAAAAATGATGTTGTGGTTAGGGTTATTGGAGAGACTAATAATTCGAATGAGAAATAAATGGAGGTAATTTAGAAAGTTGTTCCCATACCCAGGTCTCCACCTCCCTTCCCACAGAGGTTATGCAAGAAGATTAAAGAAGGCAAACACCGCATATTTATTACTATGTTGAAAAAACTTTCTATCAATGTTCCGTTGATGGAATCTGTGGAGCAATGGGTATGCTATGTTTACGAAAGACATGGTGATAAAGAAAAGGTACGTGAGTTTCAAACATGATGATAGATTACAAAACTGTAGCACTATTGTAACCAGGTCTCTAGTGCGAAAGATGGAGGATCCTTGTGCCTTCAGTATCCCATGTACCATTGAATTCTACTATTTTGCTAAGAAACTGTGTGATCTTTGTGCTAGCGTAAATCTCATGTCGTTATCTATCTATAAGAAGTTGGTGTCACACCCGGGTGCACCCCCTAGACGTAATCGGCTTCGTCGTACTCAGAGAGGACAAAGACAAACCTCTTAGCATTCGTCATAACATATCATAGGTTGAATTGTAAAAATCTATAACTTTTCATATACACATATCTTGTGAGGTTTACTTAGACCTCTCTCATACACATTATATATACATAGGGAGTTTACATAGACTCCTCACATATGACACATTACATATGCTTCTACTTTTAGTTCACATACATAAAATATAAAGATATTCTAATAGGAAATGTCTCATATTTAAACCATCTAGATCGAGTACAACATTCTGGTATAATCCTTACTCCATTAGAACAAAAGCCACACATAAGCATATACAATAATAGTCATCAACTGAAAGAGAAGGTACTAAATTGTATTTATGACCAAAACAACACCCAATAGGTAGATAGTGGCATCGTCCTTAAAAGGTGAGGACCTATCAAACTTGGAGGATGAGAGTCAAAGTTATCTTCCAATGGCCCTCTAAAAGATTAATGAGCGGAACCTACATAATTGTAGAAACATAGAAATATAGGTGAGTAAAAACCTGTACTATTGATGAAAACATGCACATAAAAAATTTGAAATCATGCTAATGGGGACATTTGTTTAGAACCATGCTAAGGGATTTTGAAAAGACTTATGCACAACCAAGAACCCATATAAGCCAATAATAACATATATTCCTTAAGAAAATATCATGTACAACACAATACAAACATCATCAAGTATAATTAAGTCAACATGTGTAATATAATTCTTGAGTACATAACCAAAATAACTCAAACATCATGTTATAACAACAAATAATGTATAAGAGTTAATAACATTACAACATATGAAAGACCCTTACTCATAACCCACGATATAGTCTACAAGTGCAATGAACAAATAAATCCCCATAACCTTACCCACGAAAGTAATCCCCACAAAGGACCACAAGAAATTAGAAGACTCACTTAGAATAGCATCAATAGTAGTCATCAACATATTTATCAATATAAACCAATAGAATGTTCATAAGTGATACTAACATCTTATAGGATCATCTACATGTAAAGTCAAAAAGTTAATAATCATTCACTTTATAGACATAAGAACAACATTTTAGCCCTTCCGTTGAGGCCAACTAGTGTAATGTATATGTGCAATCCCATACCCTTTCCTAGACTAAGCCAAACCCCTTAAGTCACCCAAGTTAGTGTTCACTTCATTACTTCATTTTACTTTCGAGAACACTTTTCTTATCCAACATAGACCACAAGATCTAAATCTTGAACCCGGTGTCATTAAATCCTACACCAAAATAAGGTTGACTACTTGCCAAGGTAGTAAAAAACATGAACATAACATTCTAGGTGGATCCTCTAGCTAGTATTCCCGTGGGGGCAACATAGTTCAAGAACTAGGAGAAATGCTTGGGAACTTCTTCATGAACGTTGAATTATATTCTGCAATCTCATGAGTATAATAGTGAACCTATCTTACCTATATGGGAAGGGACACTCGTCACTACTAGGTCACTCGTTGTTATGATAGAGTCCCTTTTAAAATGTCATTATGTTTTCATCTAACGATCATAACTTCGTTTATGTCTTATGAAACTAACCCCTTGTATAGTAATAGTCATAACATCATTGGGAAATGTATGATAATATCTTTTCAATACAAGCTTTATATGTTAGATCAACACATTATCTTCATCATTTCAAAATAAGGCACAGAGGCAATTAATAATAACCTTATATCATTACATCTTAAACATAATATGTCACCTTCACATAATCAAGACATTTAAGTGGCATCATCATACAAATAACTACTTAATACAATCACAAGATATGCTTCAATTGAACTTCATAAACAAGTACAAGCCAACACAATTGAAGTAAAGGTTAAATATCACAAAGTCTTACCCATTCTCCTTAAAAAACATCATTATTGGTCTTACCCTCAACCATTCATATATCAATAGGTGTAGTAATATCATCAGATAGTAATTAACACAAGAACTAAGTCAATTGCATCAATACTAATTATTTAAACATAAGTTCATAAACTAGGGGTAGGGAATTTAGGTCAATTCATGATCTAATAAACAAAATAGGTTTAACAGAACTGAAATAATTTTACAATAATAAATCAGAATAATCATTAGGCATAAAGAAAAATACAATTTGAAATATCAATTTCGGATTAGGAGGAAACCCATATGTAGTTAATCTTAAGTTGATCAATTTTTGAAGATCCCTTTGGGAATAGGAATCCCAAAGGTTAAAGGTTCCCATACCTTGATATTCCTTGAATATTTATTGATAAAATTGATGTTCTTGAAGTCCTAGAAACCATAGAACACTCTCTTCGATGGAGTCTTCTTTGGGAGAGAGAAAGTAGGAAAGTAGAGTAATTTGAGTTTGGGAATTATGGTGTGTTAAATTGGGTTTAGACTTAGGGTAGTATTTATAATAACTTAAATAACATAATTAACCACTACTAAGTCCCTAAATAATTAAATAGTTAATTGAACTCACTTAAAATTCGACAGTGAAATTGCAGAACTGACCTACGAGACACCGACCTACGGTCCATAGGTTAGTCGACGCTTACCTCCCCCACCGTCCTGTACATCCGTCGATGTTATTAGAGACTTGTCATTTTGGTCATTTTTATAATGGGGATAGTTTTTAAATGAAGGAGGCGTCAACGCCCTATTGTCCAGCCTATACTTCGTCACCTACAATCATATGTAGCCACTACCTACTTTTTCAGACTATGGTCAAATGCAAGGGTCCTCTCCAATGAATCATAGGCTTGCCCTTGGGGAGTCGCACCTACACGTTTCTACCCTAAATGCACTCTAATACATGTTTGACACATGTCCACCAAGTTTCATCAAATTTCAACTCCTAAAAGCCATTAAATAGGCTAAGGAACACTAGCCCCTCTTTCACTAGTCTTCGGATGTCGTGGATGTTTCTTGACGTCTTGACTCTAAAACTTCCTAAATGAAATATTAAAATTATTTTAGTTCTTAAAACACTGTTACCTTATACAATAATCTGATGGTCTATATTAGATTTTGAACTTTTGGAATGTTACATTAGCCCCCCCCCCCTAGGAACATTCATCCCTAAATGACACTAAAATATCATAAAGGGAAAGGATAGACTCAATACTACAAGCCCAACCAAAAACAACATGTTAAAACAAGACTTACAACTCAAATAATCATAACAACATGGTACTTACACATAAAAACTCAAAACATCACTTACTTTATATAAGAGCTCAACATCATAACATTAGGGATTTCCTTCTCAATATAAACATAATCTCAAAAAGCCACTTATGCAAAAACTCTTTTAAATTGTATCAAAATTCTCAATATCATTTAATCAAGGAAACAACATACCAAGTAAAAAAATAATGCCAATCAAGCAACAGAGCATTTTTCATGAAGACTCATTTTTAGCAAAAGTTTTTACCATAATTATGCTTATTTTTTTCTAAACAAATAGAGTTCAATTTAACTCATTATATTTATTATTTATAGGAACAACTAACGTTAATTAGAAAAGAGATAAGGATAGCGGGACTTCATGTTGGCCTCGACCTCCCATGTTTCTCCCTTACAAGGTGGTTCCTCCGTAATAACTTTACGGTGGCCACCTCTTTGTTCCTCAACTTCTCCAGTTGTCTGTGAACGATTTCCACCAAAATCTGTTCATAGGATAGGTTCTCATCAACACCTAAACCTTCAATAGGAAGAATAGACTCGGGGTGACCAATGCACTTCTTAATCATGGAGATATGGAATAGCGGGTGAACTCAAGCTAGCTCACTAGGTAATCTCTAGTCATATGCATCCTCACCAAACCTTTGAAAAAATTTCAGATGGACCCACATAAAGAGAACTTAACGTCCCTTTCTCACCAAATATCATCACCCCATTCATAGGTGAAATTTTGAAATACACCTTATCGCCTTCTTCAAATTCTAATATCTTCTTCTATTGTCGGCATAAAACTTTTTCTAGATATACAGTAATTTCAATCGGTTTCTTATGATATGATCTATATCAAAAGTCTTATAGATCAATCCCGGGCCTAAGATTGAAGAATCGCTAATGTCAAACCAACCAATTGGAAATCTGTATCTCCTTCCATACAAAACTTCAAGAGGAGCCATGCATATAGTCGAATGGTAGCTATTGTTACAAGAAAACTCAACCAAGGGAAGTGTTCATCCCAACTTCCCTTGAAATCAATTAAACAATCTCTATGAAAATTCACAAGGGTTTGAAGAGTACACTCTGCTTGACCATCCATTTGGGGATGAAAAGTGGTACTTAACTACACTTGATTACCCAACACTTTTTGGAACAACCTCCAAAATTGATAAATAAAATGAGCACCTCTATCTGAAATGATGGATAAAGGGATCCCATGAAGACTCCCAAAATGATTGATATAGATTCTTGACTACTCTTCTGCCTAATAAGAAGTAGAATTACTGGGGATAAAGTTAGTGGAGTTCGTCAACCTATCCACAACCACCCATATAGATTCATTTTTCCTTGATGACAAAGGAAAATCTACTAAAAAGTCTATATTAATGTCTTCCGTCTTCAAAGTGGGAATTTTCATTTTTTGAAGTAAGACACCTATCTTTTGTTACTCGACTTTCACTGGTTGGTAATTTGCACACTTTGCAAAAGATTCTGCTGTGTCGTTTTTAAGACATCCCCCCAAAATACTATTGTAAGGTCATGATACATATAAGTATAACCTAGATGAATTGAATAACGGGAACCATGAGCTTTCTCTAGATCCAGGATTCTCAAATCATCCATATTGGGCACACATAACCTCCCGTGGTACCTCAAAACACCATCATCCCTAATGAGAATGACTCATTATGATTACAAAGAACTAAATCCTTTAAATCCATCAATGATTGATGAAGGTGTTGCTTAAACTTCACCTCAACCACCGAAGCCTATTCGGAAATATAATGGACCATGAAACCTCCATTAGGAGAATCTTCCAATCCAACACCCAAACGATCCAACCTATGGGCATACTTCACCAAGTCTTTATTTTTTTTCTTCCACTTGAGACACACTACCCACGTTCATACGACTTTGAGCATCCGACCACGTTGTGCTTGCAAGGGTGGTAGAGAACACTCATGTCGGTTGGAGCTAATGGTCTAGGTCAATTTCTAACCGCTTCGATCTTCTTTGGATCAACCTCTACACCCTCAATGTAGATGACATGACAAAGAAACACCACTAAACTTATTTAAAACACATACCTGCCATACTTAGTAAATAGTTGTTGTTCCTTCAAGAAATGTAACACCACTCTCAAGTGTTCCATATGTTCACCCTCGTTCTTCGAATATACCAAGATGTCATCTAAGATAACAATCACAAAGGCATTTAGAAAAATTTGGACCACTCTATTCATTAGGTCCATAAGTGCCGCTGGAGCATTAGTCAACCCAAAATACATCACCCTAAACTTATAGTGACCATATATTGTTCGAATGGACGTTTTGGGATAACTTCATCTCTCACTCTATGTTATTGATATTCCGATCTCAAGTCAATTTTGGAAAAAAGCGCGCCCCTAGAGTTTTTAAATTAAGTTGTCAATCCGATGAACAGGATACTTATTGTTAATGGTCATTTCTTAAGTTGTTCATAGTCAATAAACATCCTAAGTTACCCAACATTGTAATTCACAAATAGAACTAGAGAACGCCAATGGGAAATACTATGTTGAATGAAGCCTTTGTTTGGTAAATCCTTGAGTTGAGCCATCAACACTTTAAATTCTTCTGGCGACATCTCATAAAAAGGAATTGAAATTGGACATATATTCGATAGCAAATCGATACAAAAATCAATTTCCTATTCAGGAGAAATTATGGAAAGATCATTAGGAAAGACCTTCAATACGTGGACTAACTCAATGAGAGGAGTTTCGTAGTCTAAATCTTTGACACTGAAATATGGTATGAACACCCTATAGATATCATCTTACAAGATTTTAGACAAGAAATTATACGACCTCTAGAAATAAAACTTCCCCCTTCCACTCAAAGATGGGTTAATTAGAAAAATTAAACATGACCACTCTTGTCCTACAATCAATGGAAACAAAATAAGCATTCAACTAATCAATTCTTAAAACTACATAAAAATCAACCATATCAAGTTCTACTAATTCCACATGGATAACTTTAATGGGCAATATTATAAGACAATTTCCATATACCCTCTTTGAAACCATAGAATCACCTATCGGGGTAGTCACCAGGAAATGTTCATTCAACATATCACGCAAAATATAAAACATTCTAGCTATCAAAAGAGTAACAAATGACAAGGTTGAACATGGATCAAGTAATGTATAAACCTTTAAAGAGAAGCCTTGTAACATACCAGCCACCATATCAGAGAACTCTCTCGTTATACCATAGAGCGGAAAGCATAAAAACGATTCTTTCTTTGAGCATCAACATTAGAACCACTTGCTTTCCCACTCACCTTGTTTTGTCCCTTTTCATTGGGAAATGTCTAACCTTGTGAAAACATTCACACACCCGAAACAATTGTCCATCCTAACTACACATTCAGACATATGTTTCTCGCCACACTTTCCACATGTATGCTTCTTGCTAGGTGAACTAGTTTCTCTTACCTTTTGAGACTTACAATTAGACACCCTATTATTACGAGCCTTGTAAAATTTCTAAGGAAATTAATTGGAGAACCTCTTATTAAATATATACTTATCTTGAATTTTCAACCTCCCCTTTGAAGAACCACTTTCAAAAGACGTGGTCATCTTTTCCTCTTTTTTCTTCCTCCTTACTCTACTTTCTTTCAATTAAACCATTACATGAGAGGTATTCAAATTAAAAAGAAGCATAGCCGAACAAAATTCTTCCACAAAGTCATCTATCTTTCCCGTAAGAAAATGACTCATCTCATCCCTTCTCTAATCAAGTACACTCATACATCTTTGATGAAGGTTGATAAATTCTTCCACCTTATCTTCCCTCAACTATCTAGGAAAGGACCTATCAAAGAAGGTTCTCTTGAAGATCTCCAAGTCACAGGACTATTTCTTAGCACCCTATTATCACTCCAAGTTGGCGCCACATCTTTGAGTTGATAGCCGGAAAACTCGGCCCTTTTACCCATAATGACACCCATAGAAAATAAGATCTTGTAGACCTCATCAAGGAAATATTAAAGGTCTTATTCGTTTTTGACCTGAAGAACATAGGAGGGTTCATCCTTGTTAAGTCTCTCAAACGAGAAGCCATTTAGCTAGAATGTGGAAGCATACAGGGTACAACTTCCCGATTAACTTGAGCCGTCATAGCTTGGAGTTCATAACTGACAACATTGTCTTGGGAAGTCGTTGCTGGGAAAAGTTGATAAACGCCATCCTTATCTCCCCTTATGTCATAGGGGAAGGGACGACCGGAAGTTGATCAATCATAGGCACTTGCTTAAGTAGAGGAACATCATTGTCTTGCGGAGGAGCTTTGTTGTCATGAGCTTCCGCATTAGCAATAAATTCCTCGGGACTTCTTACGGCTGCCCTTCTTGTATTCATACCTATAACCACAATAAGAGGTTTAGGTGAAAAGAAAATATAAAGTAGAACTCTATAAGAACAATGTATGAACATAAGTAGATGAGGATTTCCTAAGAATCACATAATATCGCATTCATAAGTGTGGCGCGCTTCTCAATTATGAATAAAAATGTACATAGATGTAGTTTAGTGAGACATCAATCCCAAGGAAATTCAACCTCATGCTATAATACCAAGTTTTTCACATCAAGGGAGCACCCCCTAGAGGTAACCGAGAACGGCATCCTCGAAGAGGACTAAGACTACCTCTTAGCATTCATCATACCATATCATAGGTTCAATTACGGAAAATATAAAACTTTTAATATACATACATCATTTGAGGTTTACATTGACCTCTTACTTACACAATATATATACATAGGGAGTTTACGTAAATACCTAACATAGGAATAATTAGATAGGCTTCTACTTTCAGTGTACATACATAATACATAAAGATATTCGAATAGGAAATGACTCACATTTAAACAATCATAGATCGAGTACAACATTTGAGCATAGGCCTTACTTAATTACAACAAAAGCCACCTATAGGCATGTAAAATAATAATCTTGAAATTAAGGAGACGTAACTAAATTGTCTTTAAAAGTAAAACAACATCCAATAGATAGGTAGTGGCATCATTATTATAAGGTGAGGACCTACAAAACTTGGAGAATGAGAGTTCAAATTATCTTCTGATGGACCACTAAAAGCTCAAAATCAAGAACCTACATAAATGTAGAAACATAGAAATATGGGTTAGTACATATTTGTACAGAGTATGGAACTATTCACATAGAACATTTGAAATCATGTTAAAGGGGACATTTGTTAAAAACCATGCTAAGTGACTTTAAAATCCTTATCCACAACCAAGAACTCATATATGCCAATAATCACATAAATTATTTTAGACAAGACCATTTACAAAACAAAACAAACATCATCAAGCATAATCATGTCAACATGTGCAATAATATTCTTTAGTACATAACCAAAAAAACTCAAACATCATGTTATAACAATAAAGCATAAAGAAGAGTTCAAAACATATAAACATATCCAAGACCCTTACTCATAACCGACCATCAAGTCTACAAGTGCAATGACCAAGTAAAGCCTCATAACTTTACACAACCAAGTAAACCTAACAAAGGACCACAAGCAATGTATAAACTCACATAACATAGCATCAACAATAGTCATCATAATATTTAAGAATATACACCAATAACATGTTCATAAGTCAATCTAACATCATATATGATCATCAACATTTGAAGTCAACATCTTCATAATCATTTAATTTAAAGACATAAGAACAATCTTCCAGGACTTCCCTCAAAGCCAACTAGTATAATTTATAGTTGGAGTCTCATACCCCTACCTAGACTAAGTCAAACCCCTTAAGTCACCCTACTAAGTGTTGACTTCACTACTTTATTTTACTTTTGGGAACACTTGCATTAACTTCAATGGACCACAAGAGCTAAATCTGGAATCTGGTGTCACGAAACCCTACATCGCAAGAGGTGCCGACCTATTTGCGAGTTGTAAACAAAAACATGAAAATATCTATTCCAGGTGCCGCAGTCACACTAGCTATTATTCCTATCGGGGGGCAAATAGACTCAAAAAATTAGCGAGATATATTCTAGGGGGAACCTTTATTATGAACATTTAATTATAGTGTCCAATATCATGAGTATAATAATGAACCTAACTACCATAGATACTTGGGAAGGCACACTTCTCACTGCTAGTTCACTCATTTCTAAGCTAGAGTCCCTTTTGAAATGTCATTATGTTTTAATGTAATGATCATTACGTAGTATAGGTCATAGAAGACTAAACCCTTGTGTAGTAATACTCATTATCTCATTAGGAATTGCATGAGAATATCCTTTAAAAACAAACCTTATATGTGAGATCAAAATACTATCACCATCATGTCATAACAAGGCACACAGACAATTCATAACCAAACTTATATTATTATATCTTAAACATAATCCCACAACTTCACTTAATAAAGGCATTTCAATCGAATCATAATACTGACACCTATTTAATTAAATCACAAGATATTCTATAATTGAAATTCATAACTAAGTACAAGCAATAATAATTGAAATAAAGGTTCAAGATCACAAAGTTTTACCAATTCTACTTCAAAAGCCATGATCATTGATCTTACGATCAGGCCATAAAAAGTATGCACAATAGGTAGTAAACATAATTAAAAAGCCCTATGAAACACAAGCAACTAAGGTAAATCTAGACATCAATACTAATAACAATTCAACATAAGCTTTATAACCTGAGTGTTAAGGAATTTGCGGTACAATTCATGTTCTAATTTCACCATACTAGGTCTATAACTATCAAGGAACTACAATATTTGAACAAAAAGACAATAAGAAGATAAGCATAATATTCATTAACAATCAAGAAGCAATACAATATGCTGAAAGATCAATTTCAGTTGATATTAGCAAAGAAAAAAAAAAACCCATATGCCCACAATTCATACACTCGCTGTGAACTAATTTTGAGCGACGAGAAAGACCCCTTCGCCGGAAAGGTATCCCAAGGTGTTTCAAATGTTCCAACACTTGCGATGCATTTCAAAGTTGATGCGATAAAAATGACTGCCTAGCTGGACCATCAATATCAACCTTTACGTACATTCCTCTTCGATGAAGTACTCTTTGCAGAGAGAGAAATAGGCAGGGAGAAGGCTTTAGTAGCTTATAATTTTGAGTCTGGGAATTGGTGGACGGGGTGTGGTTGTTAAAGAAGGTTTAGACATAGGGTAGTTTATACAGTCACTTCACTAACTTTATTAACCACCCCTTAAGCTCTAATTAAAACCCTAAATAATTAAGAAATTAATTTAACTCACTTAAAATAGGACAGTGAGATTGCAGTCCTGACCTACGAGACCCCGACCTAAGGTGTATTTGTTAGTCAAAGCTTGCCTCCACCACCATCCTGCACATCCATCAATTTTATCAGAGACTTGTCATTTTGGACACTTTTGGAGTGTGGTTAAGTGTTTAATGGTGGAGGCATCGACACCCTGTCATCTAACGTACGCCTGATCGCCTTAAATCTTAAGTAGTCACAAGCCATTTTTTGCAAATTTGGGTCAAATACAAGGGTCCTCTCAAAGGGTCCTTGGAGTAGTCTTTGGGGAGTCATACCCAGACTATTAGACCCTAAACGCAATTTAATACATGTTTTACACCTGTCCACCAAATTTATCAAATTCAAACTTTTAAAACCGCGTGAAATAGGCTAAGATACAGTAGCCCCTATTTCACTACTCTTCGGACGTCATGGATGTTTCTTGACATATTGACTCTAAAACTTCCTAAATAAATTATAATAATTATTTTAATTCTTAAAACAATGTTACCAACATTTGACACTCATATGAGGCTCTAAATTAGGTCTTGGACATTTTGAGTGTAATAGTTGAATAGGGATATCCAAAACCAACTACGATGCAGTCACTCATGAATGATACAACTTTGTAGAGGCCCATTAGTGTACTCCATGATCTACTAGTCAAAATCATTCATGTTCTAGAAAATTTTGTTATCCTTGACTTTGAGATTTGTATAATTTTTTTGAGACCATTCCTTGATACTAGCCGTGTTTTATTTGATGTATGAATAGAAAGGATAGATAATGAGAGCTCAACAATGAAGAAGCCCAAACATATTCAATTACTTGTAGGCCCCACCGCTCCATGAAGTAGAGGGTATTGAGTTCCACTACAAACCTAATTACTATAATAATAACAAATTTATGGCGGGCTCCTACAAATATAAAGTAAAGAAGAGAATAAGGGTGTATGAAGCCTCTAGTAGCCAATCATGACTGAACATGCCCAGATGTCATATTGTATCGACTACTATGAATATTTAGTTGTTGCACTTGATATGTTGAGATATCTTTCAAATCCAATGAAGTTGGTGTTAGATATGAAGAATCGTGAGTCCCCACCTCGAAGACGTTGTTAGGTTTAGGAGCTGCCGCCCTAAAACCTCTAGAGCACATCAAGGCCCCTTATACCACCACCATTTGAGAAAAATGCCTATTTTGAGTAGAGTTGAGACTCTACCGATCATTAATGTTGAAGATTAAAATGGGCGACAAGTTGAGTGTTTGGTATGTGTGTTGTGAAAGGGTTGAAAAGTGAAGCGAGGAGCTATGGGGTAGGACTACATGCCGACAATATTAGATTCACTCTCTCAGTGGCATTTTTTATGACAAAGTCCAACTGATGCAAGATTACAAGCGTAGAATCAACACAATAGAAGAATAATTCTGACTGTGCAAAAGGTAGTTAAAAAGGATATCATAAAGTGGTTGAATGCTGGAGTTTTTTATTCGAATGCAAATAGTAGTTGGGTGTGTCTTGTTGAGCATTTCCCTAAGAATGGTGGTATTATTGTGGGATTGAAAGAAATGATCTTGTTCTGATTCGGACCATGACCGGATGGAGAGTCTCTATGGATTACTAGAAACTAAACATTTGAATAGAAAATGACCACATTCCTATACCATTCATTGATCAGATATTGGATAGACTTGGAAGTAAGGCTTTGTACTGTTTCTTTGATGGTTATTCAAGATACAATCAAATTATTATAGATCCAAAAGACAAATAGAAGACGACCTTCACTTTCCTTTATGGGACTTTTGCTTTCAAAGACATGCCATTTGGGTTGTGCAATGCCATTATGACTGATACACTCAAACTTACTTCTCAAATAAGAAGTAAAGCCCGTGTGACTATAGTAAAGAACTAACAATGAGGTTCTGCGATCGTCCCATGAGAAACTAGTTCTGACTTACCTTCAATACGATCATAATGCTATATTTTGTGGCAATTAATTTCCTTAGCAAAACAAAAGCCAATAAGGGTTTTTCCTTTATGAATAATAAAGCATAAACTAAGTCAAAATTATTAAAGAACAACTTACAGATCAAACCTTTGAGTCCTTCTAATCCCGTTAATGCAAGCTTTAACTGCGGCTCTTTATCGACATGTTCCCAACAGGCCTTCCGAATTGCATAATTCTAAACTATAACCAAGTCTATCATAGTATCTACATGCCAAGTGAGAATTTATGTATTTCTAAAGTCCTTTGTTCGGATTCTAGAAAATTCACTCCGACACCTTAGGTCAGGCTACGATGGTTGCCATACTAACCTTAGCCTATCCTTATATTAAGCCATTGCTATTGTTGAGATTTGACCTATGTTATTAACCATCGTACCAATAAATACTAGCCCCTACTTAGATAGATAAACTAAATCTATGTTGATAGTTTTTACCTATTATCTACCTACCTTACCCTGGCCGACAAGTAGCATAAGAGAGAGCTTCTAACATTGGCCCAATCGATTAAGAAGACTTCTAAATGAAATAATTATCAATACATGCCAACCCAAGAAGAACTATTCTATGAATTTTTTATTTTTGCTAAGATCTTTACCTAATTATTCAATAAACTTATGCGTTCCCACTATCCTTGTATGGACGAGAGTTTTTAGTTACTCATAGTATAATAACAAGTATTCATATATGTAATAATTAAAAATTCATGCACTTACTTCCATGCGAAAAAAAATAAATCCAAAACATTTACTTGCATAATCACACAAATCCAAACCAATCAACTAGAAGCAAAAGTTGCTAACATATCGAAGGTCTACTAATATCTCCAATAAATAAACAAAAAAGTCAACAACAATAGAATTCTAACATCAAGTGTCTAACAACCCAAGTCTAACTAATAATAAAGTATATTTGAGTTGTAACTATAAGAAATGAACGTACTAACTATATGAGAGTCTAACCTTAAAATACGGTTTTTCAAACATTTAGTAAAAAAACTACTTATTAAAAGGACTCTGCATGTTGAAAAATCCAAATGTAAAAACGCGGTGCGGTTCGTACGACCGCCATTCGAATAGGCAATTCTGGTTAACGAAAAGCGCTACATAGGCTCCGCATCCTATTAACTTTACAATCCTTAGGACGGATGACCTTTACTTCATTCAATGAAAGACAAGTATGACGCGACGCTTCCAAGCACGACGTCGTTGAGCCGGTCTCCAGTTCCATAATATTGTAGCCATACTTCTTAATCATAAACACGAACGACCATACCAAGAATGACGGTCGTGGCTATGAAAGCACCCCCCCCGCCCCCCCATATCCGTCTCAACTTCGCTTAATTTTAATCACACTTAGGTCAGAATTCCCCTAAATTACCGTTAGCGACTTCACCACGATGCCACCTACGGACCATCACAAGCCCCGTAGGGTGGTAAAACTTTTTCTGCCTTTTCTTGATCAACAACTTCGCCTCGCCAGTCATCTTTAGAAAGATGTCCTGCAAATAAAAGCATGAAACTCTACATAAAAATCAATATAAAAAAGTCTTGTGGACACATACTTAAACTTACGGAAAAGCCATTCAAAAATAGTCATGCAGCACCACCGTTCATAGATCAAACTACCATACACCTTAAATCTGTTCTTTTCTCTGAATAAGATGATAATATGACTCCACTACAAAATCTTTTGTAAAATACTATCCATGTTTTGACGACCCCCTGATCAAGGTGACAGAAGGCACACCTGCATAACATCATAAGGAAAATAGCATGCACAAAAAAGAGTAAGTAGTAGTTAATTTTGAAAGCCCTCTCGGGGCTATGCCCGCCTGCACTAGAATCCACAGCGAGTTCACTCAAACCCGACGCTATCATCACAGCCATAAATTCTAGCACCATGGACTATATGTATCAGCGGCCGTGGCGGGAGGGGAGGAAAGGGTTGACATGAAGGAGGCGATCACAACCCGACATCAACCCATAAGAAACCTAAGACGTAAAGGTCAAGTTTGCCTTCTTGATGGCTTTCTTTGGCTTTTTTTACCCAATCGGCACCCTCTCCATCAACAGACAAGTGCATGACCATCAACCTCTTAGTGGTCTGTCTCAGCGATGTCTCACGCAAGAATTGGCCATCATTTACAATTTGCCACCTGTAGTCAAACTCGGCGGTGAGAGGGGTCTTATGTGCATCAACACCACGACATATAAATGCCGGCGGATGGCGGGCCAGGAGATATCGACTTTAATGCCACGTACTCGGACATGCTCATGTAGGGCATGTTTTGCAGGGGCTTCCCACCTATCTATCTGTGATATGAGACTAGTTACTTAAGAGGCGTAAAACTCTCAGACCAACTCCTCACTATAATAGGCCAAAGAACTAGCTGTCCACTCCAGCTGGTGTCTGGTGAAGAGATTGTGGATCTTAGGGATGGTGGGGAGACATTCCGTAAGGACCCGTATCATAAGTATAATGTTCGGTGTCATGACGACTTTATCATTCAGAAACATTGCATCTAAATAAACTTGATATTGCCCTTCGACACAACACTTGTTAGCAAGATTGTTCAGCCAACGAGGGGTGAACTTGAAAGCCACAAGTCGGTGAGTTGAGCCTACCGAGTGCAATCAGAACGTCAGCTCCATCGACGACGGTAAGGTCTAGACTATGCACAGAGAGTGATAGGCGGGCGGGTGACAACAGTAGAACCGTAGTCTTCTTGTTACACCATAGAAAATCTCAAGGAGACACACGTTACTTTTTATGTGCTAGATACCCAGGAGAGTGTAGCCATAGTGTTGCCCGCTCATCTTCAGCACTGGAGGGAGAGGGAGTATTGTGACTACGCCAGATCGCCTTACCTCTTGGGCATAGCTTCTGAAGTAGCCCGTGTAGGCTCGTGATTGGCAGTGGAAGTTCCTCGGAGGGCATGCTACTCCGCGCTTGTCATGCTCATCATCAAGATACATATGCCCCACCAAGCCCAGGTGAAGGGGTGAAAGACTTTCCAACCCACTGATGCGTTAAACTCGATCATGTTTTCGTTGCCATTAGAGATCGTACCAATAAATAATAAATATTAGTACGAAAAGCGGGAGAAACGAGACGCTTTAAAAACCTGAAACATAATAAATATAAGGTCTAAGATAATTTAATAACTTTCTAATAGTAACAGACAAACACGAAGCGATAGTGACGACGCGTCCAGTGAATACGATGGACCATCATGCGGCTGTCAGTCAAGTCCTGTATTCAACTTGTTAGTTTGCGGACTCCTGAAGGAAAGATCTAACTATGCTTGTCAGACGGCTAAAGAATAAAGTAGAGAGGACCATCTTCGCAAAATGAAGCCTGATCCCGTCGTCGATGCTCGTCAGAGGGACACATAAAAAAGAATGAAGACCCTCCAGGAAGTGGGTCTCTGACATCATAGTGGTAGTTAGTGCCAAATGGACGGAGCCATCGCAGCGGTATCACTGTCCTTCGAGATGTCCGTTAGACGTTCACTTAGAAAAGTCATGGCCTGACCCGCCCATTCAAGAGATTGTAACTTTAACGTTCATTGACGGCGTTAGTGAAGATAAACTGGACGTCGAAGGTATGATGCCCGTCCGTCGATAGACGTCCGTCAGAGGACACTTAGAAAAAGTCATGCCGCATACCTTTTTAGGACTATGTGTCTATGACTTCCATGCACGCCCGTTGTGCAAGGAACAAACCGTCGAGCGGTGATGACCGGTCGTCGCCTAGATGTTGAGTAACGAGCGACACTTAGAAAAAGGTAGAGACCTTATAAGACTAAGGTCTCATGTGAAAACCAAAACGCCATGACTGCTGCAGGACGCGACCTTCGTCGGCGTGCGAGAAGAAAATGGATTAGTCGCATGCTATCCGTCTGATGGACACTTGGAGAAAGAAAATTGGACTGCGAGTGTGTTTGGGGATGTTTTAGAGCGCACACTATGACGCCTCCGTCAATCAGGAGTTTCATTCTGTCTTCAGGGACATCAGCATAGAACAGAGGCATGCTGCCAATTCATCCTCTTTTACTCACAGGAATACGTTAGTCATAGCCCTATATATTTCTAATCCCAAATACCTAGTAAACGTAGCAATGCTAAAACACCTATTTCTAGAGTTTCTTGACATGCAATTTGGAGGATTCTCAACAATACGGTAAAGGACAAAGTTAGTATATCAAAGAACGAAGAACAAGACCCATCAATAAGGAATAAGACCAATACTAATTATAAACAAACTGTAATGTAAATAGGGTAGAAATCAGCGAGCCACATACATGAGAACCGGAGGAAAGACAAAGGTGAGGACTCGTTAGACAAGAACAAACGCACGCGAGCAGACGCCGATTGTAGAACTGTTTAGATTTTAGGAATTTGGGGAATTAGGGTGCGAGGAGTGCATAGAAGACTGAAATAAAGAGATTGTAGGAAGTTGAAGGATTTAAAAGGGGGGGGGAATGGAGAGCAGGAGAGCCGAGTAATAAGGTAATGGGCTGGGAGTTTTTAATGTTAAGAATTTTAAAATACCCCAGCCAGGCGTGTCGGGTATCAGCGCATAATGACGCAACGCGTTCCCCGACGATGTGTTCCTTTGCAGACGCCGGACGGTGCATCATAGGGTTACTGTCAAGTTGTGACCTAGGTTTTGAAAATAACGCTAATACGCGACCTAGCCGACAATAAATACTATGCGACGCATCCGTCGCAAGCATGAATGAGTTCGTCAATGTATCGTCAGTGACTTGCAGATTGATTTCCGCTATAATTCCTGTGATGTTGTGCTCTGCATATTTAAAACTCCGATAGTATAATAATGCCCACCATAAATAGAAAAAAAAACTTGAAGTAGGCGGGCTTTGCCCCTCCCCACAGCGATCGATATTAACGTCGCCCCGCACGACTTGAGGCAGCCTTGACTTACTCAGTCTTCATCAAGATGGTGCTGACTCGATAATTTCATATCGCAAATTTAGCATGCCAAATAGAGATTATATATTCATATGTACCTTCACCTTAAAACCGCACACCCTCCTCATGGTTAATAAATCAAATACCCATGAGCGGAATAGGTGGGTCAATCATGTAAGAGCCAGTCCATTTGATTGAGCTTAGCCCGAAGAACAACGCAACCTAGAAATGACCTGATATAAAGATAAATCCCCAACCATAAACTCTCGTTGTTCACTTGATAGGTCATGTAGATGCTTATTCATAACTTTTCTTTGTAATTTTGGAATTATAGAACAACCAATGAACCAGCTCAGCCATTCTGTCTCATGGTCTACAAATGTAGAGTCGCTTATCATTGTGCAACCAAAATTTCATTTACACTTTTCAATATCAACTAATGTGTATCCCATGGTAGTTAAGCGAATGTCCTTCCAAGAATAATAGACACTTCAAAAATCAAGCTTCACAACCAAGAATAACAAAATACTGACGGACCGGACAAAAATTATAACGACTCATATTTTATAGCATATCATGGTAGTATCTCCTCATAGGCCTTTTCCATGTTCAATCAGCCATTATGTAGCGCTTTAGGGTCACCCAAACCCAACTTCTTGTATAATGATCGAAGAGGGAATGAGATTTAGCTTGAACCCAAATCACATCCAATAGTACTTTCGGAATTAAGATAATGACCCGGATCTGTAGCAAGAATAGTGACAGTCACCAGATTTTCTTTTCATTTGAGGTTAATGAGAAGATCACTCCTCGTGTGCAATAGCAATACAATGATGCATTCTATCATCCAATCACCTCGAAAATGACCTGATATTTATCTTATGATAACCAGATCTTTATAATCCTTGGCATAATCTGGGCATCTGTTATAGCAAATTCTACCAAAGGGAATCGATATAGAAAGCTTGCTTTATCAACAAATGTTATTCAAAAAGACCTGATCTATTTATAATACCTCGGTCATCTCCTTTCAACTAATCTTAACTCGCGGAGAACGGAAACCGCGCGGTCTCAGCCATGGGATTGACATCTTATGTATGCACTTTTCGCTCTCACATAACTTTTCCAGTCCGTTATCTATACATACACTACATTTCCATCTACCACCTTATCATTATTTTATCACCTTTCTACTCCTTCTAGACGGACAAGGTGGGTACATAGGATCTTTCTCACCACCTCGACTATGATGTAACATACAATTCCTAGTTACTGTTAGTTTATTTGATTTGGACAGTGTATGACGAGGAAGAGAGGACCTCGAACGTTAGCAGCATGGTGTATACTTGAGTAGATGAGATAACTGAGCCCATTTGCCATACTCACTGTTGCTTAACCTCCGATATATTTATGCTTGCCTGTCATACAACTTTTACCTAACAATACCCGTTAAATCAACTCCTTCAACACTTTCAATTTGTTCTCATAACTATCATCAAAACTCCTCATCTATTAGGATGCAACATATCCTCATAAGAGCCGCCCATACTATCCGCAACAATCCCTTATGAGTAACTAACGATTATCGATGAGCGAGCGGGAAGGGATATTTTCTTTTTAAGACCCATTTTATCATTGTGTTACCATAGTTACCCTTCATCGCAATTACGTGTGCGCGGTCTTTCGGGTTTCCATCTATTACGGACATAATAGACCTCGGGTATGAGTTTCACCATAGACGACCTCTGGGGTCCTGATCTTGGCGCCCAATGTATCCTGATTATGATGCGTCGCGGAAACTAGACCTGTAAAAATACCCCTATTTAGTTTAGTGACCGCTAAGAGACAGTCTTTCGCCAAAAGAATTCCTATATTTTGGTCTATGCATGATGTTTACTTAGAGATAGTTCAGTAGTTCACTTACATTTTATCGTTCTGCACCCACTACAGTAATATATTATACCAAACGAAAGTCAGTTCTAATTCTAAGCACATTCTCTCACGCAATTCTCATATTAGTGCGCATAAGGTTGTTGAGTGTAGATTGCCACTTCGAAGGTATTTCGTTATCAGATCTACCCATAGTAGTATCCCATCCTTGATTGCTATCTAACTCGCGAGATTTGCTCATGTAATTTTAGGCAACACATACTATGCATAAGTACAATCACTCATCAAGAATACAACCCTACATATTGTATCCAACACCTCTTATTATATTCATCCGGTCACCGCATAGAAGTATATCATTCAGCCCCATGATTTACTCCATTTTAATGTCTATGCCATGTGCAAGCTGACCTGGAAGCGCTTCTATAAAATGCAGGTGAATCTATCCCAAGCATATTCACTCTAACTGCACTTGCTCGCGTGCCTGCAAAAAAAGTTGTTTCACTATGTGTCCTTTAGTTGTTTAGTCTTCCTGGGATCACGGTTGTAGCCATGAACGTGCTAAGGAAAACGTCCCATTCACGTGGAGCTTACCAAGTGAAATTACAGTTATAAGGTAGCTTATGCCGAAACCACACCATAGCAATCCTCCCTATTCTCACGTCCACTTTTTTATTGAGATTTGAGAAGGACATACACTATTATGCCGCCTCTTACTCCTTTCATCAATGATCACCGCCTCACGCCTACACAAACTTCTTAAACATTCTCAGACCACTCAAATTAGTATTTATCCATCGCCGCATGTGCAAGAGTACCAGAAGGTATGCCCTGTGATTTGAAAAAACAAATTTCTCCGGCCATGTGAGAAATTAGATCAGACTCACTAGTTGACCAACAAAGGTGGTCCTTTGTTGGTAGAGGGGAAGACAAGTGCCATCGAGTCTGCCTATATGATCCGATAACCCGAGTGTAGTATATCTTGCAGGGCTGTGGCAGAGCGGGTTTTCGTCTACCCTTTTGATGATTCAACCTGAAGACGGTATATAACTAACCATGAACATCAACCTGCGAGATGCGACTGTAACGGTTTAGGGCATCATCATCTGTTATTACCAAAGTTCGATTAATATGTTGCCATAGTGTACGCTCTAATTACATGTCAGTAGACGGTAAAACAATGAAGTTCTCTTCCTACTCGTGTATTTGCGTAGAAGGAAGCGATTTAGGTATGCCCGAAGAATCAAAAATCAATAAAAAAATATAATCCAAGAATAGACTAAAAATTAGTAATAAGTTTAAGTTCATAATTAAAGCTACTTGTTGACTTGACCGGCATGCGGTGCTAAAATGGCTTTGCTCATATTTACTAAACTATTACACAAATAAGCAATGGTAAGCGTGTGAGCACGGCCGGTTCGTATACAGTAAAGCAACAAATACTAATGAGGTTGGGTCTGGATCGCTCCTCAAGCAGGCAATAGTTCTGACTGAACTTCAATCTATCCATACTCATTATTGTGCGTCAATATATTTTCGTAGAAACAAAAGAAAACAAAAGGGAGAGCGTTGTATTACTTAATTAACTTACAAGATAATATAACTAAAATAAAGCAACCATTCCAACAGAATCAAACTTCAAGAGAGTATTTGATTAATTAATGAAAGTAACCTCAGGGCGTTTACCGTGATTACATCAGCACGTTACCATAATTCTGCATTAATTCTAAATATTAAAATTCTTTCCTAGTATCTTTCATGCAAATAGTACTAAATTATGTATTTTTAAATCATGTTCCGAATCTAGAAAATTTCAATCTCGCTAATTGCTATTTGGCTACGCTCCTAGCCGTGCCTGGTTGCCTATATAACCCTTCACCATTTATCTCATATTAAGCAGTAATTCGATATTTAACGATGTTAGTACCTTAGTAGTAACAATTCAATAATAGCCTATCTAGATACAATCACACTAAAATCTATGTTATTAATTCTTTTCCTATTTTATCTATTCATCCATTGTCCGGCACGTAGCATAAGTGTGAGCTTCTAATGTTGCGCCATCTCGCTAAAAAGACTTAATATAAACGAAAGAATATCTACAGGTGACAAACCCACTATGTTCTAGAATTGTTATTTAATGTGTCTAGATTTTGTCTACCATCTAATAGTTCACCCATGGATCCCACAATCCATAGTTAGGGAGTTTAGGATACCACATAGTCATAATCCACAATCATCATACATCGTAAAAAAGAAGATCATGCACTTCTTCAAAGGGAGTGAAAGAATTAAAATCCAGATGTAAACATTTTACTTGATAATCGCAAATCACCAACCAACAAACCTACTACAGAGAAAAGTGTAACAATCCAAAGTCTAATATCCCAAAAAAGTCTACTAACAAAGAATCTAACATAAAAGTGTCTAACAACCAAAAGTCTAACTAATAAATAGTCTAACTATAAGAGAGTCTAACTATATGAGAGTCGAACCCCTAAAATGAGGTTTTTCAAACTATTTATAAAAAACAAAACCCTAATAAAAGAAGGACTCTAATTGCTGAAAATCTGTCAAAAGACGGCTGGGTCGGCGGACCGCGTGACGTGTCATCGTGGTCACGAAGGGCCGTCATGGCCTCCGTCATACTATAATTTACAAACCGTTCTGCTTGGTTCTTTATTTCCCTCGATGAACAGTTATGACGGACCGTTCCAAGCACAACAGTCCGTTGAGGGTCTTTGTTCCATAACACTAAAACTTCATTGAATTTGGGTACTAGGACTACTTCTTTGAACATCATGAAAAACCAGCAGGATAGACCATCGTGGCTATGATGGTTCGCCACGAACTTTGTAATCCCACACTTAGGTCAGACATCCCCATCTTTCATCAGCAGCTTTACTACGATGCCACCTACGGACTGTCACAAGCTCGTCGGACCGTCACTAGATGGTAACTCTGCATTTCTTGCTCAAAAACATCTGCGTTCATCTTTAGACAGATTTCTTGCAAATAAAGAGAAACTTACATAAAAATCAATACAAAAAGTCTTTTTGACAGTCACTAAACTTAAGTAAAAAGCATTAAAATACAATGAAACCACGATATATCAACGACCTTCCTACATTTTATGATGTCGATATTCTCCAATATGGCGGAGGACACTATTGAGGTTTTCATGGATGATTTCTTTGTGGTAGGTGAAACTTTCTATCGGTGCTTCGATTATTTGGACGAGGTACTCAAAACGTGTAAAAACTGTACTAAATTTGGGGAAGTGTCACTTTATGGTGAAAGAAGGTATACTATTGGGGCATCAAATCTCTGAGAATGGTATTGAGGTTGATAAAGCTAAAGTTAAGGTAATATAAAAGATTCCCCTCTCTATCTCTCGTAAAGGTATGAGAACTCTTGTTGGGCATGCTGGATTACGTTGGAGGTTCAGGAATGATTTCCTTAAAATTGCACAACTATTGTGAAAACTCATTAAAAAGTAAATCACTTTTGAATTTGACTATGTTTGTCTGAGAGCATTTGGAAAGTTTAATGACAAGCTATTTTATGCACCAATCATTATTTCACTAGATTTGGGACAACTGTTGGATGTAATGTGTGGTGCAAATGGAATGGCGCTTGGTGTGGCATTAGGACAGAGGTAAGAGAAGATTCTTCATCTTATTTAATATGCTATCAATTCTCTTAATGTGTCCTAGAAGAATTATACTATGACAGAACAAGAGCTTCTTACAGTGGTTGTTGCATTCGAGAAACTTTCATCATTCATGCGCAACCCATCCGGACTAACCCATACATGCTTTGACATTTCATGGGCTAGGCTAGGCTAGAAAATTTTTCGTGTGGGTCAAAAAACGATTCACCCATACAACAAGTACGTGGAGACAAGGTTGACGGGACAACCCACTTTTTTTAAAAATTATATATTTTTTATACTTATTAAATTAAATTCTATATTATTATTAAAAAATTTATAATAATTATTGACAAAACTATGTTACATTACATTATTATTACTACTACTTAATTAAATAAACAAATATAATTATCTTTATCATATTTATTAATCTTTTTCATGTAAAATTAGAAAAGTCTAAATAGAAATATTAACCTAATTGTTTTGAGTTTTAAATCTATTTAATTTTAAAATTTAACACTATATTATATTTTTCAATTAATTTTATTAGCTCGCGGGCTGACCTTATCGATATTTCTCAAGCCCGATAAATCAACAAACTTATTCATGCCGGGATAAAAAGCCCTTTTCTTGAATAGGATTAAAAAATCTTAGCCCAGTCCTATTAAATTCCAGATTAGACAAGACCGACCAAACATTCCTAGCACATATTGACGACTCTATATTGTACTAAGGTCATATTGCATACTGACCATTCTACATGAATATATTTTATGGCAAAGAAGGATGTAAAATCGAGGTTTAATCGATGGGTACTGTTGCTGCAAGAGTTTGATTTTGTAGTTAAGGATAGAAAGGGGAACAAAAACCAAGAGGATATGCTAAAGCTCGTTGATAGGGCTGGATTTAATGATACAAGCACAAATGAACAAGTATTGGTTGCTTCTAAGGATGTGATCCCTTGGTTCGCTGATTTTGATAATTATTTTAAAAGCGACTTGTTGCTTCCAGATTTTTTATTTCTTCAAAGGAAATTTTTTTATGAATGATGCGAAGAAGTTCTTCTAGGACGAGCCTTATTTGAACTGTAGTTGTCCTGATGGTTTTATTTGTCGATGTGTGCCAAAGGTTGAAATGTTGAGTATACTTGAGGAATTCCATTCATTGTTCATTGTCGGGCATCATAGTTTATCCAAACTGCGCATAAAATATTTATGTGTGGGCATTACTATATACCATCCACCAAGATGCTTCTGAATTTTTCAAGTCTTGTAAATGTTGCTAAAATGAAGGAAGAATTTTGAAAAGGAAACAACTCTCTATTGATACAATATTGGTGATAGAGATGTTTGTTGTTTGGGACATTGATTTTATGCGGCCATTTCGGAGTTCACATGGGATGAAGTAAATTCTTGTTGTAATTTATGATGTGTCGAAGTGAGTAGAAGCAATCACGTTATCCAACAATGAATGTAATAGTGTCATCCCATTCTTGAAAAAGAATATCTTCTCTAGTTTTGGTAAACCTAGGGATATTATTTATGACGGAGTTTCCCACTTTTTCAATAAGTTGTTCAAGGTACTACTTTAGAAATTTGGTGTAACAAATAATGTAACAACTACTTACATTCGCAGATTAGTTGACAAGTTGAGGTGTCCACCAGAGAGATCAAACTAGAATAGATTGGTCAAGAAAGATTGATGATAGTCTATGTGCTTATCGTATTGCATACAAGAATTCCATAGGTATGCATCCACGTCAACTTGTATATGGGAATCCTTTCCATTTGCCGGTAGATCTAGAGCATAAGGTTATGTGGGCAATAAAGAAGCTGAATTTGGAATGGGGCGCTACGTCTAATCAAAGAGTTAATGACTTGAATATGCTAGATGAGTTTCTCCTAAAAGCCTATTAACATTCATTCTTCTAGAAAGAGAAGATGAAGAAGTACCACGATCGAAGGATACAAAAACTAGATTTCATTTTGGGGGATCTCGTGTTTCTATTAAATTTAGGTCGTGCTTGTTTACAAGCAAGATCAATTCGAAATGGACCTTTCCATTCTTACTTAAAAAAGTATTTCCACATAGAGCGGTGGAGCTCAAGAACAGTGAGAGAACAAGGTTCAAGGTAAACTACAAGAGGATCAAGCTTTAACTAGGAAACAATGAGATTGTGAAAAAATTCATTGAGCCCTACAATCTTGATGAAGTATGAGTAATCAAGAGGCCTATAACATGCGGCTACGTTAAATAAAACGTTTGTTGGGTGGAAACCCAAGATATAGAGTCTAGCCAATTATAGGTTTCTATTTTTCTTAAGTAGTTTTCTTTGCATGTTTGTAAAATCTAGCCAACGATAGGTCTTTTAATTTTTTTTGTTGGATAGATATAGCATGGGGTATGTGCCTTAAAAGTGTCTTGAAAATTTAAAAATAAAGGCTTAATGGTTGCTATATTTGTAGGGGTGAAAATAATAATTTGCAAAAAAAAGGTCTAGTGTAAAGGTCTACGGACCCTATTGACGGTCCATGATACATTCTACGGACCATCAGTGTTTTCCGTATATCCCACGTGGGTAATACAATTTTTTATAGTGTAAGAGCATCTACAGTCCCAATCCACGGACCATAGATCAACTCATGTACCATAGATTGGGTCTAGTGGTTCAAAAGCCCTATTTTACCGACTAGATTCACTCCTATTTAAAAAACCCCATTTTAAATCACTCCAAATTCCCACCTTTCATTCCAAAGTACTTCTAAATCATCCAATCCCCTAAATTAGTCCAAAATAACTCCATAAATCTCCCATAAATCATCCCTTTCATTCCCAAATAATCAAACAATCCCTTTCCCCCAAACCCTCTTACCCCAAACGTCTATTCTGACATCTGGTGTTCGGGTTCGTTGCCAAAATCAAGTAGGAGTTGTCGAAAGTTGAGATTCATTTCAAAATTACCCTAGTTCCCTTTAATGTAATGTAAATGATTTATCCTTCACTTTGAATTTCAAATTCGTAGTTTTTCTCGGATGTCGAGAATTAGGTGTTGACCTTGGGTAGTTTTTTTCCTTAATACATGATCAATTTAATAGTAAACACCCTTGGGATGATAGATTGTGATTGCGTGTTGCTTTAGTGCATAAAACTCATAAAATTATAGACTAAATGTGAGTTTCAACTTATTGTTCCGAATCATGTATTAAATTTGTATATAATTGAGTTATGAGAACCCTTAGAATAACAAACTAGTGTGTTTAATGTTATAATACAAGGATATACTAGGATATTGTTTAAAATGGATAAAAATTTGTGTTTTAAATTGAGATATGTCTTATAGCAGGTTCTCACCCTATCCACGAGACCTTTTCTATAGACCAAAGGTCAATCTACGGACCGTAGATTATCTCTGTGGATGGTGGAACCTGACAATTTCACTAAGTGTTAAGTAACGGATGTTGAATACAGTCCAATGATTGATATACAGACCGTTTTTACATCTGTGGTTTCCATCATCAATCACAATCTAGGAATATCTGATCTACGGAGGGGTTCCACACGCCTAAGGTAATTCCACTGACCGTAGGTTGCCATTGTAGCCTACTTTTTTATATTTGTTATTCTTTTGTTCATTCTTAATTGTAAAATTATTTGGAGTATTTTTTTTGGTTGTTTAAGGATGAGAAATGCCTCAACAATTACCATGTCATCCAAGAACAAGTAAACTACACAAAGAGGGGCAAATCAAAATCATTTGCCCCAATTTTGAGGCTGATTGGCGACAAGACTAATGTGGAGAAACATATCTATCATGTTCCACCGAACACAAGGACATCCCCAACCACACCTCATTCTACTCGAAATACACCATGGAAGGTGGTAAGTGATGTAATCATTGCATCCTATTCAGATGAGGAAGACACACTACTTGGATCACTGGATGGTTTTGATTTTAGTTCTATTGCAGGAACTGCCTCAGGGTATGCTTTTGACACCATGTCTTACTCCAATGCACATGATCGGGCTACCTCTTCTTATGATCCCTCTAATTTGGGGGCTGCCCCGATTCCACCTAACACTTATAATGCTTCGGTTACTGGGAGTGTAATAGGTGGTGTATTGAAGGGCAATGGAAAATCTACCGACATGCAAAATGTTTAATGACAATAAGAAGATGTCTCAGCTTAATATAGAGGAGTGACAAGTCCTCACTTGAATCCTACACACTATACCAGAGATACATTGACTTTTCTAATGATATTAGTGTGAGTGGATAGACTGAGACCTAGGAACATATAACGTGGAGATTTTGATGAAGTTCTATGCTTCCTATGCGACTACTCTCTGGGTTCTAAGATAAGAGTGTCTGACCCATTGCCCATGTACCCCTCATAGCAACACTAGTGCATGGGATCATTTTCGACATCTTAGAGACCATCATTCAACTCTTTCTCTAAGATCCCAAACATGATCACTATTGGGCAGTCACCATGACATAAATTGATAATAGATGGGATACTGTGCAAGGAGTAGAGTTCCAACGTAGTACCACAAAAAAAGAGATATTGTTACACTATCAAGATAGTTATATTGCTACTCACAGGGAGCTGGCTAAGTGGGTCATCACATAGGGCGTTAGCATCAAGAAGGACACTCTCATATTTGTTGTTATGTTTTTGTAGTTGTTGATATGAAATAAGATTTCGCCCATGAAGAACGAAAGTGCACAAACATGGGTCCGAGCGGTGATAGTAACAACAGTGGTGGAGGTATTTGAGATTTATTTTGCCTTAATGATCATTACAGAGATATATGAGAGGACTTTAAAAGCCTCTACCACTTACCTCTTGTCATGACCCGAGAGCATCCCCAAGTCGGTACATGGCATACTTGACCTTTTGAAGGTGTTGTACAGGCCTTTTAGCATCCATTTATCGCATATATATAAAAAGTAGTGTGAAACTAAAAAATTTCACGATAATAGTCAAACTCTTTTATTAAACATAAGAAAACTAAGTCTCAACATAAACACTGCTTTATACAAGTCAACATCATAGACTCACAACCCTTTGATTATTTTTAGAAGAAACTTATAGTATATTACAATGTCATTTAGAAAAGGAAACGAAAACATAATGCATGTGCTCGATTATATGATGACATACAAATCTTGAGAGAAATCTACTTCCCAAGCTTCAACTTCAAGAAAAGCCTCACTTATCATCTAAACTTATATACATAGAGAAACATATGTAATTAGTCCATAGGATGAACTAAGTATGAACAAGCAAGAAAATAATGCAAAATATAACATTTACTTTAGCATATACTTCCATGATATTTTGATTGAAACATTCTCATAAGAGTTCAATAGACATAATACATGTCAACAATCACACATAAGAAACCATATTCAACAAACAAGCCTTTTAATCACTCTAGACTCTCTACCTATGTTGTTTTCTAAGAGTCACCTAAGGGACACATGAAGAGACCGCCCATACACCCTCTTCAAGCACACTAAGTGATCCTTAAAGCTTCCCTATAGAAGAACCTTTTATTTTTAACATGCCATTACTAAGTGTACCTTATTCAATAAAACTATTTAAGAGACAACTACCAAATTAGGGGACATCACATAATGGTCTTGGAAGACATAGGGAACTCATCCTAGTATCTCAAATCCTACTCGTGCCATGTATAGATAGCATCCCCTTCCACTAACTACATGTTTTATAACTTCTCCAATACCATAATGCACATTCATATGATGGAAATAGTCATTAATCGATATAGACCACACCATCTTTTAATGGAATCAGATCTCATAAAAACCATACAATTTTGAAGGTATTCTACTTGAAAAAGGTAGAACTATGGACACGTACCATGTAGGCGCATGGTTTAGGGGGTATCAACGGCTTCTTTGTACTCTAGTCTCATCCTCAAGTAGCTAATGCCATAATCATATCCACTATGTGTTTTTACTTTGTTTTCATTATGTAAGTTCATTCAAGTATTAGTATTTCAGAAGGTACCATTTCTAAGTCCTACCAACTCAAAATACTACTATCAAAAAGGGGTCCGTAAGGTCTTTCAATCAAGATTTATTAGGATAGCTAAGTCACAAACATGTTGTTATATTCAAGGTTACATATTAGTTTTTCTTAGAAGGTCACCTACTTTAGGTCTACCTATCCTTGACTTTCATTATTAGTTCATTCAAGAGGGTTCCTAATACTGCCAAGTGAAGACACAATATTCATCATATAATTTATTGAATAACGCTCGAGTACTTAATACGGACAACTAGGTATACCAAGTCAAGGTACAACATCATTCTATAAAGACTCTCCTTAGTCCGTAATGATCATATATCATCAATTAGGGGAGTGATGTATTCAATAATATCATTATAGCACCCATAAAAGATCATAGCGACATAACATGAACATTTTTACTTAATCCACTCACCTGAATCATATCATGATCATAAAAAAATTTACATAGTAATGCCGACAAGGCAAAGATCATAACGATTACATAAATTAAGCATAATAAATGGACTATACCAATCACCAACAATTCAATATCGATTATACATGAAATAAAGACGAAGGTATACTCATCACCTTACCATATACATAACTATAATTCCTAAGCCTTTCCAACAAAATTAACATAACAAGAGATCTTACCAATACCAATGCCCATAAGACTAGGACAAAAAATCAACCATATAAATGATCCAACAACAATTAATATATGTATAAAAAATATAAGGCAATTTAAGTAATTTTAATAATGATCCACATCTAATTCAATAGTCCATAACGATTTAAACATGAATTAAATACAATTAATCCATGATCAATTCAACCATTTTAGAGCCAAAATTAGGATTTCAAAGGAATACATGGATTCTAGGAAGTTTTGATATTAAAACCTTAAATTAAAATTCTTAGATTCACAAAATATCAATTTAATTTTTTTTATGCAAAAACCCATGCTTAGAATTCTAAATATGATTTTAAGGTTTCGGAAAATCTTTGAAAAGGCTTTTAATTGGCTCATTGAATGGAAGAAGAATCGAGGATAAAATCACCATAGCTTAATAGAATAATTCCTACAAAATTTTTGGAGAAATGAATGGATAACATCAATCCTAGCTTCAACTTGAGTTTATGTATCAACGGATTCTAGAGAAAACTTATTTTGAACTTAGACTTTTGTTTTGGAAAAGTGAGGTCGAATTTAGGTCTAGGTGTATAAAATAACTGTAAATGCCATAAAACACACCAAATAATAACCTAAAACTTAATCAGGACATGGGGTCAATTTCCCAAATCACCCCTAGCTAGGCCGAGACTCTGAAGAAATTGCAAGTCTCAAACAACGGCCACCATCTACACTGTATTATTTCTTATACGGGGCATTATTATGGGAGTTGTTTTGGTCAAAGGCCCTTAATTTGGAGGTTAAGATACCACAACAAAGTTGTTATCCACACTCCCTTTTAATGGGGCTTCATTCCATCTTCAATGTGTTTTGGAAATAGTTTGAAAGCTTGATGTCAAACGTAATTGGGTCCTTAGGATTTCCCTTCAAAATTCGTGCCCAAAATTATTAACCTAAACATGGTCATTTATGTGTTAGGGTCATTCTCTATAAATTTAGACACCAAACAACACATAGAACATGCAAAGGAACACTAGAACAAAAAAAAGACTAATTTCTAAACGTTTTGGTTGTTCTTAGACTTCTAGTCAGGCTCCAAGCTTCTCTAGATACACGCCACTATTAGGAGTTGTTGTTGTGCCACTAGCTATAATACATAAATTTGAAGCCTACATGGACACATTGCTTCATCGTTTATGACCATAGATGCAGAAATCAATTAAAAAGTTTGAGACCATAATGGAGCGGAAATGGAGGCTATGATTGACTAGAAGGTCCATCCAACTAATAAACTCTTGGATTCCTTTGTATTGATAGTACATTAGTGATTGATTCCTACTTTAGATATGTCCTCCTTCATGGTTAATTTATCTAATCTTTGGACTGATGTCAAAGCCATTCTTACCACACCTGTAGTTAAGAAATAGGCTGCACCAATAACAATTTATAATGATATGATCATGGATACATAATTTAGTGGACATGGAGAGGATGTGACTATGCCCACACGTGCCCAAGGTAAGAGAACCAATATGTCAACACTACTTAGGCCATTCAGGAGGAAAGACATAAGAAAAAGGAGAAAAAACAGGAAAAACAAGCTATGAATTACTTAACAGTAGATGAGCAGCTGAGGCAGTAGAGTCCCGTGGGGCATTTAGTTCTATGTTGTAACTGAGGTACTTCCTAATGTGGTGGATGATGTTAGTACCAAGGGTGGCCACTATGTTGCTGTAGCGGAGTCTGGGAAACTGGACATATTCGTTTGTCGATGATTCTTCGGCGCTATGCGACTCAAATTTTCTTAATCCAATTTCATTACACTTTAATACTTTTGTGTGGATTGGGACAATTGCACCTATTTTTTTTTTTTTGGGGGGGGGGGGTGTAAATGGATATTGATTGATAGGGTAAATTCTGAGTAACCCAACTCATAATCCTCTCTTGTGGTTTTCTTGACTGTGTTCTTTTTACCCAAGACACTACTTTATTTGTGTTAAATTGGCATGTTGTATGATTATATGTGTATAATCATGTCAAAGAATAAGTCATGATGTCATAATTTTATTTGAAAAAAATGTCACCTGTTCAAAATTGAGATATGTGCTTAAACGCCAGGCTGGAATGAGTTGAATGTGTTTTCTCTAAGTATGACATGATAGTGAACAAACATTATTTCATGACTTAATTTCTAATGAATGGGGTAATTTTATAATAGAACTATTTTCCATGAGTGTATGAGAATAAGTGATTGTTAAAACAGTTTTTTGCAAATCTAGAACTTGTCCGGTTAGTCCTGCTAAGATAATCTATTCTAGATGGTAGGAAGTGATCATAGGTTGTTGTTTTAAAAATCCCTCTAAATTACAAAGAGAATCAAACTAATTGAAATAAATGTTCCCATTGATAGAAATTCTTTGAGCTTAAATGTGACTAATTCTTTCTGAATGCTAACTCAACTTTCAATAATCTATTTTATTGGCCCCGATCCCTTCTTGGACATGTGAGTCTTGACTAAGGACCATATTCTAAGTGGAGGAGGAATAATGAAAAGTTGTTCTCAATAAAGGGCCTGATACAACATCGGGTACTGTGCAACTAAACTAATGGAAAATCCATAAGTTGAGGATGGCTACAAAAGAGCAAATCAAAAGAAAAAATGGGTATGAAAAGAGTTAGATGTTGAAAAAGAAAAATAATAAAAGGTGTTATTTGGTTAGAATGGAATTGAGAAAAAATGTTAAAAAGTGAAAGAAAATAAGAAAATACATAAAAAAGGTGAAAGTGAAACATAAAGATATAGAAGTCACATCCATAGTTGAATAGAATCAAGGTAAAGAAGAGAAAAAGGTAGCATGTATATAAAAGGGAAAAAAGAGGTAGAAAAACCTAATGTAATGTAATGGATGGAAGAAAGTCACTAAAACTACCAAAATATAGAACACCTATCCCTGAGCTTACGTTACAAGCAAATGAAGTACTAATGTGATCCTCAAATCTAGTCTTGAGAATCTAAGCAATTAAAATAAAGACAATGATATGGCATTGAGCACTAGTTGTACTTGAAATTAGTTTTGAGTGTGATTGTTGAATGAATTTTTGTACCCAAAACCATAGGACATTGTGTAAAAAAGGGAATTTCATTTGAAGTAAGGGTACTAGTGACATTGTTTGAATGTTTGTACCTTGGCGATAGTAAAACAATGAATAATGTGTGTTGATTGGTCTATCTTTTTATTGGTCTATCTTTTTACGTATATTGATCTGCATGTGTTATCTTATTGAGTCATAGAGAAAATATTTGCACCAATGAAGGGAGTCGGGATGGAGAACTATATGATTTTTTAAGCTTCAATTGCTTGCTTCTTCTATACAAGTTTCATTAAGAGTCTTAGTGCGTTGCTTGAGCACAAATAATGAATTTAAGTTGACGGTATTGATGTACGGTTAGTTAATTATAGTTTTGATACATTCAATTAAACGTTATGTGTGTTTAGGGCTATTTTGTTCTTTTTTTGTATTTATTCTTCAAATGTTTTCAAGAAATATATTCAGACGCAGAAACTTAAAAACAGTTGAAAAAAGTCTAGAAAATAGTATCTAAGGAGGTTATTTATGGATCGTAGATGCTTTCACGCTCCGTAGATTATTAATGTAGATTGCCAAGCAAGGGATAATGGCAGATAAGAGTACTCTTGACTAAGGATGGAACCACGGTTGCAACCTACCGATTGTAGATTGATCTACAAACCGTATTGTTGCTCCGTCAAATCATTCAAAGAGTTTGTTCCATTACCTTGTTGTTAAAATTCAAAGTATGTAGCTAGGGAGGAGGATCCAGAGACCTTAGATTGGTCTGAATTGTGTACTATTAATCTGTTAATTGGATCACAGATGTTGATTTTTCAAAGAATGTAAATATTCCTAAATCTAGAGCCACGAAAGGGAGCTGCGGACTATAGGTTGATTTTCCGACCATATGTCAGTGTTGTAGATCGAAGACACATCATGAAAAATTATTTCCTTATTTCGTTTCCTTTTTTTAGGAATTCTTCTCTATATATAGGAAATGTAAACCTCATTTTTGGGGGTTAGAATTAATTATTGTGGTTATAGTTCTTGCCTTTTGAGATTAAATTGAAAACATTGGCATTTAAGGATTTCTAAAGCACGTTTCAAAGATTTTGACATTGCAATTCAAGTTGAAATTCTGGGCTTATTGTTCTTTTTACATAGGTTCATGATTCTTTCATCTAAACATATAAATTGTGTTCTTGCTAATATGGATAGCTGAATCCACAACTAGGGTTTTTAGGAACAATGAACGATTAAAAAAGTATGAATAGTAATTAAACAATACTCTAGTAGTTTTTTGCATGCATTGATGATTCTTTCATTTATAATTTTTTTTAACAAATGCAGACGTAAGAACTCGCCTTGTATTTTCTTTCCATACCAAGGAGGAAGTTAATAATAAAAGAATTATCAACATATATTTATTAAGATACAATTTAATATTCTAATGTCGATTGGTGCGAGAATGAAAACTAAGCCATACATTGATGTAATGTCTAATATTGTAACACTCCGAAAGTTCGTTACATGGTCTACAGTCCAACTGGATGAATTAAACACATAAAAACTGTTTCTAAGCCTAAAATAGTGTATTTAAACCATGAATGAGATACTAGAGGCTAAACGTCAAGGGATGACCACGTGTCTAGAGACTAGTGCAATTGAACTTGTAAACGTCATTATGTTTTATGAAGGTTAAGGATTTTTGGATAAAGTATAAAACATACAAAAATACTTTAAATAGGTAATATTATATTGGGTAAAATATTAAAGGTCCTAACCCCTAAGGACCGCTCTAGGGGTCCTTGAAGGAACCCGACCCTTGGCTATGCAAGCTGCCAAAAGCAACATCAATTTGCACTATGCAGAAATAGGTCCGTGTTGTGGACATGGACCACCAATTACCAAAAGTATTTGTACATGTCACGGACACGTAGAGGAATCCAAGCTATCGAAAATTAATTTAGGAAATCTTGCAGGAACATCAACGCGACATGAACTTATTTGACAAAAATAAAAAATTTATAATTAAAGTTTGATTTGACTAAAATGTCAACATAAGTGAGGGGTCTTCTAAGTATTTTAGGTGAGGTTTACATATTTATTTAAATTATCACCATAATTTCTAACTTAAATCAAATCCCCAATTCAAACACCAATATATCTCCCTTCTCTCTACTTTTTCTCTATATTCAACTTCCATTGAAGAAGCTTTGAAGCTTGAAGAAGAATACCAAATTCCCAAATTTTCTACTCAAATTGGAGGCTAAAGTATTGATTAAGTTATGCTTTCTCTCACTCTTGGGATTCCTTTCCCTAAGAGGTCCTTTCAAAGTGTTTTCCAAACTTCCCCAAACTATGACTTTTCTCTACACCTGGGTCTTCTTTGAAAAACAAAATTAGGATGAATTGTGGAATTATGATCAATTAATATTGTTTTGGTAAATATGAATGTTTAACTATTGTTATTCACTCTATATTCCCATCGACCCATGTCTTTTCCCAATCTCATGAAAACCTTGAATATATATGGTGAGTTGGGAACATGATGAATATGTTGTTTGACTGTGTTGATGCTACTTATGTAATTGATTGTTTAAATTACCTTATTTTTGCGTTTTTTAGGTATTCATTGGTGTCAGAAGTATGATGTCAATTAAAGGGAAAGAAGTTATTAAGATTGGTTCTTGTTGAATTCAATGATGAAGTATGTGTTACTTAGGTTGTAATGCTTCTATGTTTAATATGTGGTTATGTTGATGAAAATTACTCCTCATCCTAATCCCTACACTATTTAATTGTTTATGATGTATGCTAGTGTGTTCTGGTATGATTATTATATGATTTAAAGTAGTTGCTCATGATTTTGATAAAGTGTTGATTTAAAGGTTTACTCAGTTATATGCGTTTTCTAAAATAAAAGGATAGTTCTCACTTATGAATAGCTATGACATATTACGATGAGATATTCAAATAGAGGCCTAGAAAATAATAATATGATCTTGTATGATGATTATCATGATTTCTAAATAGAATAAATGCTTAGCACCGAAAGGGCATTAAATGAGATGGAGGTATCAAGTTTAGTAAGTACGGCCTCCAACATGGAATTCTTTATGTTTAGTAAGTACGTATTCCCAATATACATATCATGAGATGTAATCTCCACGTCTAGCAAGATGAGGTTTCAAGTAACAATCTCCTTGACCCTTAACTATATTCCCATATAGGACTTTAGCATAGTGGATCCACGTAGATTGTTATGTATAAATGGTTACATATTAGGCAAGTATTAACCCTCTCTTTTTTATATGGGAGGAGAACAAAAGATTCCATGTAGCTCACATGGTCTCATGTCATCTATTGTAGTTCTTTTCCTACGGTTGTAAGACTCCGGAAGTTCCACAGCTAAGAGTAGATCTTTTCCTATTGAAAAATTATTAAAATGATGTTTATAGACCTATATTACTGTTATGAAATCAGTTAGAAAATATTCGAGCAAAAAAGACAAAGAAAGAGCTTAACGTCTGGAAACTAGCTAATTTGAACTAGTTGACGTCCATATGTTTAGTGAAGGTTTAGTAGTGTCAAATGAAGTCCAAATCTTTTAATAAGTAATTAAATAGGTGTTATGTAGTACAAAGGGTCCAAACGTCTTGTAATGACTCCCCAAGGACCACCCAAAGGGTCCTTTAGGAATCAAAGAACATTGGCGAGCAGGCTGCTAACGCAGCCTGCGCACAACCTGGAAATGACGTCAACTGCGCGATGTGCAGCTAACATGTGGAGGCCGAAATTATTCCTCCCAATGTGGAGCCTCCACGAGTCTATGTGTCTCAAATTGGATTTTCAAAAATAAAAGTGAAATTGACCATGCGATGCGCAGACACTTCCCAGATTCGTCCCCATCGTTTCTAAGGCAATTTTACTTCACAAAAAGACCAATCTGAGTAAGAGGTATTTTGGGTTTTTTAGTGAATGAGAGTATAATGATTTCAGGTCAGTTTTAGACCACTTTAATGCACTTCAAATCAGATTTAACAAATCCCTCTCATCTCTGTCAAGAACTCTCTCTTTTTATACTCCATTGAAGAACAAGAAAAACATAAGGAAGAAGACAAGGATTTAAGATTTTCATTTGAAATTTGTTATAATATTCGTCAATAAGGTATGGGTTTTTCACTACTGGTATACCTTTTCACAAGACGTCCTTTCAAAGATGATTTTCGAGAACTCATTTCTATGGTTTTTACTCTACAAAATGTGTTTATTTCCCAACTTATGATTTACGACTAATGATGAAAAACTATGATTTTCTATGGTTAATTAAGTATGTTTATTTGGGTAATTGGTTTGTAATGTTTAAATTTCGTGTGATGGTTTTGATTGGGTTACATCTGTCACTTGATAACATGTAAACGTCGTGATTTTAACTAGCTTCAATGAACTCGTTAATTACCTTTTACCTTATCCTTAAGTACTGATTGGCCTTGTATATGACTTTATTGGTTTATTATTTTGGGGAGTATTTCACTATGTTGTTTGATGATTGTTGTAAATTGAATATAAGGTCTTGATGAAGGTTCTTGGAAGCAATAAGTAAGTATTCTAAAGTCATGATTTCTCTATTATGTTGATGTTGACCTATAATTGATGTATCTATGAATGGAATTTGTATGATGTTGCTATGCATATATGTTGGCCTATGAATATGTGGGATCATGGTACGGATATGATAATTCAAGTTGATGATGTTTATCTTGTCGTCCTTACACACTATGATTATGATATGTTATTCTAACAAATGAAGGTTGTGATGAAAGGAAATTTTCATCTTAAACCTAAAGAGAATATGATCATGTTTATACAAGGTGTTAATCTCCTATGACCTATAATAAGATTTAATGAATAAATGTTGACTTAAAGGTTATTCCCAAAGGGACTTTAGCTTAGCACCAATGAATTAGATATGAATGGTGTCCCTTCTCTAGTTGTAAGGTAGGTTCACAATGACTCTCATGAGATAGGATTCCATGTAATGTTGAACTATGTTTCTCTATATATATCCTAGTTCATGAACTATGTTTCCATCATAGTAATACTAGCTAATGGATCCACCTGGAAAGCTATGTTCATGTTTTGGTTCTACTTTGGCCGGTAGACTACATTCTTATTGTGTGGGGTTTCAAGAGACCGATTCCATGTTTATCTCACATGGTCTAAAATTGCTTAAGGAGATTAATCCCTCAAATAAAATGAAAGACAAGTTAATGGACATTGACTAGGGTGACCTGAGAATTTTACTTAGTAAAGGTAGGGGTATGAGACTCTACCTAGACATTGCACAAGTTGACTCTAAGGGAAGTCTTAGGAGATTGTTCTTATGTTATATGATAATATGAAATGTATATTGCTTACGATATATGATGTTACTTTAATATTATGTTGTTTATTTTGATGAACTGTTATTTGTCTATATTTTTATATGTGGTAATGACTAACTATCATATATGTTTTTTGAAGCAAAGATTTACTTATGGTCTCCTATCTTGTATACTTGATCATGTAGCATTATGGGGCTTCACATGATCATTGAACTTGTAGTATAGGGATGGGATCATTGGTAAGCGTTTTATATGTTATGTTTTATGATCTAATCAACATGAAATGTTAATATGATTTTATGATATTATGTCTTTGTTTATGATCACGCTTTATGTTATTTACATCCTCATCTTGTATATTATGTATTGTATGTGCATTAAATGTTTTCAAATGAAATTAGCATGCTTTCCAAAGAAATGATTTTTTTCATGCATGTCCTTAATTGTTATATGCAGATACCCATACTTAGTACATGTGGTGTACTCACACCTTACTTATATAACTAAATTTGTAGGATACGACCATTAAAGATTAAGAATGTCCATGGAAGAATATTTGAACTCCTTATCCAAGTATTTATACGTTCTCATGTTCGGGGATACTATATTTTCGTTATTCTAGCTTATGAATACTTTAGTAGTTTTAAGAGATAGTCTTTACTTACTTTTATCATTTAGATTCTATTGTAGTAAGCCCTATCTGGAGTATTAAATTTGTATTGGCTAACTCCAAGACTCATATTCTTTAGAAGGTATTTATGTGAGACGACTTTTATACTTGTGTATGTATATTATCATATTACTATAAGAAAACCCTACATAAGCTTCTATGTGAGAGGTCTATGTATACCTCACTTAGTATATGTAAAAGTTTTTAATTTTTCTACATTTTTAATTGATGACATGTTATGACGAATTCTAAGGTCTTTTCTGAGTCTTCCTAGAGGACGCCACCCCCAGTCGCAGTATGTGCGTCACTCCAGTCGTGAAAAAATTGGTACTAGAGTATGTGGTTAAATAACCCAAGTTCGATGTCTAATTAAACTACATTACATAGTGTTTTGTTCATGGTTATAAAGCGTGCCAAAATTATGGATGAGAGTCTGTGATGATTAGGAAAATTCTCTTTTCATGGTAATCCTATGTCGTGCCTCTAGAGTTTTGACACAATGTGTATTTTATTATATAATATCTTTCTTGTGGATATAGGCGATGAACACAAGAAGGATAGCTGCGAGAAGAGTAGGGAAAAAGATTGCAAATACGAGAGCTACTCCTCAAGGCAACCCAGTTCCTTCTCAAGTGTAAACTTCTACTAATGATCATGTTCCGAGCAATCCTCCGGCTATTATGAATAGTGAGGTGAGGGCAGACCTTTTTCAAATGGCCCAAGCCATCATCACTCCAGCTCAAGCTATCACGGCACAATCTAACAAGGATGTTTTTCCTCAAGACAACCACCAATCTAGTACTATGGCTAGTCATCTGATGGATTTTCCAAGGATGAATACTCATATTTTTCCTTGATAAAAGTATATAAGATCTTGTTTTCCGTGGGGTGAGTACTTCTGAAAAGCCTGAGCTTGCTGCCTGTAAACTCAAGAACGTGGATCGAACATGGTACAAATATTGGAAGGATAGTAGGTATTTAGGAGGTTGTCCCATGACTTGGGAGATTTTCAAAAAGGCCTTTATATGCAGATTATTCCCAACGGAGCCAAGGGAAGCAAAGGTAGAGGAATTCACCAACTTTCATCAAGCATGTATGAGTGCTAAGGATACTCCTTAAAGTTCATTAAGCTTTCAAAATATGATTCCTCTTTGGTTTCCAATGCTAGTGTTGAAATGAGGCGTAAGGTAACAGGGGTGTCCGAACAACTTGAAGAAGAATGTCGTGCAACTATGCTTCATGACAATATAGATCTTTCTAGGTTGATTGTTCAATGCTCAAAAAGTAGAGGAGAGTTTTCTACGTTATAGGAATGGGGAATCTAAGAAGGAAAGATCTTTTGGAAGTGGCTTTTCCAATAGTAGGCTTGACTGTAACAACCCTAAAAATGGATATGCTAAGTAATACTTAATGTGTCTAGAATGCAAACGATTAGACCGGGTTCACACGGATTGATGAGACTAGAACAAGACCTCAAAACCCTTGCTACATTTAAGACAACTAACTTGGATAGTTATCTGATCTAGATAAGGTTGGGTCCAACAATGTAGGGCTCTCGAATGTGAAGATTCACTTGAAGGAGTCTTTACCAGATTTAAAAAGGAAAAATATTAGGTTTGGAGGGTCTAGGGGTAAAATGATCTTTTTACAGGATATGGGTAGTATCGTAATTACCCTAAATATTTAATTAATTATTTGATTAATAAGGTTGAGGGGCATTTTGGGGAGAGAGGGCCGAAATTGGGCTCTTGAAGTAAAGTCTTGCTCCACCCGGGTTCGAACCTAGGTGGAAGCAATGAATTAAATTGTTTTTAATTTAAGTTGGTAAATTAATATAATTAATTTATATTTACTATTTATTGTATGATTTAAAATAGAAAGAAATCAGATTTTTAATAATTAAATAAAACCTTATTTGACTAAGTCCTAAACTAGACTCCTAAGCCTAAGAAAACTCTTCTCTACCACGGTCATCTCTCTCGTCTCTATCACTCTCAGTCACGTTTTTATCTGAAAAATAATGTACAAAAACAGTAGGTAAATAAAATTTCTTCATACTTGAAGAACTCAAAACGAAAATTATAAACAAACAACTAATCAATAACGTTAGGCAAATAGAGTGTTTTTCCTTCAAGTTGGTGTTGAAGCTCTTCAATTTGGACATGTGTTTGGAGGATTTATTTGGGAAACAAGTCGAGGTTTGAACATCAAAAATTTATGGGTTCTCTTCTCTCATGGACCCTTTCCCATAAGACCCCTTAATGTTCAGAATATTCATTCCGAAAACTAGGATTGTTCCGCGTTGCATGTCCCTATCACTAGCTCCCGTTGAATCATAGGTTGGTTATGTTTGCTGGTAGAAAACTAGGGATTGAACGTGTTTGCATGATGATTATGTGTTTATATGTATGTTTGGAATTATGTTAATATTTCCAAAAATATAACTACGTGTGTATGTGTGTGTTGCCGTGGCTATTGTTCTCGGTTTAGGACTTGTAATGGCATGATAGTTCTTTATATTTCATGTACACATATTGATGTAAATGTGATGTTCATAGGAGTTGAAGTGTGGCTGATTTTAGAGATAACGTCTTGGCTAAACAAATACATGAAGACACACCTAAAACGTTCTAAATGCACTACGAAATTCCCCTAAGAACTAAAGAGTGACTTGATGAAAGGATGCTTAAAAATTAAAAGAAAATTTCCAGCTTCTATTGATGAATTTTTGTCAGCAAAGAGGGTCAAAAATGTTGAAAAAAGTTAATCAAAACAAGTGAGGTCATGGAGGATTGAACCTCTGAGCTCACCATACTATAAATCATGAAAATGAAGAACTAAAAAGAAATATGGTAAAGGGGATTCGAACAATGATATTGGCTAGAAAATTTAACTGAAAATAAAAAATTAAGAAATGAGAGGAGTGGGATTCGAATCCACCACCCTCTCAATAAGATTTAGGGAGGAGAATAAAAGATAAATAAAGGGGGAGGCGTGTGGTAATCGAACCCAGGACCTCTATGCAGTGAAGGAGAGTAAAGAAAATGAAAGAAAAAAATTTGAGGCATAGGAATCGAACCCACGACCTCTAGGTAGTCAAGGAGCGTCAAAGGAAATGAAATTAATGAGATGTGAGGCGTGGGAATCGAACCCACAACCTCCTAGGAAGATTTAAGGAGAAAAATTAAAATAAATTAAAGAGGGGATGTGGGGTTCGAACCCACAACCCCTCGGCCAAAGGAGAGAAATTTAAAGTCAATGAAAATAAAAATAAATGAGGTTGTGGGGGTTCGATCCCACATCCTCTTAGTTCCATTAAGCAAAAAATGAAGAGACAAATTAAGGGAAAAATAAAATTAAGGCATTGGGGCTCGAACATGGGTCCCCAAGCCGTATGGATCAAACCAAAATGAATAAACAAATGTAAGTGTTGTTCAAGAGATTTGGAAACCAGGTTCCCTTGCCCAAATTTTGTATTGATACATAAGTCATACGTGAATTAAATGTTCAAGAATAATGTTGCCTACTTAGTTTGAAATCGAGATCTTGGCATACATAGAAGATGCATAAGTCTTGTACTACATAATCTTAGGAAGATATGAGTCACTTAAACGAACTATGAATGAAGACTCATAGCATTTATGTATAGACCCATAAGTCAAGCATACATTTAAAAGTTAGTGAATATAAGATGTATTTAATGAAATGATGAAACCCTAGAAAGGGTTAAGTACGACTATAAAATACACTAAACGTCCAAGTGCATTGGCATATGATGAAATGAATAATAAAAATGATGATGATGCATGTTAAGTACGCTGTTGTGTATTGTGTGCAAAATGTTATGTATGATGATGCATGTTACTCTCGTGGCATAACTTTCCTAATCCAAATTTGGAAAGCTCATAAACTTTTCTAATCCAAATGTAGTGAGGAACTCTAAACATCAACGCGTCCTCGAATCTAGTGAGGACAACCAAACTCTTTACCTGAATGAACACTAGTCCAATCTTCAACGTCGAGACTCCTCTCAAACTCCATATACACCATTAGAGATAGACAAAATGTATCGAATTAGTACAAACACTTGTACTAATTATGGCATAATGTAGAAAATCATGAAAAACTTATGTTTTTATCAAACATGCTCTTCTTGATTAAAACTTCATAGTATAACAGAACGAACAACATTTAATACCTTAGACATATATGAGATATCATATAAACATCATATCAAACATAAAAGAACATTATAGTGAACTAAATAACTTTATAGTGAAATTTATTCAACTTCACAGTGAAAACTTTTAGCTTGCAATCTCCTAACCAAAGATTAACCTAAGATAAGATCAATATTACTTCATTTGTTAAAATCCCTACCCGAAATAACTCTAAGACTCACCTAAGTAAAACATGAAGAGACCGCCCATACACCCTCTTCAAGCCTACCTATGTAATCCTCAAAACGGACGTCGAGATAAGTACAATTATCAAGGACTTGGTGCAGGATCATTGCCTGAACCGAAAGTCGCATGTTCACTCAGTCATTAGAAAACATTTCATTCATTGAAAACTTCACATAATGGTATTTAAAAGACCTAGGGACTCATATACTAACATCTTGAAAGATTAATCGTGCAATTCTTAAATAGCGTCCCATTTATCTACCTAAACATCATAGTACATAACCAAAACTAGCATGTATACCACATTATTAGAATAGGCAATAGCTGACATAAACCATACTAGCTACGTATGGAATCTGGAGTCATAAACCAACTCCGATTGAGGGTGTTTTACTTGCAAAGGGTAGAACTAGGACACATTCCATGTAGGCACATGGTTAAGGAATATCAAGTTCTTTTGTGCACTCTAGTCTTATTTTAAAGTAGAGATACATTATACTCTACTGTCATTCTTAAGTAGAGCTACAAACCATAACATATTCACTCGTTACTAGACTTTGCTATCGTAGAGAAAGTTCATTAAAAAGGGGCATATGAAATGGTACCATCTCTTAGTCATTATCTAGTTTTAATACACCTACTAAAGATGGGTAGGGCTGCCATTCAAGGATCTATAAGGATAGCTCATTCTTAACCTTCTTTCTATATAGAAGGTTCCACATAGTAGTCGTGCTGAGAAGGGCACCATCTTTAATCTACCGATCCTAGATATTCATTAATCATTCATCCATACACATACAAGACAAAGGTTCCTAAACCTTCTAATTCAAGATGTTCATATTCATTATATACATGTATCAAGTAAGGGACACAAGTATACCAAAACATGACACAACATACTATACATTATTGGATATAACATATCATTGTTTGAAACAATTAGGAATGACCCTTATAATATTTATGTCATCCTATATATTACTATAACATCATCACTATAACCATTATATACTCATATAGTCAAGTAGGAACAATTATGTATCAACTCTAAGATTACACATATAAAGACATAGTCATAGTCTAACATAATCACTTAACGATATCAAACCTTCACATTACTAGACAGTAGATAGATTTCATCAAACATCACATATTCACATACACAAATCATCATAATACTTCAAGTAGTGCCGAAAAAGCCATCATCATAATAATACATAAAGTAATGCCGACAAGTCCACATCAATTGCAATTAAAGCACATAACACCACCGCCACAATAAGTGGACCATACCAATCACAACATAATTGAAGTCTAATTAACATAAAATAAATAGAATTAGGGAAGCTTATCACCATCCGTTCTTAACACTTCAATCCCTAGTTAAACCATCCAACTCAATACCATAAGGCCCTTACCCATGGCCATGAACATCAATTAAAAGCATAAGTCATAAAAATTATTTAAACTAGATCAATTCAACATTATTTTATCAATCTAAGACAAATTAGGTATCTATTGAATAAAATTCTTACATCATTATAATGAAAACTACATAAGAATTCATCAACATTATACCAATATCAAGTAACCCATAATTAGTCAAAATAAGAATTTGCATGTTTTGCATGGGTTAATAAGAAAAATAGATTTATAAAGTTTCATTAACATCAATTCAATCCTAAAACATTGATCAAAATTTTTTTATGCAATAACCCATGGCTAGATTATGAAATTGGACAAATCATGTTTTTAATCATCTTTAAAAATCATTGGAATTTACTCCTTGAAGAAAGAGATTTCAGGGATGAATACCAATACATTTATTTTGATGAAAATCCCAAAATATTTATCTAGAAAAACTTGAGAAACTTATCTATTTCCTTGTAGCTTCTAACCTTCAACAATGGAGATTTTGGAGAGAGTGAATGAAGAGCTTTTGTTTTGAGTTGAGCGTTTTTCTTTAACCGTCCATAAGTCACCCCTAAATTACCCAAAAGACCCCTATATTTATTGGACAATTAACCAACTTTAATTTGACTTAAAAACGACGCAATGAAATTTGGACTATACTGCGTGTCACGGAGATATTTCGTAATCATACTTTGAAAATTCTTGGACAGAATGGTTCGTGACAGCTTGGTGTCGTAGTGAAAGAATTTGGTCTACTGCGTGATAGATGCGCGTCGGGCAGCAGCATGCAAAACCTTGTCAGTTTTGATGCTTCGCTGGCACATGTTTGGGTCCTCCTTGGGGGCCCTTTTGATGGTCCCCGAGGCTTCGTTCTCGGACGTTTCTAAAGTTTGTATGTCAGGATATGCTTATGAACGCTTTCTACTGAATATAAACTCCAAAATATCCCCAAAACATCACTTCAAAACACAACGAAACACTAGTTTAACTTCGACTAGTTTCCCAACGTCATTGACGTTTGACCTCCAAACACTTCCAAACTCTATATACTGCATGTGAACACCAATTTTAGCATTTAAATGACTCTGCGTCAGAAACACAATTCACCAACCAACAGGAGAAAAGCGCTAAACAGGGGGGAAACGGGCAGGCACCCAGCGACCGGGAAAAATGGTAGCACCAGAGCACAGGGGATCGGGAGTACAGGGCGAACGAGAAACACACCAAACAGGAGACAAATAACAACAGGCCGTCAGACGACCACCGAGGCCACCACCGCCGGCAAACCCCAAACCAACCCCGTCGAGCGACACCGGAGACATGCAATTGATAACAGGGGGCCTCGACGAACTCCCCAACTACCGCGGAAGAAGAAAGAAAAGAAGAAGAACCGAGAACATACCCCCATAAAACACTAAAAGAGAAATGAATTTAACACATGTCAAGAACAGACATAAATTTCACATATTTTAAGATAGAGAATAGAGAAACACAAAAAGAAAGTAGGAGGAACTACTTATACAACTATTAGCGCAAATACTTCAAGTTCATTTATGCAATAGGCGCGAACGAGAGAAGAAGGACGACGTGCGGGGATCGTGGGGTGGTAAGATAGTTCTCGGCTTAAGTGATATACCAAATCGGGAAAATCTAACTAGGTGCTAGCATTTGTTCTGAAAGGAGTAAGTTCATAAAAAGGGGAACTTTATTAAAAGTACCATCTTTTATTCATTAAAAGAGATCCATAGAGGAGGAAGGAAATCACGACAAAAAAGACGGCGTCCAACGAGGGATGCCACTGAATGGTGATAGATAGCTCATTTGTATACTTCTTTCTACATTAGTAGGTTCCACTATTAGTCATAGTAGATCACAGAACACGCCAGATAAAAGACCAGGAAACCAACAAAGCAGCGAGATGCAGAGGCCGGAGAACCCCACACCCCAGCCCCACACAGAGCGTACCCGCCAGACTATTTCCGCGCAACTCAGCGCCCCACGCCCGCTAGAAACTAATTCCGCCACACGCTAGGCCAACCCCGACACTGGGCCAATCAACGCCACTAATCGGAAAACACTGCGAGAAATCGCCTCGCGCGACACACCAACAACTCTCACGCTGCGGAGCCGAGGAAGATTACCTATCCGCAGCCGCTCGACTAAGCCCCCGAAGGAAGAAAAAAAGGATAACAAAAAAACAAACGACCCGGACGGAGAAAGTGAACAACCTAAGACTACTTTAACTCACAACGCACATCGTGATAGAAACCTCACGTAAGACCTGAAAATGCGCGTGCCAACGCGAGTGTCGAAAACTCCCACCAGCAGAACCAGCGCACCGGTAAAGTAACTACCCCCGTTACACCCTCCTCCACCCCCAACCCTACATGATGTGAACGGGATTATAATTGTCCATGTGTAATTAGTAAGGGACCGACACACAATTCACAGACAATACCTACACACACATGATTCACATTGATATGTTAACTAAGGTGGCCGTTTTAAAGGGGGGCGGGGGAGGGGGGGGCGGGTAAGGGAAGAGAGGGAGGGTGTCGGAGGAGGGAAGGGAAGGTTTTAGGGTGAATTTATGTGAAATATTGTCCTGTGAGCATTGCCTTATGGGAAACTACATGAATTTATGTGGGATTGTTTGTAGTTTGAGTTTTGTTTTGTGAAGCATGAATTATCTATCTACATTGTGAATTATTGTATATATGTATTTCTTCTAGGTTATGTCTTGCGAAGGAAACATGTGCCGAGGCAGGTGTAGAGAGGGGTGAGGGTAGAGGGGAAGGTAGAACAAAACATGAAAGGGGAGTAGGAATTTTTTAGGGGAGGATAGTAGATAGAGAATAGAACTCTTGATTGCATGTTTATGTTAGCTTATCATTGCAATGTCGTTTATTGCCGTATTCACTCTAGGAGATCAATTGGAATTATGAGGTATAGGGATTCGGTGTATTATGGGGACACTATTTAGACATTTAAAAATAGACTTTAAGTTGTTATGTGAAGTTCCTTGATCTTGTCCAAGGCCATTATTTGAATGTCCTCTATCTGATGTATGAGTCTTAATGAACTAATGACTTATGTTAAGGAGTATGTGAATTAATGACTACCTAATGGTATAGTAGCTCATTTTTAACATTCTTTCTACATAGGAGGTTCCACATATTAGTCATAAGTAGAATGGAACCATCTTAGGTCTAACGATCCTAAACTTTCCTTCAATATTCATCCATACACACACAAGATTAAAGTGCATCAGTCTTCTAAGTCAAGATGTTCATATTCATAATGTACATGTATTAAGTAAGGGACACAATTCTACCAAGACAATACACACACATATTCACATTGATATGTTCAACTTAAGGTGGCAGTTTTATGTGTTTTACTTGCAATTGATGTGGCCTTGTCGGCGTTACTTTATGATATATTATGAGCATTGCCTTATTGGAAACTACTTGAATTTATGTGGGTATTTGTGTAGTTTTGGTTTTGTGAAGCATGACATTATCTATCTACATGTGAATTTATATAGTCATATATGTATTCTTCTAGTTATGTTTACTTAAGTGATTATGTTAGACTTTGACTTAGAACAACCTCAACGGAGTAGGATAGAACTCTTGATTCATGTTTAGCTATCATTGTCTATGTCGTTTATCCCATCATATGGAATATCAATTAGAATTTGATGAGTTTATGGAGTTTCGGTGGTTTTATGGGGACACTATTTAGACATTTAAAAATAGACTTTAAGTTGTTATGTGAAGTTCCTAGATCTTGTCCAAGGCCATTATTGAGTCCCTCTATCGTGCTATGAGTCTTAATGAACTGATGACTTATGTTAAGGAGTATGTGAATAAATGACTACTTAATCTAAGTGACTAAGGATTCCATAGCTAAAGTTATTGGGCATAAGGTATGACTCTTATGTAGTATCTTTGAAGTTTAAGATGACTCTTTAGGGGACGTTGGTTTTATTTTGTCGACATGATCCTCAGCCTTACGTTAGTCTTCAGGGACTATTTAGGGTAATCAGGAAAAAGGGTCACTTTGGACCATTATCTTCTGATTACTTAAGTATGTCTTTTGACGCTTGGAAGAGAATGTCATATCATATATGGTTTGCTGACTAAGTGAGAATGATTCTATCTTAGGCAAAAAACGATAGTCAAAACATAAATTAAACATCATACCAACCCATAACACCTATTTAAGGTTTATAGACTTCAATACAACATCATACTTAACAAAATAGCATATGATAAGTAAAAGTTACAACTCACCAAGACTTACAAAATCTCCTTCACAGCAACATCAAGGTCTTCCATCAATCCTCCAAACCGCACCAAACATGGGGTTATTATAATCTCCTCCCCACCGTAATTAACCTCCTTCCACAGCTCCATTGCATCATCCCTACCCCAATTAACCTCAATTCCTACCCTAGGTTAGGGGCATAGGGTTCTTCATGCTAAAGTAATTCAATAGATTTAATCCCACCCACACACCTTTTACCCTAAGAAGTCCAATAAGAATTATTATTAGAATAGATTTTAAAAAAACTGCTTAACCAATCAATACATTCTTAATTCCCCCCCATCATACGCCAGATCAACGCTTTTGGGGCCTTTGGGGCACAGCCCTGCTTTCCCCTGCCCATTTCCTCCCTTCCCTTGATTCCATCACACTCTCCCTTCAATTAGTTCATCGGAATCACAATTTCTCATCCCCTTTACGTTTATACAGAAAACCCCTTCTACTAAACAACCATTGGACTAAGGTTGTTTGGCCCTACTCTCACACATATTTGATGGTATCTCGTTTTAAGTATGCACCGTTCTTCCGATCGAATTTGCCGTACAAATGCTCACCATCACGATTGTTTAGGAGTTGTACCTGTAATGAAGACCCTAAGTTGTACACAAGAAGGTGCAGCACCTACTTGACCAATTAGTGGCTGAAAATGGACCCCAATAAAAGGAGGTTCAAGAGGATATTTTTGTGGTCAATAAAACTCTATATATATCCAATATGAGCAGATATTCTTCACCCATTTGAACAAATAGAAATAAAATATTACTCCAGCTCTCTCTCTCTCTCTCTCTTTAGTCTTATGTATTAAACAAGCAGCCTTAATGCTTTTTTAGGGTTCTTGAAGAAACCCTTATAACAGCAAACAAATGTAAGTGAAAACACATGGATTTAGCTTAATTCTCCCATGGATGACTAGGAAAACATGTTATTCATTCTCTAATATAACTACAACGGCTACTGCTCACTTCCTTAGTTATTAAAATAACTTTCTTTCTTCTTTGGTTCAAGTGTGAAGGGAAGCTGAAGTTCTAAAAGAATTCAAGTTATAAGGAGAAACTGCAAAAATTGAGGTAAGGTGACTGCTTCATTTTTGTCTTCCTTATGTATGAGCTTGAGTGATGAATTAGTGGTGTGATTTCATTAAGAACTCAATGGGGTGGTGAACTCAATACTTAGTTGTATGACAAAAAATATTTGGGGTTGTTCTAGGAATATTATTGCTCGGGCAGCTTGGTTGATCTTGGGAAAAGGATGGATAATGTATGTGATGGACAGAGAATGAGGGTGTGGTGATACACATTATGTTAAGGGTTGTTGGGCTCATTATTAGTCGAAGTTAGCTAAGGCTATTTGGTTTTATATCTCTTTGACATAAAATCTTACACCTGCAATTAATATTAATGGAGTGAATCTCATAAGTTCTATTCCTAGAAAAGGAAATTTAGTGGCAGTAACTATTTCCAAATAGCTAACAATATTTCCCCCTCTCCATAGTGCATAAACTACTTCATTATGTGTTCACTATTTTATGCTTGTGTAAATATCCCCCATGTGCTGGTATAGAATTGTTAATTGCAAAATTAAATCTGTGAATCCTCCTCGCTGTTGTTTGAAGTCAATTGTCTCATTAATCTCTTAAAGCAATGTGTTGTTGTTACATAGATCCTTATGTGATTGTTATTTCCTAGAAGTATTATTTTCTTGTCTCTTATTATTGATCAGTACTTTCATATCTCCAAAATGATTATAACAACCAAAATAACATCTCAAAAGAGTTATGAACTAATGAACAACAATCTCAAAGATTAAATAATTTAAGTGACGAAATCTATATTATTACGGGTGGAAGCCTAGAGGCGAAAGCCTAGCATGGTTCAATCCCAACTTGTATATAAGGGTGGTAGCTCAGGGGCGAGCCTTGCATGGGCTGATCACTTTTAGTATAGAAGAGTGGCATCTTAGGAGTCTCAGTCTTTTTTTTAATTTCTAAAAACTATTGTTTGTGAATGTAGGTTGTGGCAGGGCTAAATCCTTGCGTGGGACGATCCCAAGTTGTGTAATTATGAGGACCACATCCCAGGGGTTAATACACCTAGCATTGGTCATCCTCTTCTACAACTGATCAGCTGGTCACTTGTATCACATGCACTACAAATATTATAACGTACAGGAAAGTAAATAAAAGAATGTAACTTACTTGATCCCACATGAGTAAGCAAGGTGGTCTTTTATCCTAATCTATGCACTCATGTGTTTCTATTTGTTTTCATCTGAGCTCTCGTATTACATATGCTATTGTCTTACATAGTCAGTCCATTTTTTTATACTGACGTCCCTCGCGAGGGCACTACATTTCATGCTGCAGGCACATGTACTCTAGTTAGTAAACCTCCCCAGTAGGAGCACACGAAACTCTGCTACTTTTGGGTGATCTCCAACTACATTTCATGTTCCAGGCACAGGTACTCTAGTTAGTAGATCTCCTCAATCGAAGCACATGAAACTCTGCTACTTTTTGTGAGCTCCAAGTTGATTCAGATATCTATTGAGTCTCTTGAAAATTCATTTTGGTATTTTATCGTAGTTAAGGGTAACACGAGGTATGTCTCTACTTACTCTAGTCTTCTATCCCTTAGAGGCTTTGTAAACGTATGTACATGGTTTAGTTGTGTCTTAAGGATTTGTGGCCTCAACGGCCAAGACTTGTATCTAACTTTTGGACCTACTTATGTTGTTTTGTATCGCTGCATACTAGGAAAACTTCTCACAAATGTTATAATAATATTCATAGTAAGAATAGGTTGCAAGTTGGTTCTCGCAGGCCTTTGGGGCATTGGGTGCCTATCCGTCTAAATTGTTTTTGAGGCATGACATACCTGCAATGAAGACCCTAAGATAAAATATTAATATCCTAGTTGTAAACATTAAATACGTTAAATCCAAGTGTCAAGCCTAGGTACCATAACACATGATTATTTAAAATGATTATAAAGATTAAGTAGTGCCCAAGTATATAGTGATGGTCCTTAAACAAGAAATCATCAACAACATAGGAGCAAGAACATGTGCAAGCACATCATCTAACCACCAAGAGACCAAGCGACCAGCCCACCCAAATTTTGTTAGGGCGGATAGCGGGAACGCGCCCCTAGCTTCATAGCAAATTCTACACTGTAACTAACTTAACTAACTACATTACGAATCTAGGACTAAAAAAAATTAACTAACTAGTGTGCCCGAAATCCTAAGACCTAACCGGGTGATACTAGCTGAGTAACTAACTAAAAAAAATCCATGTACCTAACCTAGGATGGTTCAAAGGGTTTAGTTATGGTCCTAATAATATAGAGGTACTTTAGTAATTACCCTAGGTCACTTGATTAATTAAATTAGAAACATAATTAATTAATTAAATTTCATAGTCAAAACTTAAACCCTTAAAAATATTTCAGAATTTGGCTTAGTCAAATGCACTCCTATTTTTAGTAAATTTAAGAGGGGCGTTTTGGTAATTTACATGGAGAGACTTTTGGTGTAATTCATTGAACGAATATATATGTATTTTAGGTCATCTTTAAACAACTTTTTAAACTTCCAAAATCAGAGAAAATGAAATTTAATTCTCTCTTAAGAACTCTCTCTTTTAAAAAATCCATTGAAGAAGCAAAAGACGAAGGTTTCGAAGTTTCCAATCATATTTTCGTAGATTCTTGATATATAAGATATGTATTTTTCGCTCTTGGTATTCCTTTATCAAAGAGGTCCTTTCAAGATATTTTTTCAAGAACTTCAAATACTAGGGTTTTAACACTACAAAATGGATTTTTTATCCTAACCCTAAATTTATGATTTCCAATGAAAAGTAAATGTTTTTTATATTTAATTTCGACGAATTATTGATAAATTGATTGATAATGCTTGAATTAACGTGAAAATGTTAGGGTTAGAATTTACCATTTTAATTAAACCTAATGACCAATTTACCTTCTCCTGTGCTATGTATTTATCTTGTACGTTATTTTATGAGTTTTTCTTGATTATGTCATTCAATATTTCACTATTTATGATTATGAATATTGCATTATGAATAAGATTCATGGAAGCAAGAGGTAAGTCTTCTAAGTGTGATTACTCTAAATGTTTATGTTAGCCTATAAACTATGATGCAATTTTATGAAAAGTATGTAAGATGTTGCTATGTGAAAATGATGGGCTATGAACATGTTGCTTGTAAGATTATGATAAGAATACAAATATGCAAGTTATGATACTCTCTTGTATACCTTACATAAAAGATGATTATGCCATGTAAATCTCACAAAAGATAGGTTACTATGAAAGTAAAATTCTCATCTAATCTAGAAGAGCTCATGATCTTGTTATACAAGGAAATAATGTCCTATGACCGATGATAATTTAATGATAAAAGAAAACATAAATGTTATTTAAAGAAACACACTTAAACTAAGGACCGATGAGTTAGACATGGGAAGTGTCCCTTCCCTAGCTGGAAGGTAGGTTCACAATGATTCTCATGACATTGAGGCTGCAATGTAATGTTTAACTACTGGTATCTAATACATCTCCTATTTCATGAACAATGTTGCCACCATAGGATACTAGCTACAAGATCCAGCTAGAAAGCTATGTCATGTAGGTTCTACTTTGGCCGGTAGACCACCTCTTTTCGGTGTTGGGTAGACACCAGATTCAATATATAGCTTACATGGTTTATGTCGGTTAAGGCGAATGTTCACTCATTTAAATTAAAAGACAAGTAAATGAACGTTGACTAGGGTAACATGAGGATTTTTCTTAGTCTAGGTAGTGTTATGGGACACCGCCTAGACATTGCACAAATTGACTCTACGGGAAGTCCTAGGATATTATTCTTAGGTAATATAATGACATGGAAGATATATTTTTATGATACATGATATCAATCATATGTGAATGTTGGTCATTATGATGTATATGTTATTGGGTTATATTCTTTTATAAAGTCTTTACTACTTATGATACAAGTTATATGAAGCAAAGCTTAACTTATAGTATGCTATCTTATCTACTTGGTTGTGTGGGGTTATGGGGCTTCACATGACTATTGCACTTGTAGGTTGGGGATGAGATCATTGGTAAGTGTTTGGTATGTTATGTTATATGATTTATTGAAATGTGTTAACATGACTCTATGAAAATATGGATTTTATTATGATCATGTTGTAAGTTGATGGTATACTTAGTTTCTAGATGTTAATGGTATGTGCATTGAATACTTTCACATGGATTAGCATGTTTTCTAATGAAATGATAAATGATATTTTTTCATGCATGTCCTTATGTGTTATATGCATATACCCATACTTAGTAAATGTGGAGTACTAACCCCATTATTGTATATTACTACAATTGTAGGTTCCGACCATTGAAGTTTTAGGAGGATGACTTGAAGAAGTTTGGAACTCTTTCTCAAACTCTTGCTAAGTCCTCATGTTTGGGACGCTATCATTTTTTTCCACTTTATGAAGACTTTAGTAGATATTAGGATTATCTATTTCCTTCATGTTTTCTTTTGATTCTTTTTTATTAAGGCCTATATGGCATATTGACTATTTATTGGCTATGTCCCGATTTGAACTGTTAGATGGGTTTAAATATATTTGAGACAATTCCTTAGAATATCGTACGATTTATGAATTTTAAGTATGAAGTCTCTACATTTCAATAGTATGTTAAATGGTTTTAAATTTCCGCAAATTTTAACTAATGAAATGTTATGATGAATGCTAGGAGGCTTGTCTGACTTCACCGAGCAGACGACAAGGTCAGTCTCATCCGGGGTATTCTCTTTGAGTGTTACACTCAAGTTCTCTCGGTACTAAGCTAACATCCCTTTCTAAATGTGTTTATTACCTTCATTAATGATCATATCTTAGTTTAGGTCATACAATCTACCCCTTATAAAATCATCATCATCTTATCTCAATAAAAAGTTCATGAGAATTTTCCTTTCATTATAATTCACATATTTTTGGTTAGCATATTTACTTAGTCATTCATAATAAGGCACATTTGTAAGTCATTGCCATGCTTATATTATTTACATCTTACCTAACACCTCATGAACCTGTATTGTATCAACAAGTGCAATAATTAAACAAAGCCCCATAACATTACTCAATCAAGTAACCCAACAAGAATCATGATGAACATTCAACATCTCATAACATCTCATTAAGAGTACATATCATCACTATATAACAAAGTAGAACAACACATATTCATAAGTGAAACCAATCAACATATCGTATCAACAATGTGCAAGTTTATCATATACAACTAATGTACCATTGTAAGCATATAGATACATAAGGACATTCTCCTAAGGTTTCCCGCAAGTCAAACTAGTGCAAGGCATAGGTAGAGTCACATACCCCTACCTAAGCTAAGTCAAACCTCTAAAGTCACCCTAGTTGGTTTGTACTTAATTAATTCATTTTAGTTTACGAAACACTTGACTTAACCGACATATGAGTCAATTACATAAAGACTCACCATATAAAAATGCACAACAAATCTGAAAATAGGTAAAATTGCTAAATTGCAACTCAAAAGCACATTTCAGTGTAACTTCACTATAATTACATGAAAAATGCACTGTTTTTTAAAATTTCACCATACATCAAGAAACTTCATTTTTAGTCATTATTTTCATTATTAAAAAGAAATAACTAACCTTGGTTATCAAATAAATGAGGGTAGCGGGACTTTATGTTGGCCTTGGCCTCCCATGTCGCACCATCAACTAGGTGATTCTTCCATAACACCTTTACGGAAGCCACCTCCTTGTTCCTTAACCTCTATACCTTCCTATCAAGGATTTAAACCGGAACCTTCTCATATGAGAGGTTATCCTTCACACCAAGACCCTCAATAGGAAAAATAGACTCGGGATTGCCGGTACACTTCTTAAGCATAGAAACATGCATAACTTGATGAATCAGAGACAATTAACTAGGAAACCTTACCATCCTTTTGCAAGATTTCATAGGAACCCACATAAAAAGGACTCAACTTCCCTTTCGTGCAAAATATAACCACCATTTTCATTGGTGAAATTTTCAAATACACTTTATCACTATCTTAAAACTCTAATTCTCTTCTTCTATGATCGGCATAAGACTTTTGTCAACTATAGGCTTTTTGAAACTGGTTCCTTATGACATGAACTTTGTCCAATGTCGTATAAATAATATCTTGATCAAAAACTAAACACTGAGCAACTTCAAACCATCCAATTGGATATCTACATCTTCTACCAAACAAGTCTTCATACGAAGTGATAGATATACATGAATGGTAGTTATTATTTTAAACGAACTCCACCAAAGGCAAATGCTTATCCCAATTTCCCTTGAAATCAATGAATGAACCGTAAACATATCCCCAATGGTTTGAATAGTATGTTCCGCTTGATAATCCTTTTGAGGATGAAAAATGTTTCTAAACTTAACCTTTGTAGCCAAACCTTGTTGGAATGACCTACAAAAACCTAGATGTGCATTGTGCACCCCTATCCGATATGATGGATAATTAATACCATGGAAACACAAAATCTCATCAATTAAGATACTTTGATAATCCTCTGTCAACTGGGAGAATTGACGGGAATAAAATGAACAGATTTGGTCAACCTATCCACAACCACCCATATAGAGTCATATTGCTTTTGTGTCTGAGGCAAACGTACTACAAAATTCTTGTTGATGTCTTCCAATTTAAAGAAAGGAATTTGGATTTTTTGAAGCAAACCATCAAGCTTTTGGTGTTCGACTTTAACTTGTTTGTAATTTGGACACTTGGCCACAAATTCCCCTATGTCCTTCAAACCTTCCAACAAAAATACTTCCCTAAGGTCATCGTACATCTTTGTCTAACCTAGATGAATTGAGTAACGGGACCTCTAAGATTTCTCAAGAAACTGGTTCCTCAAACCATCTAAGTTGGGAACACACGACCTTTCATAAAACATCAAAATAACATCTCCCCTAAGGAGAAAGTCTCGTTAAGCTTACCAACAACAGATTCCTTCAACTCTATCAATGGTTGATCAAGGTGTTATTTGGACTTCACCTACACTATCAAAGATGACTCAGATTTATGATGGACCATAAAACAACTATTTGGAGAATTTTCCAACCTCGCACAAAATCAAGCCAACCTATGAACATCTTTCACTAGGTCTTTCTTGGCTACCTCTACATGAGACACACGACCATGGTCATACAACTTAAAGCATCGCAACAACCTTGGCCTTCAGGGGGTTATTGAAAACACGCATATCGAAATCTTTCTACAATTCCAACCACATCCTTTGTCAGAGATTCAACTCATATTGAGTAAACACATACTAGAGACTCTTGTGGTTGGTATACACATTATCATGGAAGCCATAAAAGTTATGCCTCCTTATTTTCATGGAAAAATACCACGGGCGCTCACTCAAGATCATGATCGGATAGTTCCTCTCCTGTACCTTATGTTGTCTCGAACCATAGGCTATTACCTTCAAATGATGAATAAGCACACACTCCAAACCCACTCAGGATGCATCAAAATATACAACAAAGCCCTTTGTACCATCCGGTAAACTCAACACAGGAGCTGAAGTAAACCTATTTATCAAGACTGTCAAGGTAATCAATGGAGGTGCAATGGACTTATAACCATCCACAAATCTCAGTTAATAACCCGCTAGACCCTAGAAACTCCTAATGTAGGTTTGAGTCAATGGTCTAGGACAATTTTTCACCGCCTCTGTTTTCATTTGATCAACCTCAACTCCCACACTAAAGATGATATGATGAAGAAACACCACCGACCTCAATAAAAATACACACTTTCTATGCTTGGCAAACAATTGTGCTCGTTAAGCACATGTAACACCACCCTCAAATGGTCTTTGATCACCCTCATTCTTCGAATATATATAGATATCGTCAATAAAAGAATGACAAATAAATCTAGGTAACTTCAAAACACACTATTCATATTATCCATAAATATCGTCAGGGCATTAGTTAGACAAAGGACCTTACTAAGAACTCATAGTGAGCATATATACTCCGAAATGACCTTTTTGGTATAATTTCACCTTTCACCCTAAGTTGGTGATACCCCAATCTCAAGTTAATCATAGAAAATATCTTGGCCCTTGGAGTTGATCAAACAAGTCATAAATCCGAGGGAGAGGATACATGTTCTCAATAGTGACTTCATTGAGATGGCGATAATCAATACACATTCTAATGGAACCATTCTTTTACTTCACAAATAGAACCGGAGAACCCCATGGAGAAATACTAGATTGAATGAAACCCTTGTCTTGTAAGACTTTGATTTTATCCTTAAACTCTTTAATTTTGGCAAGAGTCATCTGATAAGGAGTTATCGAAATGGAATTTCTATCCGTTAACAAGTTGATACAACAATAAATTTCCCATTCGGGAAGAATACCAGGAAGATCATAAGCAAACACCTCTTGAAATTCCTTCACTACAGGGGACAACTCTATGGGAGGAATTTCGTAGTCTAAATCATGGACTTTTACTATATAGTATAAACACCCTTTAGAGATCATTTTACAAGCTTTCAAAACTTTTACATTAGCCTCTTATCACATTGTGACCACATTTATGAACTTTAGCACATTTGCTCTTCATACATATTGATCCCTTATTACGTGAATGTTCATTTCATTATATGCCAATGCACTTGGACATTTAGTGTGTTTCACACTCTTACTTAACCTTTATAGGGTTTCATCATTTTGTAGTTCATTTAATCAATTCATTACATACATCTTAGTTTCACTTACTTCTAAATGTATGCTAGACTTAAGGGTCTATATATACAAGCAATGAGGCTTAATTTAAAGTTCGTTTAAGTGATTCATATCTTCCTAAGATTATGTGATACAAGACTTATGCATATTGTATGTATGCCAAGATTTTTGTTTCGATCTATGTAGGCAGCAATAATGTTGAACATTTATTCACGTATGACATAGGTATCAATACGGAATTTTGGCAAGGGAACCCGATTTCAAATTCCCTGGACAACACTTACATTTTTCTTTTTATTTTATTTTCGGTCAAGAGGACTTGGGACCCGAGATCGAGCCCCAATGTCTTCATCTCTTTTTTCTTATTTTTCATTCATTGTCATTCGCTTGTCTTGGGACCAAGAGGTTGTGGTATCGATCCCTCACCGCCTCATTTGTTTTATTTTATTTTCCTCTTGACTTTTCGGAGTTGACCGTGAGGGTTTGGATTAAATCCCCACAGCCTCACTTTTTTTTAATTCTCTTTTTCGCCTAGAGGTCGTGAGTTCGATTCCCACACGCCTCAATATTTGTTTTTTTTATTCCTTAGTCTGACCAAGAGGTTGTGTGTTAGAATCCAATACCTCTAATTTCTTTTTTTTTCATAATTCCATTTTCCAGCCAAGATCACGGTTCAAATGACCCTCTTCACATTATTTGTAACTCACTTGGTTTCATGGTTTTTAACATGGTGAGGTTACGGGTTCAATCATCCATGACCTAACTTTTTTTGATTAATTTTCAAAACATTTTGACTACTTCAATGTGACCAAAATCCATAACCTTGTATCTGGAAATTTTGTAGTTTTTCAGCATCTTTTTCATCACATTACACGTTAGTTCTTAGGGAAATTACATAGTTCATTTAGAACGTTCTATGTGCATTTTTATGGATTCGTTTAGCCAAAAGTTTCTCACTCAATTCAGCCACATTACACTTCATATGAACATCATGATTTAGATAAAATTACATTTTAGAGCCTTAAAACCAAGAGCACATAGTCACGATTCACATTGCAGAGACATACACATAGTTTCGGATCACATAGGTTGTCATTTATACGATTTGAAACACACATTCATCAACATATTCATCACGAAGATGCAACATATGCATAATTTATACCAGCAAACATACCCAACGTACGAATTGTTTTGGGCTAGTGACAGGGACATGTAACAGGGAAGAACCCTAGTTTTCGGATTTTAGTATACTGAACCTTAAGGGGTCTCTTGGGAAAGGGACCAAGAGAGAAGAGAAATCATATCTTTTTGATGTTTAAACCATGACCTTCTACCCAAATTTTCTCCTCCAAATTCACGTACAACATCGAAAACCTCAACCCCTATTCGACGGACAACCCTCTCTTTGCCTAACGTGATTGATTAGTTGTTTGTTTTTATCTTTTGTTGTATGTTCATAAAGTGTGAAGATATTTGGTAAATTTTTCTGTTCTTGAAGTTATTTTGGCAGAGAGAACGTGAATGAGAGAAGAGAGAATGATCGTGAAGTGAGATACATGTGGGAGAGTGAAACGTGAAAGTAATTTAGGAATACGTAAGGACTTAGTAAAACCAGGACTCTCCTTAACTTAAAAAAATCTGATTTACCTTTTCTTTTAAATCAGACAATAAATATGAATTAATTAAATTAATTTCTAATTTTAATAAAAACAATTTAAATCATTGCTTCCACCTAGGTTCGAAATCGGGTGTAGCAAGAGTTAACTTCAAATGCAAATTTTAAGCGCTCTCTCCCCAAAATACCCCTCCATATAATTAATTAAATATTTAGTTACATATTTAGAGTAATTACTATACTACCCTTAGCCAAGAAAAAGACATTTTTACCCCTAGAAACTTCAAACTTAAGAGCTCCCCTTTAAAAATCCGGTAAAGACTCATTCCGGTAAATCTTTAGATTCGCGAGCCCTACAAAGTTTGACCCAAACTTTCCTAGCTCAACTAACTCCCCAAGTTTGTTGTCTTGACTGTCACAAGGGTTCAGAGGTCTGGTTTTACGTGCATCAATCCGTGTGAAGCCGGTATAGTTGTAGGGATTCTAGACACATTAAGCATTATTTAACATAGAAACTTTTAGGGTTGTTTTATATCCATTTAAATCTGATGTTATTTCTTAGAAACTTTGTGAACCCTTTTATGTTTCTACACATGGTATGGAGTCTATTATTGTTGAGTGAGTTTATCTTCATTGTGTCATTCCAATCAATCACAAAGACACAATTGTTGATCTGGTTGACTTATACATGGTAGATTTTGATGTCATTTTAGGTATTCATGAATGTTATTCATCAAATGATTTTAGAAGTCAAGTTGTCAAGTTTTAAATGTCCAAGGATCCCATCGTAGAGTGGATTAGTAGTCTAGTAGGGTCTGCGGTTCGTTTTATTTTGTACCTTAAGGAGAGATAGTTAGTTTCAAAGGGTTGTATCTATCACTTAGTCTGATTTGATGACTCAAGTGGTGAGCTACCTCTCATTCAGTTAGTTCATATATTAAAGTAGTTTCTAGATGTTTTTCCTGATGATCTATCTGTAGTCCCTCATGAGATAAGTATATTTCGGCATAAACATCATTTTATATATGCATCTTATATCTATTCCACCCTACAGAATAGCACTAGAAGAGTTGAAAGATATGAAAGAACATTGAAAAGATATGTTAGATTAGGGCTTTATTCAACCAAGTGTCTCGTGTTGGGGATCTCCACTCGTGTTTGTGTGAAAGAAAGATCGGCCCCTTATGATGTGTATTGACTACTGTCAGTTTAACAAGGTTACCAAGAAGTATAAGTATCCTCTTTCTAGAATGTAAGATCAAGGTATCAGCAGTTAAAAGTAAAGAAGTATTATAACCCAATGACAACTTTTAGAACCATATATGGTCATTATGAAATTTTTGTCATGACTTTTTGTTTGACCAATGCAACAGCAACATTTATGGATCTTATTAAAAGAATATTCTAACCTTATTCAGATATGTTTGTAATCCTCTTCATTGATGACACACTAATCTATTCAAGTAATGAAGAGGATAAAGCTAGTCCCCTCAGAATAGTCGTTCTGACTTTGAAAGTTAAGTATTTATATGTTATGTTCTTAAAACAAGACTTTTTTCTTGAGTCTATGGCATTCTTGGGCAATATATTTGCCAGAGATTTAATTAGAGTTGACACGCAAAAAATAGAAGAAATTCAAACTAGTCCTAGACCAACATGTCCAACTCATATTAGGATTTTGTTGGGTTTTTCTTGTTACTATAGAAGGTTCGTAAAGGGGTTCTCGTCTATATCGTCCCCTTTGACAAAGTTGACTCAGAAGATCGTTAAGTTTCTGTCACGACCCATAAGTAACCCCATGAAGTTAGAGAGAACCCTTGGTAATGATAGGGCGCATTTGACCCTTTGGGGTCTTGTACTAGCCCTTCAACTATCGTTCACAACATAAGGCCTTAAAAGTAGTGCGGAATTAAATATCTTTACCACATTTAATATAGAAATAATTCTTTAATAAATACTTAGGGAGTCTCATCGTCACAAGCCAACATAAATACACGACATAATATCTTAGTGACACGGCTCTTAACATTGAAAGAAGTACGTAATAAGAACTTATACAAAACGAAAAGAATTAACAAGTATCCCCTCTTATATATGAGGGCATACTTTGTCTTGAGAGAAACTTTCCCAAGCTTAGCCTCTTAAAATTCAACCTTTCTTCCAAACTTATACTTATATAATATAAAAATGTATGGGGTGAGTACAAAACAATGTACTAAGTATGGCATATGAAAAATCAAGCAAAACGGGACATTTTAGTAAATACACATTTTCATGCCAATTGAGTAAAACTTTCATGTATAAAGAAGTAAAACAACATAAGAATCACCATTTAACACTTAGAGAAAGATTTCCATAATTTTAACCAAAAGGACCATTTTACAGTATGCTTTAAAAATTTACAGTAAATTCCTTTAACTTTACAGTTAACTATCCCTATTCTCAAATAGTGAACTTTGAAGACAAAGCAAAGAGGAAGTAAACTCATTTCCATAGGAGTTTCCAAAAGGAATGTTATGGTAAGACTCACTAAGGTAAGACATGAATGAAGTGCACATAAACCTCCTTTAATACTCTCTAAAGTGATCCTCAAGAATAATCCTTATAGGCTTACTCACCTCGGGATAACAAGCTCCCACTCAATGACAAGACATTAGAAGAACACTCAAGAAATACACCTATACATCCCTTTTGGAATCCCTAATTAGCGCAATGAGTAGATGGCATCCCATTTCAACACCTACCCTAAGTAGTACACTCTTTTTTAAGGCTTGGCACCAAGACTTCCCCTTCGGAAGGTCTACACAGTGCAATGCATAGATACGTCACATATACCAACCACCTACCCCTAGTCGAGTTACTTTTATTTTAGAAGACTTAGCGTGAGATTCAGAGTAATTCCATGAAAGATCACGAAGACTCCTTTTTAAGAATGCCTACCTAGTGCAATGGATAAATAGCATTACATTCCACTACCTACCCTAAGTAGTACACATTCATTACTTTTGTGGGGTTTAGTTTAACCGACACAGACCATTAGATCTAGATATGGAATCCTGATACTCCCGTTATCGAAGAAGAGTCCCCCCACTTTCCTAGAGTGAGGTCTTTTCTTTTAGATTTTACATGGCTTTCCCAATAGCTACACCTATGCGGGTGTATAGTTAAGGGATAAGGAGATTTCAACTATGTAACTCACTCTATACTCACACGATGTACTCATCTCAAGAGTAACATTGAAAAACAACATCTCAACTGATGAAGTGTAACCACCCCTTCTGCATATACTCTCGTTGCTAGGCATAACTCCTCACAGATTCTAACCATTATAAACTATAGGTGAAGGACACTAGTGAACACCATATCACAACTCACGAAAGGCATAAGCCCTAACCATTCTTAGAAAGCTCTGAGGATGTAGTTATGTTTCTACTAAAAACTTCATCTCAACTCATGAAGAGTGTTCACCCCAAAACTCCCCCTTTTGACATAACTTAGATTCATTCATTCATTAATGTGTGTGTGTGTACATATGAACACACCTTTAACTTAAGCATATTTTCAATGATATTTCATTATATACAATCTTAGACCTTCTTTCATCACATTACCCACTTTAACATGCTTTACATAACCATATAAGTCATATAGCCATAATTCTTAACATACTTTTCATAACAAGATTCCTAAAAAACATAAACAATCATAACTTCATTTAAATTTCATTTCACACATTAGGCCTTTAAAGCCACACTTATAATACATACTAAGTATAATTGAATTGATCAAGTAAACACAGCCATAAAAAATTTGACCATACCACTCAAAAGAAATTCATAAGTAATGCTAAAAAAACATAAACACGTTAACCTTTAAACAATATTCCATCACCCATAATAATTCCTTATGAAAATAATTAAAATCTAGCCCTTAAGGAAGTAGCTAAATAACAATATTAGTAAAAGGAGACCAAATCTCAAAGACTACAATATCATGCTCCTTCAACCTATTTCTTAAGCCAAAATGAAAAATATTAAACATGATTTCATTAAATTTGAATCATTAAAATAACCAATTAACATTAAAATATGTTGAATTATTTAAAAGGTATTCATGCAAGACCCATATTTAACGGTAAAGATAGAAAAAGTTAGGGTTTAAAACCCATTTTGAAAATTAATTAGAAGTGCTTAATTTAATAGAAGAAAGTTCAAAGATTACTAAAATACCTTAAATATAAGAAAAACCAATGACTTTTGATGAAGAAATCGACCACCAACTACCCCTTCTAGCGCTTCTTGAGATATAGCTTCCATAGTGACTTGAGACAGTCTTTTAAGAAGGAGGGATTTTGGGTTTTACGACATGGAGACTAAAATTTAGTATTAGAGATTGAAAATTTTTAATATACAAAATAAACCCTAAAATAAATGTTCAAGTTTTCTATAGACTTGAGGTGAATTGACAAAACAACCCAAGCCAAGGCAGCCTTCATATAGCTTTTTTGGCAGTGTCACTAAGAGGCCAACCAATAGACCTTTTTCGATCAACGGCCCGTTGGTGAGGTTTCATTAGATTTTATTTAGATATATTTGGAACCTGTATAGCCAACATTGCAGGATACAACGACGAGGTATTTTGACCGGCAATTGGTTGGAAAATGCAAAGGAAGTCTTGGGTCCTTGTCTTGGGCCCTTCTCTATGGCCCCTTGTGGATCCTAGGTGGGTTCGTACCAACACGTTAAACCTCTAAACATACTCGTAAAGGTCTTAGGAATATCTCATACCAATTTCAAGTTAAACGAAGACGTAAACCTCACTCAAACACATGAGAACATACAAGCACTATCTAAGGCAAATCTTCCAAACGTCATGGACGTCCTTGGACGTTTGGCCTCCAAACTCAAAAAAACATCACTCACAACCTAAGGACACTAATATAAATCATTATACCCAAAATAACTCGAGAAACAATCATGAAACTCTAGTTAAACGTAGTTCATTTTACGGTGTCACAGTTTTAATGGTCTAAAGCTTGTGAGATAAGCATTAAGGAATGGAAAAAGAGGCTGAATACTTCCCTATTTTTGACCTTACCAGATTGTTTCCAAGGTTTTGTGTTGTATTACGATTCATCAATACTTTTTTTTGGATGTGTGTTAATGTAGATTTACAATGTTATTTCTTATGACTCTAGATAATTAAAAGTTCACGAGAAGATTACCTAACCCGTGATCTAGAGTTGGCTGTTTTGGTTTTTACCTTGAAGATATGAGTTCATTATTTAATGGGCGAATTGTATGGACATTTGATTATTTACACACCCAAGGTACGCTTGTCGTGGTTTTAATGTGTTAAGGGTGGGGGTTTCATGGGCAGCACCGCCCATGTGAGAAGGAAACAAGAGAAGTTAGAAAAGTTTGTGCACAAACTCTAGCACTGGAAATAGACTTATGCATTCCATAGAAGGATGAAAAGTTATGATGAATGGATTTCAGTCATCATTAGTGTCAGAAATTAAACAAAAATCAAGGACAAGATTCTATTTTTCTTGAATTAAAGGGAAATTTTCATAAGTAAAGAGTATTATATTTTGAAAAAGGGGGAGATTGTGTATAAAGGTATCAAGGTAAGTTGTGCGTACCAACGGTGGATAGACTCCTGTTTTCTTGGTTAGAGCACTACAGAGAACCAATAAAACTTCATAGCAAAACATACAAAGGTTTTTGAGGTGATGCATGTTTCTAAATAGTGCAAGAGTTGAGTAAGTTGCATATAAAATGATGGTTGTTGCTTGAACATGGTTTTGTTAGTTGAAAGAGAGTAGACATTAGGATGCACAACATGCGAGTTGGGCCTATTTTAAGGAAGCTTTCTAGGTCATTTCTTTCCTCGATAACTTTAAGATGCCATGGTATGTGAGCTCCTCACACGTAAGCGGGATTCTTTAAGTGTTCATAAGTGTGGCTTGAAGTTTACCCAACTATCTCCTTATGCTCTAGAGATTATTAAGGACATAAGAGTAGAATGATTTTTTTTTGTTGTTTGGTTAGTTCATCTATCAAGCAAAGAGAGCAGTGAAGGAATTCTTATTGGAGATATTGACATTTTGAGGTTGATTGTCTATGTCCAATAGGTAGAGTAAGAGAAGTTGAGTGATAGAAAGGAGTTAAAGAACAAAAAGGATAACACATTGAATGAGTTGGTGAAGCAAAAGAATAATGACAACCTTCCATCATTTCAACTAAAATAGAAGGGAACTGCACCATCATCTTTGATTGCACCTGCAGCCAGAAATAAAAGTGAGTATCATGGACAAAATTCGCAGAACTTCAGAACTACACCTGAACAGTCTCAAGGTAATGTGGAACAAGGTGGTTGTTGGGATCTTGTATGTGCTAGGTCTTGTAGACACCACTCAATTATGGGTCTTGATGGGCAGACATGTTTCTACAAGTGCGATAAAGAGAGTAACTTCATGAAAGAGTGTCCTAAGAGTAAGCAGAGTGGTGGAAACCCCGACAATAGATCATAATCTTCATCAGTTTTTCGACTAGATAATAATGCACCTAGAGGAAGTACTTTTGGTACTGGCGGATGATCAAATAACCTCTATGTAATCACTAGTCTGCAAGAGCAAGACAACTCTGTAGATGTTATAACGTGCATTATAAATGTATTTTATTGTAGTTTTTATGCTTTGCTAGACCGAGAAAAATTTTATCTTTTGTAACCCCATATGTTGCATTTAAATATGATGTTATTTTTGAGAAACTTTGTGAACCCTTTTATGCTTTTATACATGTTAGGAGTCTATTATTGTTTTGTGAGTTTATCTTGATTGTGTCATTCAAATCAACAACAAAGACACCATTGATGATCTGGTTGAGTTATACATGGTAGATTTTAATGTCATTTAAGATATCTACTGGCTTCATGAATATAATGAATCAAAAGATTGTATAACTCAATTTGTCAAGTTTCATATTTCTAATGAGCCCATCATGGAGTGGAGTAGTAGTCTAGTAGGGCTGCGGTTTGTTGGATTTCGTACCTTAAGGAGAGAAAGTTAATTTTAAAGGTTGTATCTATCACTAAGTTTAAGTTAATGACTCAAGTAATGAACAACCTCTCATTCAGTAATTCATATATTAAAGTATTTTCTAGATATTTTTAATGATTAACTACTCGTATTCCTTCAAGATATAAGTAGACTTCGACATAGACATCATTTTATATATGCGTCCTCTATCTATTCCACCCTACAGAATGGCACTACCAGAGTTGAAAGATATAAAAGAACATTTAAAAGATATGTTAGATTAGGGCTTCATTCGACCAAGTGTCTTACCTTGGGGAACTCCGGTCTTGTTTGTGTGAAAGAAAGATTGGTCCCTTAGGATGTGTAGAGAATACTATCAGAATTACAAGGTTACCATCAAGAATAAGTATCCTCTTTCGAGAATTGATGATATTTTTTGCCAACCTTAGGGTGCTTCTTGTTCTTCCTAGATTAAACTTACATCAGGGTATCATCAGTTAAAAGTAAAGTAGTGTGATAATCCGAGGACATCTTTTAGAACCATATATGGTTATGAGTTTTTGGTTATGACTTTTGGTTTGACCAATGTACCAGATTCATTGATGGAGTATTAAAACAACGATTTAACTTATTTAGATATGTTTTGTAATACACTCTTTCACTGATGAATGACTATTTATGCAAGGACATGAAGAAGATTCAAGCCTAGTTCTACGAATAGCCTTTCTAAATTTGAAAGATAATGAGTTATATGTTGAATTTAAATAATGAGTTATATGTTATGTTCTTAAAATGTGACTTCTTGCTTAAGTCTATGGCATTTTTTTGCCATATAGTTTCCCGTGATTGAATTAGAGTTGACAGTCAAAAAATAGAAGTGTTTCAAACTAGTCCTAGACCCACATCTCCAACTCATACTAGGATCTTCATGGGTTTTTCTTTCTACTTATACAAAGGTTAGTAGAGGGAATTCATCGGTCTATCTAGTTCCCTTTTACAAGGTTACTAAGAGCAGTTAAGTCGTTGTCAGAACCTAAGTACCCCAAGAAGTTAGAAAGAACCCTTGGTCATGATAGGGCGCATTTTACCCTTTGGAGTCTTTTACAAGACCTTCAACTACCGTTCATAACATAAGACATAAAAAGTAGTGTGGAATTAAAACTCTTTACCACATTTAATATTATAACGAATTTGTTAATAAATTCTTAAAGAATCTCATCGTCACAAGCCAACTTAAATACATGAAATAATATCTTGGGGACACGGCTCATAACATTAAAAGAAGTACATAACAAGAACTTATACAAAACTAAAAGAATTAAGATGTATGCCCTCTTATATATGAGGACATACTTTGTCTTGAGAGAAACTTTCCCAAGCTTTGCCTTCTAAATTTCAACCTTTCTTCCAAACCTATTACTAAAATATAAAAAAGTATGGGGGTTAGTACCAAAACAATTTACTAAGTATGGCATCATGAAAAATAAGCAAAAGGACATTTACGTAAATACAACATTTCATGCCAATTGATAGGGCACTCCAATTACATTTCCATTATGTGACATAGCCCCAAAAACCCGCTATCTGATGTGCCAAAAGTGAAAACGTCTGTTCTTCATTCTACGCTCCTTCTTTTCTAACATATCGGACGCGCGGGTTACCATAGAAAATCAAACCTATTTTCAGACAAAGAAGATAAAAAAAGAAAACTATAATGGCTAGGAAAGCTCCAGAGAATCTATGGGAAATTGAAAACGTCGAAGTAAGTTGTGGCTTATAAATAGAAAAATTCGAAGATAAGGGGCGAAGGATATTCATTATATTCGGACATCCCTTTAGGAATGCCTACTTAGTCGAATGAGTATATGGAGTCCTATTCCACCAACTACCCTAACTAGTACACTGTTTTAGAAGGCTTAGCACAAAGACTCCCCCTTCAGAAAGACTACTTAGTGCAATGGATACATAGCATCCCATACCACCACCTACCCTAATTAGTACGTTCTGTTAGAAGACTTAGTTCATTCAATTCATAAAAATCTTACCAAGACTCCCCTATTGGAATGCTTAGATATGGAATCCTGATACTCCCTTTATCAGAGAAGAGTCCCTCCACTTTCCTGTAGTGACGTCTTTTCTTTTAGATTTTACATGGCTTTCCCAATATCAACACCTGTGTGCATAGGCTAAGGTAAAAGGATATTTCTACTAAGTAACTAACTCTCTACTAAAGCGAAGTCTTCATCTCAAGAGGTCTATTGAAATCAAATCTAAAACTACAAAGTGTAACCACCGTTATCATATCCTCTCGGTGCTAGGATAAATCCCCATGGATTCTCAACATTATAAAACTATTAGGGTATGGAAACTAGTTTTGTACACTCTGAAAATTTGGTAAGATAAGGAATTTTTAATGTGTCAGAATGATATATTGACAAGGAGGTTTCACATCAATGGGAATGATGAGGTAGAAATCGAACCTTGCTACAACAAAGAAAACTAACTTGGGGAGTTATTTGAGCTTTTAAAGGTTGGGTCAAACCATGTAGGGCTCTCGAATAGGGAGATTTACTTGAAGGAGTCATTATCTGACTTAAAAAGGGAAAATCTTAGGTTTGAAGGGTCTAGGGTAAAATGGTCTTTTTCTTTGCAAAGGGTAGTATCATAATTAACCTAAATATCTAATTAATCATTTAATTAATAAGGTGTAAGGGCAATTTTCTGAGAGGGGGCCAAAAATAGGCTCATGAAGTGGAGTCTTGCTCCACCCGGGTTCGAACCTAGGTGGAAGCAATGAATCAAATTGATTTTTATTTAAGCTATTGACTTAATGTAATTAATTAATAATTAATATTCATGATCTAATTTAAAATAAAATAAATTTGTTATTTTTATAAAATAAACAAAAGCTTACTTACTAAGTCCTAAAACTAGACTCCTATGCCTCCAACAACTCCACACTCTCACGTTTATCTCTCCACTCTCATGCTTAATATCTCTTATTATTTCTCACGTTTTGTGTCTTCCAAAAAAGATACAAAATCAGAAAAATAAACCAAGTTCTTCACACTTGAAGAACTCACACGAAATTACAAGAAAATAAACGGTAATCGCACACTAGGCTAAGGGAGGCTGTCATTCAAGTGGAGTTAATTTTGAGGAGGTTTAGACATATTCTTTAATGATTTTTTTGGGAATAAAGTCAAGATTTTAACGTCAAAAAGGGTATGGGCTTTCTTCTCTCATAATCCCTTTCCCAAGAGACCACTTAAGGTTCATATTATTCTTCCAAAAAACTAGGATTGTTTCCCCTTTAGCATGCCCCTATAACTAGCTCCCAATGAATCATAGGTTGGGTATTATTGATGGTAGATTTAGGTGTATATTATGTTTTCGTGATGAATATGATTATGTTTGTTTACTTGAAATTGTTTGAAACATAACTTATGTGATCCGAAACTATGTGCATATGATTGGCAACAAATGGGCTGTTGCCCCCCCCATGTGTTCTGGATTAAGTCTCAAAATCTGATAATGTTGTGTTTTATTTCCGTGCATAAACCTATGTAAATTGTGCTTTCATTAAAATTAAAGATGTCTGATTTAAGTATCCTTTTGGGGCTACAAAGAATCGCTGAACAATACACCTGTAAAAGTACTTAAATGCTCTAACACGATTACGTATGAATTAAAGGATAACTGTTGGTTTTATCTGAAAAAATATTTGAGAAAAGAGTTGTTTTATTTTAAAGGTATTTTCGACCTTTTAACGAGGTCGCCATTAATTTTGAGAAAATTAAGAAACTTTGTTTTCAAACTAATTAACACAAGAAAATCAAGTTTTGAAAACTAAGGAAGGGTTCGGGAACTACTATTAGGTCTTAGGAAGGTTGCGAAAAAAGCAACTAAGACGGATCCAGAACTAAACGGTTTTCCGACGGATTAACAATTTTGATCCAAGTTATTTAAACAATTTGCGAATTTTTTTTAAATTAGATTTTCTCAAACTTAAACGACTTAATAAGACATTAATGCTTTAATAACCGTTTAAAACTAAACTTTTAATTGTAACTCTAGGCAAATGCGAATTATTTGTTTGAGATCAATTTAATTTTTGAGTCGATAAAGAAAAAAAGGCAAGGTGTTCGGCAGGCGGTTGGAGTTTCTACCCTATAACGACATTTCAAGAAAACATTTAAAGACAAAAATGTAAAAGGGAGGGAGGGAGAGAGAGAGAGGGAAAGAAGAGATTTTGGGTTCAACTCGGGGATTTCTGTTCGCCCTTGACCGAGTTTAAGTTTTGGACACACCTGTTTTTGATTTGTTAAACCCCATTCAACTGTCCCTAATATAAGTACGAAATAAAATGCGGAGAAAGTAAAACGAGAGGGGCTTATGCCCCAGGTCACAAACAAAAATACAAAAATATAAATAAAGAAATTTCTATCTATTTCTTCAATCTTCTTAACTTGGAATTTACTTATATGCCGGTTTGGCCGGATCCCTCGATGGAAAGACATTCAGCGCCCTTCATGGTTTCTCAAAAGTGCGAGAGAAAAATAGAGTCCCAAATGGACTGGGAGAAAATTTCCCATGCAAGGGGAGGAAATGAAGTTCGCATACAAACCGACAAAATAAAATAGATGAGTTTGATATGAAACTAGACATTATAAAGGCATAAAACTCTAAGGAAGTCACATACCATAAAGGAAAGAAAACAACCAGAATATCCCAAAATTAGCAAACACACTAAACTTTAAGATTTCCTTAACTACAACATGCAAGTCCATATAAATTCCAAAGCATCTAAATAATGAACACACCCCCTAGGAAAATAACATGAACAACTCTGACAGCACTGGTTTACTGTCATCATGTGAAATGAATAAAAAAAAACAGTTAGCTTAAACCTACCAAATTGACAGCCCCGCTATTTTGACTTTAACTCAGGTGCCTAGTTGGCTACCAAAACCATGAGGACCCTAGACTTTCGCACAGACATTCCTTCCCTCCTCTAAAGGGCCCTTTCTCACGTTTACATAAGAACAAAGGGACCCGCGATTCTAAGTAACCCCCCAACCACCACATCAACTGCTGTAATTCCAAGCGATACGTCCAACGCACCCCTCCAAGGAAGCCCACGAGAACAGTCTACGCCTCCTGCGGTATCTGTTATATTGCATAGCCACAAGCGCTAGATCCGACTGACCAAAGCCTCCCGTCCCGAACGATAGTAGACATCCATGAAACAGGAAAACGAACATGACTCTAAACGAAATTTCAAGCCAACATATCAACTCATTTGTCATATAGAAGAAATAAAATGAGAAAATTGTTATATAATAAGAACAAACATATTTTCTTTATCCGACAAGTTTAAAGCAATCACAAAATATACTGACAAAAGTCCTGTTTGAAGGCATGATGGATAAACAGCTGAAATCTAAATAAACAGAAAGAAACCCAACTTTGCAACATTAAGAGGTTAACCAGGGGAACCACACGAAACATTTACGACTGGAACCCTATAATCATTCCTTGTGAAACAAGGTCATGGGTAGGCTGGTCTATAGAGATACAGAACCAGAAATAAACTAGAGAACAAGCCAAAATATCATGCTTCGAAGATGAACATTCGCAGACATCGCACTTATGCTTATTGTCTAAAACAAAAACTCAGCAGAGAACAAAATTTAAACAAGTGTTCGAACCAAAGAACCAAACATTTTTTATTAATAGACCCTGTATTGAGTGTTGGACAAACACGGAATGCCATAGTGAAATCAGATACGAGAGGCGGGAAGCGAAACATGAAGAAAGCAAACGAAGACATGGATACGTACAACTCATCGCAACAACAAAAAAAATGAACGCTTGCAAGAAACATGCTGGGACAGGCCATGTATACCCAGAGTTTGACTATTTTAATACATTCGACACAGCAGCAACATCCAGAATACCAAGCAACAAAATCCACTTTCGAAACAGAATACGAGAAAACACGAAGAAATAATAGGGTATAGGGGGTTACCTCTTCGATAGCAGCGGAACGGGGACGATGGAGAGCATCAACGAACGACGGCTTCCACCTCAAACCTAGTATTTCGAACAAGCGCTTGATGTCGTACTCAAAACTGAAACGAAGGCTCTGTTTCGAATCCCTTATACTAACAGCTCTAGAGAAAACAAAAACGAAGAGGGAGACACACTTGCGGCTCCGAAACTCTCAAAAACTGGAACGCTTAATGTCCCTTTGTAAGCTCAACTCCACCCTCTCTGATACTCCCACCATCCTTTCACTAAGAGAATAGGAAAGGATAGAGAAATCTTTTCTCAAAACTCGTCTCAACTCTTTATGATATAACTCTCCAAAATTCCCCTAAAAATCGTCCCCCCCTTTTCACAAAATTAGACTATATTTTGTGACAGTGGATACTTCAGCCAAACCAAACAATAGCCAACCCCTACATCGAAGGCGTTAGAGGGGGTTTTATAGAAAAGAAAATCTAGGGTTTTGATTTCGGATCCCTTCCGCCAATTTTTGGCCCATTTCTGATTTTGAAATTCAAATTCCCCCTTATCTGGAAGGATGAATCGAGCGGGAAGAGAGGTGGAGGGTCGAGATGGATTGGGCGTCCTTGCGAGGCGACTTGTCTTTATCTCATGCTACCAAGGACGAATCCATGTCGTTTAGCAGTGCGAAGTGGTCGACGAGAAGAGGACGTGCGGGAGAAACGACAGAATAGTTGCACGCAGGTTTCCGTGATGATTTTTTCCCTTCCGCCCACGCGCGGATGGAGAGAGGGAGAGAGAGGAGGGATGAGAGCAGTGGGGAGAGCCGCGGGGGGATCGTGGGGAAAGAGGAGATGAGCGGGGGCATTGGCTGGGGAAATTTGGCATTGTCTGGGTATTTTTCGTTGGGGATTGTCGAGTGGGAGGTAAGCGTATGGGGGAGCTCTGGGGAATCGTGGGGGGAGAGAGAGGAAAGATGGTAATAACGACGGGTGGGTCCGGTAGAATGGAGAAAGGAAAAGTGGGCGGTTTTTTTTTTTTAAAAAAAAAGATTTAGAATTGGTTGGGTTACAAAAACAAGAATTGGGGTTTTGGTTTTTAAGGGGATTGGAGAGGGGTCCCTTTTTTGTTTGGGCTTAGGAAAAGAATTGGTTGAAGGGAATAAGGGAGTGAGGACGGATTAAGGGATATTTAATGGTGAGTGAGAGTAGAAAGGAATGGCGCCTGGAGTTTGGAGTGCGAATAAGGTGGGCTTGAAATTGGGAGTGGAAAAAATGAGAGCGGTTAATTAAATAAATAACCCAATTGATTAGGTAGGGTAATTAAATGCTTTACACCTCAAAAATAAAATGAATTTGTAGTAATTAACCAACGAGTTTCTTTATTTTAGTAACGAAAATAACGATTCAAAATATAATCATAATTTTGAACTAAGAAGAAACTTACTAAAATAAAATAGTTTGAGATATACGAATTATATACATAATTATGTAAATATGTATAGTACTAAAATTATGCAAAAAGTATTAAAGTAACAAAAAATTGATGTTGTATTATTATTATTATATTCGTAAAATTTATAAAAATAATAATTTAAATTATTTGGAAAAATTTAGGAACGCCGATAATTAAATTATACCGAACGCGGGTTCAAAATGGGGGTGCAACACTGCCCTCATTTTTCTGGGTTGATGAAAGCAAATCGCGGAAAATGCAAATTGACCAAACAATTTTGACCCAACCCCATTCATTAAAGAAAGGATTGACAGGGATTTATGAATTATGGCCGAAAACCCCTTGCAAATGGGATTTCTACATATATAGGCTATATGAGAATTCAGGCCACTTGTAGTTCGATAAGCTGATTAACGCACGATTTGAAAGAATCAAAAGCCACCTCGACACGAATTTTGGAGGTTATCGAAATGTCGAGAATAGAATTCGAGACGATGTTGGAATACAGCCGAGTTAGTTTTTCAATATTGAATCCGCCTTCATATCTTTAAACCGCGGAAATCAGGGTGGTGTAGTTTGACTCGACGGTGGTAAAAATGAATAATTATATACTAGATGAACTGTTGGTTCTGGACAAGTTACAAATAACGAGTATGAAAAGGTCTTTGTAACACATCCTTAGCCATGAATGTGGCGCGCTTCACAGCAATAATTAAGGAAACTTAAAAAGACATAAATTTCCGAAGCTATTGGCGTATTGTCACTCAGATTGGAAACTTTTGCTCCGATAAAAATCGGAACTTCTGGATGCGCGATGAAACTAACATAACTAAAGACATACCCACATGCTCCGAATAAGGGTGGTTCGATTGTGGTGGAGTCGCTCCTCTGCTCGCGTCTTAAGAGTTGACAATTCCTCTTTGGACTGGTCCCAGCTCGCTGCTAAGAAAAAGTTCCCGTTGTGGCGCTCCTTTTTGGATGGTCGTACGGCACCTGTGGTTTTTGGAGATTCCATCCTTTTGGATGCTCTCAACCAAAGACTGAGATAAAACTCGTCAGCTTAAAGAAGGCAATTTAGGATGGGAGACAGTGCTTTTCTGTACCGTGCCGACACGCATTGTTCTCTCAAATAGAAGTCGGACTCGACGGTCTGGCGTCCAGCAAATAAAGCCTTATGTCTCGTGTTTTGCAATATAATTTCAAGGTGATCTATTTTGTGTAGAAATAAAAAATGTTGCCTGCGTATGAGTCCCTTTTGTCGTTATCTTTGCTGTCTATTGATGTTATTTATCAAACATAAAAGATGCAGTGAGGGCTGGCGGTTAAATGTCGTTCTTGGGATAACAATTCCTTGTCTTTATCCGCCGTACGGCCTCTTGCGGGGCTGGATGAATATCTTCCCGCGATCCGTAAATTTTTGCGAGTATGAATTCTTCTCGCGATGCCGAACTTTCAGCGAGGCAGTTTGAAATCTTCTGTTCGTACATAATTGAAGGCGAGGTATGAACTCTTATCGACGATGTATAAATTCAGCGACGCATAAAATCTTCTCGCGATGTATAAATTTGATTAAGGCAGAAGCTTCTTGTCGTGTAAAATTTGAAGGGCATTGGAAATTTCTGTCGCCAAATAATGTTGACTCGCAATGCATGGATTTTCTGCGATGCATGTATTTTTATGCGATGCAGGTTTTCAACGAGGCATGAGTTTGCGTAATTGCATGAGTCTTCGCGAGTGCATGATTTTCGCGATGCCACGGACGTCCGCGATGATGATTTTTATATTGGTTGTGTGATGCATAACGGCAAGCGGGACCTTCCAGAAAAGATATCGACTTGATCGATAAAATAGTAATTAATTAAAATAACTATCCTCTCTTGGGTATGCATGGTTCTTGATTGACAATAACTATCCTGTTTTGATAATGTAATGCAAATAGCGTCCCTTCACAAAAAAAATGCCGTAAACTCTTCCTGGATGAGTTTGTTGATGCACCTTTGAATCCTGCTCGAACGCTCTTTGTTAAATTTCATATATTGTGGTACTGGATTTGAAAATAACAATTATATTCCCAAAGTGTTTGTACATAAGTGATATAACCCGCCTCTGGTTCTAGGAAAAAACCCTCGATTTTGGGATAGTTTTCTCACTCTTTCGAGTTCTCGTAACGAGCTAGCTAGCTCAAATATTATTCCCAACTGTACGAGGTGGAGATGCTCGATAACTAATCCAACGTTACGAGTGGATGGCTTGATAATATTCAACTGTAACAAGGTGGATGGCGCGATCATGTTCCAACTGTAACGAGGTGGATGGCTAGATAATATTTCAACTGTAAACGAGGTGGATGGCTCGATAATGTTCCAACTATAACGAGGTGGTGCCGATAATAGTCCAACTGCACGAGGGGTGGATGCTCGATATATTCCAACTGTTTAAAGAGTGGGGGCATGCTCGATAATATTCCAACATAACGAGGTGTGGTTCTCGATAATATTCAACTGTAACGAGTTGGATGGCTTGATAATATTCCCAACTGTAACGGGTGGAATGTCGAAAATATTCCACGTGTAACGAGGTGGATGCGCGATAAATTCCAAACTGTAAGAGGTGGATGGCTCGATAATATTCCAAACTTGTAATGAGGTGGATGCTCGATAATATTCAAACGTTAATGAGGTGGATGGCTCGATAATATTCAAACTATAACGAGGGGGATTGGCTCTGATAATATTCCAACTGTAACGAGGTGGATGGCTCGGATAAATTCAACTATACGAGGTGGATGCTCGATAAATTATTCAAACTGTGTAACAGGGGATGCCGAAATATCCAACTGTAACGAGGGGGAGGTGGCTCGATAATATTCCACACTGAACAAGGTGAGGGATCGATAATATTCCAACTGATTCAAAAATAGAAACCTTGAAATGGAAAAGATACATTACGAACCCTTATGGTGGAGCGCCCAACAAACTATATGCTAAGTCATTGAGTGGACAATCAAACAACACATAATCCACTTATGAGGGTGGATACCCCAAAAAAATAGAATTTGACTTGACATATTCAAGAAACAAAAGTACGCATGAAAAATCGCTACGCGGACAAACATCTAAAAACTAAAATTGACGTTTATGCACGTCGCGACTATGATTCTGTTCTTTATAAGAAAGGAATTATCGATGGGAATGATTAATTCATTCACACGAAAAATAAAGCCACTCTAGTCTTCCTTGACAACTCAGCGAATTTGCGTTGGGTTTTTTGCCAGTCATTTATAATCATCATCGAAAATTGTAACAATCGAGAATTTGCCTGACAAGGAGAATTGGTCACCATCATCTTCTGATGATATGGACTCGTCAAACCCTTGCAACACTTTTAAGTTAGTGTCATTTGATCATCTTCAAAATTGATATGTCGCTTTAATATACGACTTTATCAAATACATTCAGTGCCAAAGCCGACACAACATTAGTATCGATGAGAAGTAAAGAATATAAAAGTAAAATTTAGGAAACTGAGATTGAGTCTTGGGGTATCCAGATTAGGCTTATGATGGTCCAACTGTAATAATTTGAGTCATGACCTCATAACTAGCGATCCTCTCGCACGTTTGATTCCTGCAACTTTGAAAGCATCTATCGATGTTCGGGCTTAAAATTCCTGCCAGTAAAAAAGAAACTGTTATAAATCACTGATGGCAATTATAAGAAATAAAGATAAATGATATGGAAGATTTCAAGGTTTTTGGGGGGGTGAGAGTCCGCTCTGGGTGCAATTCGCTTGTCATTCTTTGACCGCTTTATATAGCCTTTTGTGACTTCAATGTTCCTGCATCAAAGAAAAAGTCTTATTTTGAAAGACTGATTTGTGTGGGTTCTGTCTCCATGCTCCTTCTTGCAATTGGTTACAAGAGAGGCCCGTCCTTTATTTGAATATTCGATGGAAATTGAGGACCCTCCTTGAAAGTTGCATCTTCAGGTCTACAAAGATATAAGAATCCATAGCTTGCTCTATTAAACTCTGCGTGCTCATTCTTGAAATTTTGAGGCCCCTCTTCAAAATTGTGTCCCAATTTACCTCAATAGTAACAAAGGAATGTCAGGGAATTTTAGATTATCTCAAAAATTCTGTCCCCGTTGCAAATGGATGTCGTAATTTTTGAAATCCCGCCAAGGCAACTCCGTCGAATTTTGGTCTTCTGTTGACTGTTAAAGAAGTCCAATTTCAAATGAATTTTGAGATTCTCAAAAATTCTGTCAAAGTTTTCCATTATGAAGAGAAATGGAAATCTTACTGGGGTACACAATCGACCGAGCGTTGTGGTGCTACGTATCCCAACTGGAGCAGATCAGCGTCAAAACGAGGTCCCCTCTCAGGGTTAACAAAAATATGAAGTTTTGATAAGTGAAATGACGCGGCCAACATAGGCCCCTACGTTATTCTCACTTCTGAGGAAATCAGGTAGAACTAGTTCAAACCAAGAAATGTTTCGATACATTTTTAAAGAAAAGATTAACAAAACTCCATATGCAAAATTTGGCCAATGTGGGCATTCTCTCTCAATTTGAAATTCTTCTAATGACTCAGTTCAGAAATGTATTGTCTCATTTGAGATACAGAGTATTCATTCAGGTGGTTTCCTCAATAGTGATCAAGTTGTTGGTGATCAAGTTGGGATCTTGTGCTGCAGAGTTGAACAATTTTTGTGTCATGTCAAAGGCTCCTGAATGATAAGCACACTGTGGTAAGGCTTGAAAATTTCCCAAAGCATTGGCTGGTATTCCTTCTATAGGATAGGCATACCCATTGCTTTCAACCTTTCATAACGTGAGTTTGAGATCCCTAATGGTGTTGTTAAATACTTTAGGAGCCTTCTGAATTTGGGCGAGGAAATTTCTGATTGACATTAATGGTTTTGAGATTTCCTTTGGAAGCCGACCCCCTTCTATGAGTAGTGTGATCATACTTACCCATACACTTTTCCTTTTGATTTACCATATTAGAATTCCGGCAGATTGTCCATTAGATCGCCAATGCGGTTAAATTTGGTGAGCTTTCCAGTCTTGAAAACCATCTTCCAAAAGCTTCTCCCACTTTGACAAGTCGACAAACTTTTGTCCATCATACAAATATCTCATAGTACTCAGGCTCTGAGTACGAATAAAACAACCCCCATTTCGTGATTCTCAGTTGGACATGGGAGGTTTGAACTCTGCGGCCTCTTTTCTCCAACAAGAGCGTTACTCTCGATAATGTTATTGTCGACTTCTGTCTGAATCTTCTCCAAGTAGTAGCGATCTGAGAGGAATCTTCTATGTCTATGTCCAAATCGTTCTGTGAATGATGAAATCCTTGCGAGTGATCCAACGGTTCCATTGTTTAGCTCATGTGATGTAAGCCACGACGAGCTTTATCCACTTAGACCATTCACCGAGAGACGCTCACTAATGCCTTCATTTTTGGCCAAACTCCCAGAGTTGATTCACAATAAACTTTTCAGATGTGCTAGAGGGATTTCCTGTTCGGTTAAAAAGTGACAAACATTGGCATTTGGAACCCATTCTGGCAGGTCGAGTCGAGAGTTGGGAGGGGGGAAATGGAGTGCATAAATCCATATGCTCAATCAATCGACTCAAAATATGTAGTGCAACTCCTTTCATGGCTTTCCTGATATGTTTTTCATATTCACTTTGGCTCACTTCTTTTGACCCTCCACCTATCTAATGTTCCTTATAGTGGTTCCAAGCTAGAACAGTTGGCATAAGGTCATTTGAAGTTCGGATTTGGAAAGTAGCTTTTTGATGGTATGGGTGGAACCAATGAGGGATTTGGGATTGTGAGTGGCTTGATAATTTCAGGGAAAGTTTGAGGTTCAGTCTTTGTTTGAAGTGGGGGAAGGTTTGGCATCGTTTCGTATTTTGATTTTGAGAGAGATGAAGGATTGTGAAGGTTGTTTTGTTAGGAGGGACGTGGTGCTTGGACATGATGTGGCGTGCGGGGATTGGGGGTTGGGTTAATGTCAATGGTTGGATGATTTGAGTGGGGTTAGAGAGAAGGTCTGAATTGTCAGTGCTTGAGGAGGAAGGAAAGTGGAGGAGGTCTTCCATCTTTGGGGGTTGAAGGAAGAAATTGGATTAGACACATTCTTGCATTCTGACATTTCGGACCAGCATTGCGACAATCTGTTGCATCACACGGATAATCAATTCATTTTTATCAGCGGCCGCGGGTTTGAGCCACGACAACGTCATTCTGTCAATCTTAATCGTGTATCCTCCATTGTTGTCTTTCGTTTTGCAAATTGAAGGTAAGGATTTTAGTGGCTTATTACCATTGTGAAAATACGGATGATAACACAACTATAACACAAATCAGTTTAAATTACCGACCAAATGAAAAAACTCAAAAGACCAATGTGTTAGTGCTGGAGTGGTAAATATACAAGATATCACATATAGGTGTTTGTAACACATACGAGTTGATTATTGGAAATAAATTGTCTACCCAAATAGAAAAAAATGACCCAAAAATAGAAGGATTTATTACTGTGACTTGAGATAGTGAATAAAAATGTAGACTTGAGTCGAGACCAAGTTGGCGGTATCTTTCATACGTATTTTGATTTTGATTTGGATGTTGGAACTCTAATTTCATTGTAAGAGTTGGAAAAGATCTAAAATTTCTCAAAAATTCTTTCTGAATATGATGAATCTTTTTCAGATATGAGGTGCGTATTAAAGAAAGATTTGTTTTTCAGGAAACTAAAGACTCGAAGAGTATTTGGACGCCACTTTGGATTAGTGACTGCTATTGGGTTTATGGGTTCTAAAAGATTTGAAGAAGAGTTAGCTAAAAATATCTCAAGATTAAAACAAATATTCACATAAGCAGTTATAACATATAAACAAATTATTGCCGTTCTAAACAGATTTGATGACCCTTGTTCTGCCAAGGGTGGGGCCTAGAGATGAGGGAGTAACGTCATGTGAAATATCATTGCTCCCAAATACAAATTTATACAACTTTCATGAATAAAACTTAATGGGAATACATATTAGGGGTACGACCTAAACTATGCCTCACGAATATTTTTTTTTATATTCGCGCTCTTAGGGTGCCAAATCATTCTTTGGATGGCCAGTAGCTTTAAAGCTCTTTCGTTAACTTATACAAAAATATATATCATTACCCTATGCGACAATGATTTTTCTCAAAAAAAGTATACATCCTTCAAATTTAAAACACATAAGTGTAGGAACGTCCATTTAGGCGTGGGCATTTGGATCAAGGTGGTCTTCTAATGGGCCAACACTCTTGGGTTTGGGTCGTCTTGGCCAATGCGCTTAGTTTTCAGGATTGAGTTTCGCTCTATCTTAGTTGACTAGAGTGGGTTGTATTTAGAGTGGAATGGGGTTAACCCAAGCGGACGACTTGCTGGGACATTTAACGATCGTTGACTATCAGTAGTCAACTTACACTCGTCAGGGTGCCCGAGAAGATTTTGGTTAAAAACGACTGCGAACCCGCATATATTTTTCTGTTCTTGCTTTAAGTGTTAAAGTAACAAGTGTCGCGTTGATTGTTGTGCGGAAGTATGGATTATGTATGTATGTGCAACAGTTTAAAAAGCTAAAGAACACTTAAACCAATCAATCGCAAATAACCAAAATGTTAATCCTAGGGTTAGAATCCTCCAAACTCTCCAGCAGAGTCGCCCATTTTGTTATCGAAAAAAAGTATTTTACGAAAGAGTTTGTTTTATTTTTAAAGGTATTTTGACTTTAAGAGTCGCCACTTAATTTTGAGAAACTTAGAAAACTTTGTTTTCCAAATTAATTAAACCAGAAAATAGTTTGACAACTTTTTAAGGTTCGGGAATTCCTATTAGCGTCTTAGGAAGGGTTTTGAAAAAACACCTACGCGCTCGCGAACTACGTTTTCCGCCGATTAACAACTTGGACATTATTTTAATTAATTGCGAATTTTTAAAGTTAGATTCTCAAACCTTAAACGAAACTTAATAACGAATATGGCTTAATAATTTAATTTAAAACTAAATTTTAAATTTTAACTCTAGGCAAAAATTGCGAATTATTGATTGATTTGAGATTCAATTTTAATTGTTGAGTTAGATATTAAAGCGAAAGGTGTTCGGGGGGTTCGGAGCTTTAACCCTAAATAACGACATTAAAGCAAAACATGTAAAGACGAAATAGTAAAAGAGGGAGGAGAGAGGAGAGAGGGAGATAGAGAGTTTTGGGTTGCAAAAACTAGGTTCGTTCGCCTTGACGAGGTTTGGACCCACCTGTTTTTGGAATTTTTTAACCCATTCACAGTGTGCCTAATAAAAATACGAAATATAAAATGCGGAGAGAAGAAAGTTAAACGAGAGGGATTATGCCCATTAAAAACAAAATACAAAAATTTAAAGTAAGAAAGAAATAGAAATTTCTAATCTAATTTCTTCAATCTTCTAAACTTCGGAATTTGACTTTATAGACTATTTGACGATCCCCTCGATGGAAAGACATTACGCCTTCCTGGTTTCTGAAAAGCGCGGAGAGGAGAAAAATAGAGTCCCAATGGACTCGGGAGAAGAAAAGTTCCATGCAACGAGGGAGAAAGAGTTAGCATACAAAACGGACAAAATAAATGGAGATGGTTCGGATGAAAACCATTAACAAATAAGGGCATACAACTCTAATGGGAAGTCAAATAAAATAAAGAAAGAAACCAACCAAAAATATCAAACAATTAGCAAAAACACACTAACTTTAAGATCCTAACTTCCACATGCACGTCCAATAAATGACCAACATCAATAATGAAACACCCCCAGGAAAATAACATGAACAAATTGACATTCAATGGTTTTGTATTATGCTGAAATGAATAAAACAGTAGCTTAAAACTACCAAATTGACAGCCCCGCTATTTCGACTTTAAATAGGTGCATAGTTTGGCTAACAACATAATGAGAAACTAGACTTTAACAAAGACATTCCTTCACTAATCTCAAGGGCCATTTCCAACGTTTAAATAATAACCAAATGGACATGAGACTCTAATCTGAACCCAAAACAACACAAACTTGCTTGTAATTCAAAAGCGATAAGTACAAAAGAAAACTCCAAGGAAGCTAAACAAGACATCGGATAAGCCTAGTTTGTATTCCTTAAGGAAATAGCCACAAGAACAGCAAAGACTACCAAAGCCTCAACATAAAGAACGATAGTAGACATAACAGAAACTGGACGAACATGACTCTAAACGAAATTTCAAGCCAACAGATCAACTCATTTGTCATATAGAAGAAATAAAATGAGAAAATTGTTATATAATAAGAACAAACATATTTTCTTTATCCGACAAGTTTAAAGCAATCACAAAATATACTGACAAAAGGCCTGTTTGAAGGCCTGATGGATAAACAGCTGAAATCTAAATCAACAGAAATAAAACCCAACTTTGCAATATTAAGAGATTAACCAGAAATTGAAACTATTTATCGACTGAACCCCAAATCATTCCTTGTGAAACAAGGTCATGGGTCGGCTGGTTATAGAGATACAAAACCAAAATAACTAGACGTAACAGCCAATATCAAGCTTCGAAGATGAACATTCGCAGACATCGCACTTATGCTTATTGTCTAAAACCAAAACTCAGCAGAGAACAAAATTTAAACAAGGTGTCGATAACCAAAGAACAAACATTTTTATAATATTAGGACACTGTATCGAGTGTTGGAAAAACAGCATGCCATAGTGAATCGGATCGAGAGGCGGAGAAAAAGCGAAAACATGAAAGAAAGCAAACGAAGACATGGATACGTACAACATCGCAACAACAAAAAAAATGACACGCTTGCCAGAAACATGCTGGACAGCCCATTTGTTTACCCAAAGTTGGACTATTTTAATACATTCATACACAGCAGCAGCTCAAGGAACTACCACAGAACAACATACAATTTCGAAATAGAACACGAGAAAACATGAAGAAATAACATGGTACAGTGAGGTACCCTCGATAGACAGCGGAACGGGGAACGATGGCGAGCAGCAACAAAACGATTTGGCTTCCACCTCAAAACTAGTATTTCGAACAAGCGCTTGAGTCGTAATCAAAACTGACGAAGGCTCTGTTTCGAATCCCTTATACTAACAGCAGCTCTAAAGAAAACAAAAACGAAGCGGGAGGCACACTTGGGGTTCCGAAAAAACTCTCAAAAACTGGAACGATTAATCGTCCCCTTCGTAGCTTCATCACCCAGTTCTGTTATACTCCCACCCCGTTCTACTGAGCAAAAAGGAAAGGGACAGAGAAATCTTTTTCTGCAAAAATCGTTCAAACTATTATGAATATATTCTCCAAAATTACCCAAAAAAATTGGTCCCCCTGTTTCACCAAATTTCGACTATATGTTGTGACAGTGGATACTTTAGCCAAACCAAAAAATAGCCAACCCTACATCGCACGGCGGTTAGTTTTTTTTATAGGTTAGAGGGGGTTTTATAGAAAATAAAATCTAGGGTTTTGATTTCGGATCCCTTCCGCCAATTTTCGGCCCATTTCTGATTTTGAAATTCGAATTCCCCCTTATCCGGAAGGATGATTGATTCTAGCGGGAAGGAGGTGAGGTCGATATGGATGGGGTCTGTCCTTTTGACCGAGGCAGGCAACGTGTCTTCATCTCACGCTACCAAAAATAAATTCGCATCGTTTAGCGCTGCGAAGTCGTACGAGTGAGAGGGACGTTGCGGGAGAAACGACAAGAAACAACTACTACCGCAGGTTTCCGTTGCTGATCCCTTACGCCCATGAGCGATGGAGAGGAGAGAGAGGAGGGAGAGAGCGTGGGGAGAGACGAGGAGAGACGCGGGGGGTGATCGTGGGGAAGGGAAGGAAGAGGGAGAGAGTGTGGGCTTGTGCGTGAAAATTTTTGGCATTTCTGGGGGATTTTTTCTGAGGGGTTGTCGCGTGGGTAGCGTCTGGGGGAGCTGGGAATCGTGGGGGGAGAGGAAGATGGTAATAACGATGGGTCAGGTCAGGTAGAAAGGGAAATTGGGCAGGGTTTTTTTTTAAAAAAAAAAATAGAATTGGGTTGGGTTTACAAAAACAGAATTGGATTGGGTTAAGGGGATTGGGAGGGTCCTTTTTTTTGTTTTGGGCTTAGGAAAAGAATTGGGTTGAAGGGAATAAGGGAGTGGGCCGGAATTCAATTTGGATTATTTAAATTGGTGAGAGTAGAAGGAATGGGCATGGGAGTTGAGGAATAAGGTGGGCTGAAATTGGGAGTGGAAAATGAGAGGGTTAATTTAATAAATAACCCAATTGATTTAGGGTAATATATTTGACTACACCTCAAATAAAATGAATTTGTAGTAATTAACCAACGAGTTTCTTTATTTTAGTAACGAAAATAACGATTCAAAATATAATCATAATTTTGAACTAAGAAGAAACTTACTAAAATAAAATAGTTTGAGATATACGAATTATATACATAATTATTTAAATATGTATATTACCTAAAAATTATGGCAAAAGTATTTGAAGTAAGATAAAATTCATGTATTATATTATTATATTCGTAAAATTTATAAAAATAATTAATTTAAATTATTTAAAAAATTTAGAAAGCTCGATAATTATCTTATACCGACGCGGGTCAAAATTGGATGTCAACAACTGTTGAAGAAAGTGATCTGAGAAATGTGAGAAAATTTCCAGCAAATTATAATTTGTTTTCGGCTAAACCCATATGTATTAATTTGGAAATTTAAATAGGTAAAAATTAGATGAGGTCATTAGGAATCTCACTCATGAACTCACCCTTGAACATCACTAAAACGTGAAAAGGGAAATGGGGTAAAGGAGGATTGATCTTGGGTGTGCTGGCTGAAAAGTAAAGTACAAAAATTAATAAAAATAAAATGGGAGGCGTGGGAATTAAACCCACGACCTCCACGCAGCAAGTGGAAGCAAAGGAAGAAAATTAAAGAAAAGGAATGTGAGACGTAGGAATCGAATCCACGACTTAAAAGTTTTGAAGGAGAGTAAAGGAGAAAGGGAAAAAGAAAAAAGAAAAGAAAGGTGAGGCATGGAAATCGAACCAACGACCTCTAGGCAGGCTACGAAATAAAAGAAAATAAATAGAAGCTATGGGGGATTGATCCCATAACTTCATGGTCTATGTGAATTGGACAAGGATAATTCAATGGAAAAAATAAAAGGGGTTGTGGTCCCACAACCCCTGGGCCAAGTAAGAGGAGATTTCAAGGAGAAAAATAATGAGGGAATGTTGATGTAGGGGCTCGATGTAGGGTCCCAATGTTATGTGGACTAATAATAAAATCGATGAAAAATGTAAGTGTTGTCCAACGGATTCGAACATGGGTTCCCTTTCCCATATTCCATATTGATACATATGTCATACGTTAAGAAAATGTTCAAAAATAATGTAACCTACTTTGATAAAAATAGAGATCTTGGCATACATACAAGATGCATAAGTCTTGTACTACATAATCTTAGAAAGATATGAATCACTTAAACAAACTATGAATAAAGCCTCATGGCTTGTTTATGTAGACCCATAAGTCTAGCATACGTTTAAAAATAAGTGAACCTATAAGGGTTAAGTACGACTGTAAAATACACTAAATGGCCAAGTTACATTGGTACATGATGAAATGAACAATGAAATGATGAAACCCTAGAAGGGTAAGGTAAGGTGTGCGTGTCGGGACCTCATGATTTCGGGATGTCTACGTAATATCTTTAGGCGCGCGGCCTTTTTTAAAAGAGTAGGTTTTCTAGTGGGCATGTTCCACTATATTTTCTACACATTAATTACGACTTCTATTGGTGCCATTTGGCAAAATACATTTAAGCATTATGAATTGTGTGCTTTATTTGATTATCTCTATATTAGATCGTTGATTTGTGAACAGCTATGATGTTAAGTTAAAAATGATTAACATGTAATAAAAACAAAAAAAGTTTAAATTTTCTGCTAAAATTAACCTAGATGAAGTAAGAATGACGTATGTAGGCTTGTCTGCGACCTGTGAGAGGTCAACGACGTTGGTCTCGTCTCGATTCTAGATTCCCATTGTCACACTAGTGAACACCACATCTCAACTCATGAAAGGTAGTCCACCTTCAAATTAGTCTTAGAAAGATCAGGGGATGTAGTTAGGTTGCTACTGAGCACTTAATCTAAACTCACAAAGAAAGTGTGCACCCAAATTCCCCTTTGGACGAGAACATAGCTTCAATTCATTCATTCAAGTGTGCGGTGTGTAAATATGAACAACACTCGACAAAGCGTCATTTCATATATTTCATTCTCTACTAATCCTAGACCTTCTTTAATCAATACACACTGTAAATGCTTGACTAATTCATATAAGTCATTAGGTAAAAATTCTTAACTACTTTTCATAACAAGCTTCCTAAAAACAAATTAATAAAAATAATCATTATCATTTTCATTTCCCCCCACACATAAGGACTTCAATCCACACTATAATACGTACTAGTATATCGAATTGGATCAAGGCCAGTTAAACACCGCCCCAAAAAGTTGGACCAGACATCAAAAGCAATTCATAAGTATACAGATGAAAACCATAAAACCTGTACCCTTAACCAAGATTTCACACACCATAATAATCTTCAACCAAATAATTAAAATATAGCTATCGGGGCATCGCAGTAGCTAAAAAAATAATAGCTTAATAGGAAACCAAATATCAAATACTACAATATTATGTTACTTAAACCCATTTCTTAAGCCAAAATGAAATAAAAACATAAACATGATTTCATCGAAGTTTTAGCAATAAAATAACAAACTGATATTAAAACATTTATAATCATTTAATATGTTTTCATGCAAGACCCATATTTAGAAGTAAATATAGAAAAAGTTAGGGTTGAACCCTTTTGGAAAATTCATTAGAAGTGATTCCTTGAATGAAAGAGAATTAAATTATTACTACCATACCTTAAATAAAATAAAAACCAATGACGTTTGATGAATAAATCGACCACAAACTACCTCTTCTAGAGCTTCTTGAGTTCTAGCTTGCATAGTGACTTGAGAGAGTCTGTTAAGAGTGAGGGGTTTTGGGTTTTATGACATGGAGTCTAAAATTTGTTATTAGATTTTTAAAAACTTTAAAATACCTAATAAACCCTAAAAAAATGTCCAAAGCCCTTAAAAGACTTGAGGTGAATTTACCAAACACCCCAATCCAAGGCAGCATTCCTGTAGCTTTTTTGGCAGTGTCACTAACGGGGCCAACCAATAGAACTTTTTCCATCAACGGCCCGTTGTTGGGATTTCTTTGATATTGAATTAACTTCATTTGGGACCTATCTATCCTACTTTCTAGGTCCCCACAACGAGGCAATTTGAGCAGGCATTGGTTGGACACTGCCAAGGCAGTGTTGGGTCCTTGTCCAATGCCCTTCTCTATGGCCTCTTGTTGGTCCTATGTGGGTTCGTACCAAGACGTTAAACCTCTAAAAATACTCTTATAGATTTTAGTAACATCTCACATAAATTTAAAGTAAAAAGGACACATAAAACTCACTTAAACACATCAGAAAAAACAAACACTATCTAAGGAAAATCATAGAAACAACACAAGGCACTGTCATAGAGAAAGCTCATATCCCCAGATATTTTATTCATCAGGGTTCCAAAAAGATGTATCGCGATTTGAGAGAGGTATATTGATCATATGGCATAAAGAAGGGCATTGCATAAGTAGTTGTTAAGTGTCCCAATTGCCAACAAGTTAAAGTAGTGAACCAAAGGCTTAGAGGTTTGACTTAGAATAAGAAATGGAAGTGGGAGATGATTAACCTGGATTTCATCACACATTTAACAAATCTATGAGCCCAACTAGTCAAATTACGGTTAATTACACCATAGAATCTATCAAAAAACCCTTCCCATCAATATTGACAAATTCTATTACGTTCTATGGATCTATAAGTAAATTCGGGGAGTCCTTCTGTAGCTCTAAAATTTTAAAAGTACAAAATAAGATCATTTAGGGGTTTTATTGATGACTTAATTTATCCATGTCACGCTAGTGTGGCACCCATCCCGTTGTAGAGGCGTCGCTGCTAGGGTAGTATTGGCGCTATAATTACCTAAAGCAAGACACAATCCTTTTAGGGAAATTTCAGTTCCACCAGTTTACAGCACACCCTTTACCCCATACACTCAGAATATGCCCTTCTCGATATCTACTTAGCCAAATTCAAGTATGTAAAATCGTGGGCAATATTGGGATCAATGATAGCCTATGTTACAAAGAGATTTCAGTCATGATTTTAGATCCCCAAGCTTGCAAGTTGGGGACTAAGGAAGTAGCATCAGGCAATGTTTTTGGAGGAATAAAGTTGTTGAGAAATATACATGGGCAGCTGATGAAAATATGAAGTATAAATACCACATCTCTTCGAATATGGAGAAGTAACAAATTATGGTACTAATCCTTTATTAAAAATTTGACATGTTATTTTACATTGCCTGTTGGGTGTTTTGAAAAGAATGATTGTATATTAGACCCTTAGCCTAGTTAGAATAATCTCATTCGAGGATGAATGTTCGCTAAAGGTAGATACTGTAATATCTCGCAATTTCAAATATGTAAGAAGAATCTAAGAAAAGGAAATAGTCATTTTTGGAAATAATGAAAATTTAGAAATTTGTTTAAGTTATGAATAAGTGAGTTTTTGGTCAACTTCACATGGCAATAATTTCATGCTCAAGCTTAGTAGAGGTATTTCTACATAGCAACGGCGTCGATTTTGCTCGATTCGTAGTTAGTATGTTTAAGTTATGTCTTTTAGAGGTTAGGGTGTTAGATTAAAAAAAGTCCAAATTTGGATTTTAGTATTTTTCTTACCTTATTATTCTTATTTGTTTTAAGGAGTTTAATTGGGGGTGGATTTAGATTTTAGTAAGTTCTAGAAAGCGAATTCATGCTTGAGCTGCGCGAATAGAGAACAAGAGGAAAAGGATAGTTGTCAAAGATTTCGTAAAGATTAAGCTTGGGTTTTCGTCGAGGTAACCCCTACAAGGTATGTGAAATCACATAGCATTCAATTAATTCACACACACTCTAATCATGATTCAATTTTAGTGAAGTTAATACATTCGAAGTGAATCCTTAAATTATTTTTATAAATTTCATTTAATACTTGTGGGTTGTGCTGATTGGATTTTTCTTGAGATTGCTTCACGTTTTTAGGTGTGTTTTGTAGTAGAATTAGATATATTTTGATCATGTAATCGATTTAGAGTATTTGGGAAAGAACTCATGGAGTTTGGAAGGTTAAAAGTAGAAAAACGAAGAAGTTTCATCGGGCAAATTAAAGTAGTGGGTGTGCGTCGTGGATTTACACAGTTTGGGAAAAATAGCTTCTTATTTTGGAGCCATCACTGACCTTACTGCCTCAAAAGTTATTTCTAAAAGCAAAATTTAAATGCTTTTCCCCGTCGCAGACCCACACTAAGATTTCAATTTTCTTATTATTTTCTCATGTTTATCTATCTAAAACTATTCATAAACATCATGAGATCATTCAAATAACAAGTCACGATCGTTAAATTCATAATTGAATTCAAGGATCACTTAAAGAGTCAAGTTACGAGAAGTCAAGAGTCATGTTAATAGATGTTCATAATGTTTTCAAATGTCTTTTATAGATGTTTTAACTTTGTTTTATAACTAAAGTGTTATGTTTAGGAAAGAGAAAAGTAGAAGTTCATTTCTTCAAATGTATATGTGACTATGTATTCCCAAAGAGTTTAAAATATTTTCATATTTAAATACTAAAGGAAACATTGATTTCAAAAAGATCCTCTAATCTAGTTTTGTTACGAAAGAGGAAACTTTGATTTCCAAAATAACCTTTGAGATAGTTTTTCAGTACAGAGTCATTGAGCTAGTTTTCAATAAATAGCCATTGATCTATGTTTGGAGAAGTTATCTTAACCCATAGAAAATAAGTATGTTTTTACATATAAAGAGCTAGTATCATATTTTTGGAGTAGTATGGAGCACTGATAGGGAGAGTTCATACCACTAACAACCCCATATTCCATGTAGATTTCATGGGTAGAAAAAGAGTAGTATTTTTTTATATGATTCCTTTAGTACTTGTTAGCATAGACTAGTGGATCCAGTTTGTGCGTAAGGTTCTATCCCCCCGACAAGGTATAAGATTTTCCTTGCCTGCGTGACGTTTAGTTTTTTATCAATAATATGGCTCTTATGTGATGGTTGTCGGTTAGAGAAACTCCACAACTATAATTTGTAATTTATTATATATATCAAAAATATTCTAATTTCATATACAAACAGAGTTCATGTTGTATCTTTGCATACATAAAGATTTATTATTAGATTTCTTAATGCACAGAGTAGAAAACCATATTTTAAAGCTTTTATTTATAATGCACTTATTTACAGTGCTTTATATTAAAACCAATTTAGTTTAATTCACTTGAGTAATTTCTATGTAAGTGTTTCTTTCAAAATCCTATCAAGATTATGTTATGTTTACCTTTAAACCCGCAAACTCATACATTAAATGTACTGATGCTAGTTTTCTTGAATCATATTATGATGCACACGTGGGTAACTAAGATCAGCATCCAACACATCGTTAATAGATTGGAGCACTCATAGTCAATTGGCGAGCCTCCTTTTTTTTGAAAATATCCTTTTTCATTTTCTTTCAGTTTTAGTATTGCAGTTGTTAGGATGATCTGGGTTCTTGTCCCGACAACAATCTTAGATATTATAGGCTTCATCGATAGTCTTTCAATAGTGCAGTTCTCTTTACATTTAAATTATCTTATGTATTAATACTTTAGTTTGCATTTTAGCCAGTTGAATGTCGATCTCTAAAACATTTCTAGTATATATGTTGAGCAATTCAATTTATTGTTTAATATATTTATCATGAGTAAGTATCCGCTATTTAAGTAAGCCAGGCAAAGGGACAGCTTGGGACAAGCAATGGTCTTCGAGTTCCACTCACGTCAAGGATGTAGCTGGGGGTGTGAAAATGGAACCGTCCATGAGGCGACTTCTTTCAAGAGTGCTATTATGAATGTTCTCTAAAACATACAAAAGAAATCAAACTTCGTTATGATTCTCCCATTACGATTAAGTACTACTATTTCTTCAAAATCATTTGTTATTGAAATATTAATAGTTTTTAATGTAGTATTTATTTGCTCAACATCATTGCCACTACTTGAGGTATTATTTTTCTTATATCATGCGAGGCTTCTCCCACTATTTTAATGAAGTATAATATCAATCCTGACATATTGATTAGATGTTCTTGAGCTTCTATATTTATAATGGACTGATTTGCTATTTCTTTGTTCAAGTCTGGTAATAAAAACTTAGTTCAGACTGCTAGGAACAGGTTTAATAAATGATTTTTTTTTTAGATAAATTCAGAAGGGGCTTGAACAGATACTTAATTGTTTTGTACGCGACCATTATAGTAAACGATACATTCATTCTTTAGGATATCAAGATTTAAGCCAGCAAAGTATTTTGCTTCCTCAATTCCCAATATTTCTATTCGGCCCCATCAGCACATGTCTTCACAAGTCCTATATGTGGAACAGGTCATATATACTAGGACTTACGTCAAATCTATAGTTGTTGAATGTGCTTATTTAAAAGAAATTGAATTCAAAACGTGATGTGTAATTATTAAAACATATCCCAAAAGAAACAAAATAACTAATAATAGGTCAATAATAAATTTTATCCTTGTCATAAGAGTCTTCTTTTTTTATGTTCTATATGAATCTATTATGAGTGTCTGGTATAGACATTAAAATACAATTATTCTATAGGATAAGTGACTCATGATCTTTGTAGAGAAGTTTTGCATCATTACAATCACATTGCAATGACTTTCTATATTCTTCATGATTTTATTTCATTTATCTTAAAATTTTGAGTTTATCAAGACATTAAGACATACAAAGCATAAAAATCATATCATTAGTAACCTTTTTGAAAACTCAGACTACACAAATTCATCTCTTGCCTCAATGTTGTTTTATTAAACAAATCAGAATACATTAATTTGAACATATCACTACCTCTTTTTCCTTTTTAAGAGGAAATTTATCTGTCATTTTCCTTCTAAACACGACTCATATGATTGTAGTGATTGCATTTCCAATTAACCATTAGTACATCTATTAACCAACCTAGAAATTGTATTAAGAATAAATAACTTAGACGCTAGTGTACATATAAGTTTAATTCTAATAAAAAGATAGATATATTTAATTTAATTCATGAGAGACAACATTAATAAAAAACACGCATGAATACACCGCAAGAAATTAAATATTCATCAAACTCAATGATAGGAGAGTTACCAAAAAAATATTAAATAGTCATCTCTTCTCTAACTAGAAATTGAAAATAATTTTTTCTATCACAAGGTACATTTTATAATTCATTCGTTGATTTAATATCTTATCTCTACCAAAAGAAAATTCAAAGTAGTACGTAAATTCTATTGAGACTATGATATATAAAACACTAAATAGATTATAATATTTTGTATAATCCTGAATAACAGATTTAGGGCTTATTTATATATACATCCCTGAATCTCGATTAGAAAATCGATAGGATTGGAGAAGTATACATGCTATACAAGCGTATAATGACCGATTATTTACGTTGTGCACTTATACAAACTTTACTCAGATGGAGAGTGTACTATTAGCTTAGGTCAAGTGAAAACATGTAGTTACATATAACCATTCATATATTACTTAGCTTAGGCGAGTTAATAGATATTATAAAAATTAGAAGAGTAAATACATAATGACGTGTATTAATTTTATCTTATACGGAGGAATTTCTAAGACAACATATATAATTAATACTTCACTACTATTCAATCTTGGTAATCAAATGATGAACCCTTGTAACAAAATATGACCAAAAACTCATATAAAAATCCAAACAGACAATATTTCTTATTAGGTCGTTCTTATGAATCTACCTAATTTCATATCAATTAGAGTTCTCTTTTTTAAAATTTCAAAACTAATATCAATTTCGTTGAAAAAAATAGTTTGTCCGAAATAGAATTTATGCTTTTCGTCAGTAATTGATTCGAATAGTATCAGAATGAAATAGATAAAATAATCAAGAAATGAAAGACAAGAAATTCTAAACTATGTATTATTCTAACTACTATTTTGTAAAAATCAACATGTTTATGTTTGCAATGAATATTAAAATTTAAAACACACCTCCTAGATATTCATATATCTTGAACGACAAAGTTTACTAAAAAATTACTACTCATTCAAGATACATTTGTGATGTCAGAGATTCAATGCGACAAATTTAGGTCAATGTTAACTCGGAGAGAATATGTTAATTAATCACTTTTAATATTATTGATCGTGGTTTGTGATTCAATTCTAATAATAGGAGATATGGGATAGTCAACGACAGATATTAAATTAGAGATTAATTTTGAGAATTATAATAATTTCATGATGATATGCGGGAAGTCTAAGAAAACAGACATATTTATTAAACTTATAGCTTTACTAAAATTTAGCGTGTGAAGACCATAGGAGACTGTGTCATTTCACCAGTCTATATCAATATCGACAATTTCATTAAAATAATTTTAAGAATACAAAAAATATCTAAAAACATTATCTAAATAACCTCATATTGTCAAATCACTTCGTAACAATGAGTGTTTTCAGTATGTTTGTTTTTTGATGAGCCTAGAAAATTTGACATCAATTATAGTTTAAAATAATATATATTTCCAAAGTTGTGATAAATTCATATTCAATATATTTAAAAAAAATAATCACATCTATCTCCATATCATATATCAATTCATGTAAACTCGTCATGTGTAATCATGTAATACATATAACATAACTAAAATTGATCTAAAGGATTTAATCAATACCTAGTCACATTTTAATTCCAGAGAACGATTCTAAAATCACGACCATATAGCAATGGGTACTTCTTGCTAGACTGCTAACAATTCACTTGCAAAAGATCGGGTTAATTTAAGTTTATAAAAAATAATTATTCCAAAATCTATGAAAAAACAAAAGTTCAAGTAATTTAAGTATCTTTGGAAATTCAACAATATGTCTACATTCTTATCACACATCAATTCGTGTTAAATAATTATGTACAATAATATTCCAAAATAAATATAAACACAACTCATATAAAGAATGATCTTATGAATTTCAAATCAAATTTTAATCTAACAAATTACATAAAACAATTCTAAATAATTTTAAACGGAACCATCAAATTTTAAATCCATCAGAGATCAAAAAATTGCATGACTACGTAAACTATGACAATATTTGAAAAATAATTATTTTTATAAGCATAGTTAAAGATTCAAACAACTTGATTCATATTTATTTCTCCTTTAATAATTATCCCATGAGCACAATGTTATGTGTATTTACTTTGACTAAAACATACTCACCTTTTTATGACAAATATTCCTCTCAATTAATGCACCCGATAATTCAAGATATTATATTTTTACACTTTATATCAGCGAAAGCCTTTAACATCTATTCTCATGAATATATTAAGTGTTACTAGTATCTAATGTTTAATATCCATTTGAGTTAACAAACGTTTTCTCGCTTAGGACCATTAGAATTAGGACATTTATACCGTTTTATTGAGTATGTTACTATGATTCAAAAAAATAAACAACCTTAGTGTATATTTCTAGTAACCATAATTATCAGTCATATATATTATATATATATTATTATATATATATATTTAATATATATATATATATATATATATATATATATATAATATTCACAAACACACATAAATACATATATTAGATTTTTTTTTGCGTAATTTCAAATAAATAATTAATTTCAAAGAATTATATATCAATCAACAATTCTAATATTATACATGAATATTTAAGAAATCAAAGCTCATATAATTGTAAAAGAAAGAAATTAGATAAAAGGGAAAATATCCTAATACATAGATGGCACGAGGGGTTTTTACCGTTACTTAATGAATTATATATATTTCGTCATTTCTTTTGAAGTTTTGTGAAAGTGAACAAAATAGTACAAGAAATTCAACTTCAAAATATTAAGGAATTCTTTGGTCAAAACTTATTTTCAACAAACCACTTTTGTCATAAAAAAAGTACTTTTTGTTTTTAAGAAAATTATATTTGTCTTATAGAAAGGAACAAGAACATGTAGGTAAATTGCATAAATTATTTTATAAATATGACATATTAACTTTGCCAATAAATTTTACAATCGTTGTGAACACACCTGCCGCCGACACATGCAATGTATTGCTTTTCTCACTTTTTATATGTAATTAAAAAAAAAAACCTACTCATATACATTATCACAAATATGTAAAACTAGATTTGGTTATATATTTATATGCAAACTTAGCTTATTATATATAACTAGTTTGTAAATTTGCTTACAAAAATTCAGTTGGTGGACTCACCACCTTATCTTTGTCTGGACAAAGAAAGAAAGATAGTGATATTCTTGGGCTCTTGTTGTTAACCGCATCTATATGCAACAAACTTTTGGATCGATGATACGATGGGGTCTGCGAAACGACAAACACAAAATATGTTATATTCAATTTTTATGTCTAAGAACATGATGTTATGTGAAAAGATCTTATAATGTTTTTCACCAAAACAACTTAATATTTTTATAATAGATTATGTTTATATTATTTGTATGTAACATACAATTCATTAGCTTATTATATATAACTAGTTTGTAAATTTGCTTACAATAAATGATTTGCCTATGTTAACCACAAAATCATTAAAATTTGGATGAATGGAGTACAATTACTTATAAAAATAACTTGAAATCCTTACAATAAAATGTATTTAAAGCTACAAAACACATTGTGGCTTAATATAAAATTTTCTGTAGATAAACGCTTTAGTCACAAAATATTTTATCGTAGCATTCGTGGCAAGATGTATGGTGGCTAAAAGTTTGCAAAAAAAACTTTGAATGTTTTGTGCATAAAGACTAGTACTTGTAGCAACTAAAAATGTTAGGGTGTGGCTATAATAGTACAAAATTTTGGCTTAGAATATATTGTCTGTTTGCCGCATACAAGGTGCGTATATCAAATTAGATAGTAATTACACGTAATTCTATTAAGACATCTGAAACTTACTTTTTTTTCAATGAAAATTTAAATTTTTGTCTATGTATATTTTCTAAAACTTGAGGCAAAGCTACTTATTGATCTACAAATAATTTAAACAAATATAGACTATAGAAATTAGGGGGGGGGGGGGGAGATTTGCACTAACAATTTTTTCCACAAACCTAAGATTTCAATCTTTTTGTCATGACATACATAAATTATAGATAATATTTTTAATTTTTCTATGAAAATTTTAAATGCACCGCCTTATTTTTTCCCATAAAAACATATATATTTAGTCACAATTACGAAAAATCATTGCAAAAATAGAAGAATATTGACATAAATATTATCATTCACAATAATTTTTTTAATGTAGCTAAAAAATAAATTGCAAATATTTATTAATATTTATTGGAAAGTAGTTTATTTAACTTGTAGTCAAAAAAGTACACATGTAACCATTAATGCATTTTTGATGTTGTTCCAAAAATGTCTCAATCAACATATAATGTATTTGAAATTTTGTCGTTGAGATATCATAAATAATATAATTTTGTACGCACATTATCTTGATTTGAGTTCAAAGCAAAACTCTTCCTAGTATCCTTCCAAATCGTCAATTGCCACACATTAGCTTGGTAAACTCGATTTCAATGTTGTACATTGTTGTATTCTCTTGGATCAAAATATGCCTCATCAAACATTCGTAAATATTTTAGCACCAAGAAGGTAATGATTTAAAATTTCAAGAAAAAAATATATTTGCCTATGATCAATGTTTAGCAAATAAAAATAATACAAAGAAAACAAAGGAGTAAGAAAATCTGTAACTTTTAAACTTCTTAAAACCTGTAGATATAGATCTCAATTTTAACTATCAATTATAAAACTCATACATTATCAGAACTTTTTTTTACATTAAAAAACATAGACAATCCATTGTAATACCAATCGACTAATGTTCGGACAATAATCTCTTGCAAAAATATAGAATGTACTTGTGTCTAATAAATTATTTGTGGCCCAATCTTTTCATGAACCTATACATAATAGAAAATTTTAGCATACGACTAAGTAAAAAAAAAATCATATTGTGCAAATTATCTCTTGTTCTTGAAGAATGCTATGTAAAACTTAAAAAAGCAAAACAACAAAACATAATAAACAAAAAAATTTAAACTATTGAAGAAAGGGAGGACAAAAACAAGGTAAATAGGAAAGAGTTGAACAGGAATATCTAGGTTTTATTAAATAGGTTTTTAATAAATTTTGGGGGGAACTTTGATCATTCGCATTTAAATTTTGGGGGTAAGGTAAAAGTTTTTGGATTTAAATGGGAAGGGGGGAGACGTTTGGGGATGATATATTTTAGGTGTGATGTGAAAATAAAGATTTGTTTATAGTCATTATTGTTCCTTATTTAAAATATAAGATACAATATCGTTTATTTTGTGTAACAATTGATATATTAACTCTGAAACTACTAATATTAGTTGTGTATATAGTATTATATATTATATATTAGAGATATATATATTCTTTTACAAATTAAATTTTTGTGTGATATACTTCTTGTGTTGATATTATTAGCACTAATACAGTTAAAATAAAATAATATAGTGAAATCTCATAAATGTGTAGGTCTAGAAGAATAAGCGACCTAGACAAGTACCACATCTCTTTGAAGGTAGGGATCAATAGAAGCTCATTATAGGCGCTCACGTAAAAAAAATAGTGATCTCAAGGTATGTTTGGCAATGTATAAAATAAAGATAGAAATTCAATACGATATTTTCAATTTACCTTACAACAATATCTTTTTTAAAAGTGTAAATAAGTTTATGAAGTTCTACATAAAAACAATATTATGGCGTAAAGTAGTAAAAAATAATTTTTTTACTTCTAATTACTCAACATCGTATCTAAGAAAAAAATAGACAACTAATATGGAATAGGGAAAAAGTGTTTACTTAAATTTATGACTACTCTTAATATTGATTTATTACTTTTAGTATGAATTAAAATATAATATATTATATGAACTCAAAATATTTCTATCTACCTATTAGAGAGGATCATTTAGGAACAATCTCTTCAAAGCTCATATTATAGTTGTTTGTTTAACTAAAAATATATAGATATATATATATATAGATCTATATTATATATATATATATATATATATATATATATAATATATATAGAGAGAGAGAGAGAGAGAGAGAGAGAGAGAGAGCGAGAGAGAGAAGCAGAGAGTCCTCTACGCTTGCCCAAAAAGGAATCCATAAAGTCCTCGGTAGGATTGACAACATCCCCCCTCAAGGCACGATTTCGAGAAAAAATCTCTTGAACGAGCAAAAAACATTCATATTTTCTCTTTCTTATTTGCAGGTCTCATTTCTCGAAATAGTGTAATCTGTAATACTCTTATTGAGAGCCACAATTGTGGAGTGCGGTCTTTACTTCTAAAAAATACTCCCCTTTTCCTTTAGAAAGCATAAAAAAGCTATTTGGCCTTTTGAGATTTCTTATTCAATTGAGTATAGAGGCCTCTATACTCTCATTTCTTCTTATGAAAAAAGGTTTCCCCCTTTTTTGCCTAATTATTTTCGGTGGGACCCTACGATGGGGCTTCAGATAAGGCATCGGGAATCGGCGGGTTCTCCCCCTGTCTCGCGCTCAATGTTTGTTGTAAACCAGTCATAAAAATTGCGACATGTTTTAGTAACTCGTTCATTTTTGTATTTTAGAATAGTTCCTCCCTTAAGGATAGCTCCTACATCTCTTTTTTCTCATAAAGGAGAGGATCCTCCTTGGCCCATTTTACATAACACTCTCGGCTGCCAAAGAGGACCATCTGTCAAATACACATGTTAGTGTTGTTAACCCGTTTTTCTTTTCATTGCCGATTGTTCTCAATGATATTTTCCATGTTGCACTATGTTTACTTACAGATGTATGCATGCAGTATGGGATCAATTTTGGGTTAACACCTATCTGAACAAGTAGGGCAATTAGTTACCATTAGGCGTACAGTTAGAACCAATAAAATGCACCCAACAGTGCTCTTTGAACCATGATCGAAGTCTCCTGAAACTAGGCTCCACACAAAACCTGGGATTTTTTTTATGGTGTCACCGGATATCACAAACAAAACCATAAGGATTTTTACGCGTGATTTCCCCTATGACATAAGATCTCTTGGGTTGGGTGGTTTATTCTACCAAATCTTTGAGAAGGGGACCAATCTCATATTTTATTGTCGGGATGGTGATAGGCATCGTTTCAACGACTTCCTTTCCAGCCATTGAAATACTGAGCGAGAAAGGTCAGAGGCGCACAAACAAAGAATGCCGTTGTGCGGTGATGCGATTCGCCAAGCTGGGGCAAAGAAAGACGTCCGACCCTACTAAATAAGGAATGTGAATACCTCTCCTCCGAAAGGAGATCAGATAAAGAAAGAGCTATGCTATTGACCGAACCCTTTTTTGTCATTTTTTTGAAGCGGGCCAAATAGAGAAAGAAATTAATAAAAAAATAAGGGAAGGAGTCAGAGAATCCACCTCTATGCCTCTTATTGATTCGAATGGTCCTTCTACCTTTGTTTGATTCTGACGGCCGTCATAGATCTCATGATCCGAAACCATATAACTACGAAAAAAAAGCCTACCCTATCCTGGGCTACTAGAAAGTAAGAGAACTTATTTAGCGCCGGACATTGAGTTGAATTGACTTGGGTCACGTTGGCACGTCAACCCGAGAGATATTCATTAATGTCCATTGATTAGAGTCTTCCCCTTTATGAAACTAGGAAAAAGATCGAGAGGGGGCCCGAAGTCTCCCAAAAGAACGAATGGAATTCGATCACCCTCTTTATCTCTTTAAAAAATTAAAGCTGCCTGGGCCGGGTCATTCCCTGTTGTTCTATTCAGACCACTAAAAAGACCCATGGAAGAGTATTCCCTGCACGTGGAGGATTAGTTTGTCTCGGTAGGGAACTGTACGATATTTTCCCTGTTGTATTGAAACAATTAAAAAAAGAGGTCAGTGCTACGACCCCCTATTATTTGATCCGATATTGACTAGGGACAAGCCCCTTCTTCCATAGATCCTTGGTTTGACCTCTCGTAGTGGTCCTTGCTTTTAAGAAAGTGGAGCGGGGACAATTTATCATACTTGCTCAGTGTGACCCGCTTTCTTCGAGTTCCCCGCCCTATTCACATGGTTATTGGCTTCCCAAGTACTTGCCCGCTGCTCCGGCTGCCTGCTTGGATGGCGAAGCGCTCGTTTTCTTGACTCTTCTCTCATCTAGGGTTCTCCTATTTCTATACACATATTCTATGGAAGATCTAGCTCCAAACCAAAGGAACCTGCCCCGTGAAGTTAGAGTGGGATCAACGGTCAGCCTCCATTCAAATTATGTTAGAAGGTATTTTGCATTTACATGATCTAGAGAGATATTACAAGTCCTCCATCCTAGATACCATCGCCGCGACCATCTAATTCACCGGTACTACAAAAAAGTCTTATTCTTATGTTACTGTTATTGATTGTTTTTATTATCTTGGACCACGAGGACCCCAATCATTCTTTTGGTTTCTATTACAATTATCGTATTGATAATAAATCTCCTCGTGCTTTGCCATAAGAACTTGGAGTCCGTATCATGGTGAAGATTAGATAAGCCTGTGATTCATGCTCATAAAATAGAAAGAATGCCTTCAATTTATTGGCTCATCAACATTTGTGAGTCGCTAGTTCAATTGTCCCACGGTGATAGGGTCTAGGAGTACCATGCATGGTTACCTCCATCCTTTATTTCTATCAATCTCACCCATAAAGCCACCAAAACCCTACAGCCAAAAACGATAAGCGCCCAGCACGAGCCTTATTTATTAGTTTTGTAAAGTCAAGCTTTGGCTCCCTAAAGACTGAAGAAATGGATTAAAAAACGGGGGGACTTATGCAACAGGCTATGCCGCCCAAACCAACTAAGGGAAGTCGTATCCGTCCCATCGCAAGAACCTAGAATTTCATGATCACATTTGTTTACCCTACTTTCTTTAGTACTTCAACGTGCGGTGCCCCTCCAACAAGAAATGGTATAAATATGGAAACTTCTCGGCAATTTAAATCGGTGAATTAATGAAGGAAATCAGGTTTTAAATTCCTAGAAACCATACAATTATATAGCTTAAGGGAATAGGTCGTGCCTACAATCTTCTCAAGCGCTGCTAATATGGATACTAAGCTATTTATTTGGAAAGATCCTACTAAGCGAGAAATTCCCCGATAAAGCTGCTAGTACCAGGTGAACTCATATTGTTCAAAGTGGAAGAAGAAAATAGTAGAGAGATTCAGCATGGTGCTCACTGAAAACTCCGTAATATCTAACAAGTTGAGTCTTATGTCAGTCATATTGAACACCAACACATAGAAAAAGGGTGAAGAAACCAGTCCTTGACTTTACATCTATAGAATGCTACCTCTAATTCCCTATATGTTCGATAGAGCCAAAGATTCCCCCAACTGATCAGAGTACGGTGATTACCCACCGAATCGTACAGATAGTTACAACCTATCATACAACTTTCTAACTTAACTTATTTTCTAGTCGTTCTTCTTATTCGATCGATGCTAGTATAAGAGATCTGTAACCCCCCGAAATTTTTTATATAATGGTTCCTACTTCCTACCCATAATTAGGATGTATCTCCCCTGGTCATACTTTAGTATCACATCGTAGACCCCCACCACAACTTTTTCTTTGTTAGTAGTGAACCGGAACATAGTGCATAGGTACTCTTTGATGGATCGGGGACGAGACAACGTGACATACTACGATCACGTTCAAAAGTATTATCCTTCGTCTCGGCAATATGAAACCTCTCAACAACTCCTTTTATATTATAGGGTCCTATCGGGATATGTAGGCCCATGCCTTTTCCCTCCCAACTCCCTCTATAAGACCCTTTTTCTCTTTCCCGAGAGAGAAAGAAGATAAGAAATGATTGTTTTTTTCTTTTACGTGAACGGACCTATATTGTATCGAAAGTTTTTTCATGTTATATACCAAGTTGAGAAAGACCAACCTCCTATGTACCATACTCTTTTTTACCTCGAAACGGGGGGGAGGGGTCCTCATTATGCTGCTATGGACAGTTGTCTAAAGTACAAGGGGTAAACTCGACTTGGATAAAATTTAATTCTGCGCCACGGGCCCTTTGAGTCTCATATGTTTGTCGAGTTTTCCCTACCTACGTCCCCTAAGTTAGGCGACTGTAATATTTTGTTACGTTCTACCACTTTTAGTATGGGCGCTCTTACTTCGAGCAATGTGGTCTTACAAAGCGAATGAAGGGAAGCTCTTCGAGCTTCTGGGTGAGCTTACGCTTAATCTCAGCTTCTTTGAATGATAGGTGGGCGGGATAAGAGCCCTACTTAAGAATCAATTCATAAGGCTAATTTAATGTTGTTGTGATGATTCGGTTAGGCCGACTACTATTGGCTAGCTACTTCTAGCTTTTATATTGTCTCTTGCATTTTGGTGTAGTTTTTGTTTGTAGTGGTAGTGAATTAACATATCAAACAAAGGAGGGATATCTAAGACCTTCTTCGGCCATCGTGGGAAAAGTAGTGAACTCTAGATACTAGGGCTTTGTTCACCTTTTGATATGAACACTACTCCATTTTTAGCAAAAACCCACCTTCGAGATTGAACGGCAATAAGATAACTCAACATTCAATCTAAGACAACGCTGAGAGTTGATAGCTTTTAGTGAACAACCCCATTATGAAATCAACCAAATCCAGCCTTTGATACTTAAGTAGTTAAGGTTTGGAACCATTGCAACTATGAAAGAAAGCCATTTGCTTGTTGCCAAACTCTTCGCCTTTCTTTTGAATCAATGTAGGTCGCGACTGTTGTCTTTTAGTTGGTTGGGGGAAGCGGTAGCTTCGTGCTCCACTTCTCTCTCGCTTTCTTGCCTGACCGCTTAGAGACCTTTTCGTTAGGTCCAAAAGCTTCTTAAAAGATTTGATCCAACATAAATCCCACATTAAGCGTAGCTGATATGCAGCTACGGCTAATCTATATGTATATTAAAATCCCCTTAATATATAGATTGAATAGATGTTCATGAATTAATAGACATTCCATGGATTCTTAGTTTTGTTGGTTTAAAAATCTTGCCGTTCCAAATGAATCATTCTTTCGGTCACTGTCAGCTCCCCAACCCTAAACTGACCCACGACACATTGCCCATCCGCAACATTCGTAGAAAGGCAACAAAGTTCAATTCATGAGACCACAACCTATCAGAGTTGAAAAGCCGCGACTCTTTCTTTCTAGATCTTGCTGGTGACAACCTAAATGGTAGGTAGACGGTGTATGTGTGACGTTTGGACTTGTCGTTCGTGAACTTATACCTAGTTGAAGAATGAGTGATCTATTTTCATGCGGATCATGGCCTTGACACTCGATCACTGATGGCTAGCGGGGATTCGATATAACATCTAAGGATCGTTTGTGCTCTGCGTTCGCTCTAGACTTGACACATGTTAGATGTAGAAATTATGATTCCGAAAGTGACTTCGGTTCTCCAGTTCAGGCTGAACTTCTCACATTACGTTAGCGGACCTACAGGTTGGGCCTGTGTTGTACGCTCTTTATTTATGTGTGGGACGATACTAGGGAGCGAAGGGAATGTGTCGAGGCGGCGAGCAATAAAACTATATTTTGGCTTTTTCCCTCCATGAGATGATATAGTGCATTTGACCGATGGATAAGAGAACTGAGCTGGCCTAAAAAGCACTTGGGCGCTCCACATACGATATAGAATCTATAAGATACATATGACTTTCTTTTTGATGGATCAAGAATAGATAGTTGTTTGATCAATAGATAGAAATAGGAGATTTACCCCTATTCTTGAGAGATTACCTCTATATCTCTTCCGATCTATAAGAACAGATCAGGGTATCTATCTATCGATTTGAAAATAGCACACTCATCTCGCTTTTTGTTCATTTTCACCTTGAACACACAACTAGAAGTACTCACTTCACGCCCTTGTAATATTTTTCACGGATGAATTAGGAAAGACGACATAAAGATTCAATTCGAAATTTGTAGAGCCAGTGCAGTTGGTGCCTGCCCGTAGGGCCGTCCCGCGCTCCCATCCCAAGGCGGTAAGGGGCTTTTGTTTTTGGAAAAGATGTCAGTGTTTTGGTGACGCCTTTAATTATGCTTTTATTGTGACATGATATTCTTTCTCACCCATTGCTAGTAGGATGATGGGTCGCGCGCCCGTTACACATATTTTGGCCATGTGTGTCCATAACTCAAAATAGGTGACCTAACGGTCGCCACCCAAACAAAACATACCAATAGTCACCAGATTCATATGAGATACAGAGGAATAATCAATAATTTTCGTACGATCGATCTTCCTTAAAGTATTTAAGGAATTATATATTATAGAAATCGCTCTTAAAGTATAAATGGAAGTAGTGGAACAAACTGTCACTTTTTGAAATATGGGTATTGAAAATCTTAAAAACCCGTAGGTTCCAAATTTTTGAAGCAATTCCTGCCAAGATGACGGATCCTACCGTAGGTCCCTCTACATGAGCTTCAAGTCACCAAATATGAACAGGTACCATAAGCACTTTGACAGCGAAAAAGGCGAAAGAAGCAATCCTTAGAAAGATTTTGTGGCGTTTACTAAATTCTATGGTTAATGAGATTTGTAAATTGGTGGTTTCTATTTGAAGAAGAATCAACAGAATAGCTAATAGAGTGAAAATAGATCAAAGTAAAGTATAAAGGAACAACTGATATGCTGCCTTGATCTTTCAACCCATACCCTTATAATAACGGTAGAGTCAGGAGGGCCGAAAGTTAAATTAATCGGTGGTGCTTTGTCAAAGATCTAGTAGGTAGAAACTACCTTTTAAGAGAACCCTACGTTAAAATTTCGCCTCATACAACTCCGTCCTGATCTTTTTTCATTGGCCTTGGTATTAAACAACTATCTATACATGTATTTTCAGCCTTGATTGAAGAATCTTTTGCCTGTCAAGTGGTGTCGAACAATGGTGCTTGTGTTGAGGGAGATGCTCGCCCGTAGGGTTAGGCCTGCTTCCTGCCTGAAAGAATATCTCACTCTCTAGGTCTAGTGGGGGCCCTATCTGGAGACATACTGAAAACCATGCCTTTCGAACTAAATGCAATGCTCATCTTCAAAACAAAAAAAGGGCTCATTGCAAAGAAATATTAAGCGCGGCTTGTAGAGCACATGTAAGGCACATTCAGGTTTCTCACGCAACAGATCACTTTCTCAGAGAGAGAGAGAGAAAGGTGTGAAGGAAATAGCCTTATGTTATGTCGCCCCCCCCCCCCGACTTACAGCCTTTATGCTACAACGATTGTGATTTAAGCAGTTCAAATTTGTTGAATCTTTCTCAATCATCCTTGCCGGAACTTGTATGCAGCATTTGAAAGAAGCATAAAGGCTTGGAACTATTTTCTTATCTGAATCATAAAGATAGGACCCTACGCTATTCTCGAACCCTCTGCCGAGCTATACCATGCTCGCATTTCCTTGTGTTTTGAAGAGGAAAAAAAACTTTGTACCTGCTCCCAACACTATTTCTTCGGAACTATATGAACCGGTTGATCTTCCCATCCCATTTGTTTTTTGGCATCTTATCCGAAGGTATCCTCTCCAAGATCTACCCGGTGACGACAGAGGAAGCAACCTGTCTGCTATGTCAGGGAGGCTTTTTTTTTTTCACAATAAGACCTTGACGATTATCGCTACCTTCGGTAGCTTAAGATTTTATGTCCATCCTTTGTCGAGTACAATTTCCTTTCAGTTCTTCCTTGAAGTCTTTACCAAAATTCGGGCATGTGTGTCCGCACCCCCTAACTTAAATGACGAGGAATCCTTTATCGTGAACAAACACAACCCCTAAAGACACCTAGGAGCACCCCCTCCTGCATATCAAGAGAAGACCCAAGTAGGCTGTTCGAGTTACTACGAGGCACCCACTACTCGGAGTACCCTCCCAAAAGGAAAAAAATATGTTTGCCAGGTTCGGTTCTTCTTAGTTGGGTTGGAAAGGTTCGACCTAAAATGCTATGCTTACACACAAGACTACCCCTCTTTTCGAAATATTCGCGGGGACTACTGTTGGAAAACGGACGGACCCCTATAGGGGGTTTATTTCTAAAGGCCCTGCTTAGGAAATGCTTTATCCCAGCGAATAGAAGATACTCAACTCCGCACAACATAGGGATGAGCACATATTTGGGAAGAACATAGAATAGTAGAAGATATAGCATGCAGAACATGGCGATCATCAAAAATTCACAAATTAGAAATGTTTTAATATAATCCTTCCATAACTTTTCATACCATACCAACCTACTAAAATGCAAATAGGGATCAGAAATGTGGTCAATATAGTGAAGAATAAAGAGATTTCGTCTATACCCAAATAATAATTGATGTTTTTATAAGGAAGCCATCGAAAGGTTTCAAAAAATAGAGATTTGGCTGTAGAAGAATCAAATTGTATCCGCAGAATAGGGGATTAAAAAAAGTACTAAGAGAGTCGCAAAGACCAATTAATCGTCGATCGTATTATTGTATTTTGAATTAAAAGAGAAGTAATGCTTCGTAGCACGGGACAAAGAATAAGACAACTTAGATAAGAATAGAATTGAAAAAAATGTTCGAACATAGAGTAAAATCGAACATGGAAGAGATTCTTTGAAAATAGTAAAATGATGGACGTATAATTCTAATACAATAAAAGTCTATCAGTGCAAGTCAGCTGACCACCGTGATGATGAGTGGGTAGGTAGTTTAGGTGCAACTCTCGCCCAACGAGAAGTAATGACGCTAGTCTCCCTCCCCTATCTCTCTGTTCGTGAGTGGGTCACCCTTGTTAATAGCGAAAAAGCGAGATAACCCACTTAGACCCAATAGTGGGGAGCACGAACCACCCTAATATAGGGAACACTCTGTTACTTTCCATCCTGCTCGACCTGGCACAAATAACTATTTAAGGTATTCTAAAAGAGAGCTGCCCCACAACTAGTAGGTTGGTTAAAGAGAGGTTGTGGATTTCTAACCATCGAGCTAGAACTATCTGTAGGGAAACACATCCCCTACTAATGCAGCCTCAACCCTATTTTCAAGGAGGATTTGCTTCTCCAGCATACCCAAAAAGAGTGGGAGGTGCCTGGACTCGTTCCTCCCGATAAAATAGAAGGTCTGCCGGTGTTGAAGCTACACTCTCCTTTGGATAACAAGAAGGAGAGGGCGTTCTAATTCTGGAACAAGAATGGTACGCGAAATGGCGCAACCTCAGGATATTGAATATGCGCTGTGCTTGTCCCCCAGGAGAGGGAAAAGGGACGGAACAGGAACCCCTTCTCGCGTTGCACACAACAAGGAACTCTTCAAGAGCCCCGCTGAAATAATAATTCAAAAATACGAGACGGAGAAGAATGAATACCAAAATATATTTTATACTCTTTATTTTGACTCCTCGAATAGAAAGGGTAAAAAAGGTAAAATAATAATACACTATATATGAAAAAGCGGGAATCTGATCTTTGAAATCATAGACTCAGGCTCATCATACCTTATTTTGTGACTTGACTCAAGGTCATCATAACACTTTTGGTCACTCCACTCAAGCTCATCATACATAATTCAATTTCCTCTTATACGTGTTCTATTGATCTAAAGCATCAAGTAGCGCCTCTCCGTATAAGAGTTCGAACATAAAATGGCCATACTTAATAATTCTTGTTCTTATTCTTCTTATTTCTTAGTTGAAGTTCCCCTTCTCCGTCAGCTAGTTCAATAGTTTATATGCTGGAAGACTCGTATTCTCTAAATGAACAGTAAATTCAGGTATGCTGCTAGTCCTTAGAAGGACCAAGGGATTCCTAGTATTTTCTCCTAACAAATTTCCCCTTTGCTACTCCCTTTTGTTACCTAGAGCCTTTTTTCTTCTTATTATAGATAATGTACGCACATGTTATCTATCTATTTAATGGACTAGCTTCACTAAGACTCATTCGATCTTCTAAAATGATTTTTGAACTATTCCATTACTTTTCTTCTTATTAACCTCTCCTTGGTCACTAAACTAGTTGATGAACTCCACATTCTCGGAATCCCATTCCAGAAAGTCAGGTCAAAGATGGATTCCCTTTGTTGAGTAAGAAAAAGTCTACGATACTCATCTCAGAAAAAGATTTTAAAGCTATGGCACCTCCTATAAATATACCACCAAGACCGGGTAACAGAACAACGACTAGAGTAGCAGATTCCATAGCCAGAGTTCTTCCTCCATCAAAAGGCTCTGAGCCTACTACGTAGTTAGGGTACGAGATTGATTCTGTGATGGTAGAGAGAGATGATAGAGGATTACGCTTAAAATCAACCTTTTCCATCGTTTTTCACTGACCCTGGTTCTATCAAACCTTTTTCTTCAATCCTGGTGAGAACTTCTTCCTGTCTTTTTACCCAAGAGCTCTGATTCGGCTCAAATTTCCTTATTCAAGTCAGCCTTTTAACTAGAAGAATAATTTCCGAAAGGCGTACATGTCCTGACGTGAAAGGAATTGAAATGGAAGAAGAGTAAGTGAGTGGTCCATAAAAGCCCAAATTTATTTCCTTAGAATTTCCATTATAGGCGTAGGCCCTTGTCTTATTAATATTATTTTGTTAGACTTATTAGGATAGGTACCATCGAAATTGTACCAAGGAACAAAAAATAAATGGGTCAAAATAGTCCAGGTGGATAGAAACCTGATTTGGACACAACACTCTCTCTCTCCCCCTCCCCCCTTTTACTTTTTGTCTATTTGCTTGTCGATATCTACTAGTTTTAAATTAAGAAATTTCAAATCCCCACACGGCGACACCTCCTTTTAATCATATAATTAAATCACAAAACAAATTTTACAAGTCAAATCTCATTTAGGTAGTAAGTTGATTTTTTAAGGATTGTTAAATGAATGGCAATAAGTTAAGTTTTAGCGAAGCAAAGTTAGTTGAAGGAAAACCACATTATGGTTATTCTAGATTCCTTAAATACCTTCCTAGAATATCAATAAGAAACCCCAAACCACTTCAATATTTTCAACTTTTCACTATTTAAATCTAATGAAAAATAAGTTTTCTCAATTTTTTCTTGAAAAAAAATTAATTGGCTACTCTAAAAAATAAATAAATCTCTAAAACCAGTCTTCTAAATACTTTTTGCGAAAGTAAACAAAAACAATCATATAGTTCATTTAAGCATACTCTCTAGCCTACATCACAAAATAGCTTCATAAAGCACATTTATTAAGAATACCATCATTTTAATCTTACTTCACATAACAAGCCTTGATGGCCTCATTCACAATAAACAAATAACTTCACATTCATACAATTAAAGATAACATCACCACCAAGAAGGTGGATCATACAACTCCAGAGAATTTCGAAATTAAAGCTAAGCAACATAACCAACTTACCCCTTTAATCCAAGATTCCATCACCTATAACATTTTACTCAACAATTCATCATAAATTAGTCCTTAGGGAAGTAGCTAAACATCAATAACAACACAAGTAAAGCAAAACTCAAAGACTACAAAACAACGCTCATTTCTCCCATTTCTTATGCCACAATTTGATAAAATAATTTATGATGATTTCATTGGAATTTTAGAATTAATATCATCAACTAACATTAGAAACATCTTTTTTAAATTATAGGAACGTTTTCATGCAAGGCCTAGATTTAGAGTTAAGATAGGAGAAATTTAGAGTTGAAAAGTCTTTTTGAAAATTAATTAAAAGCTACTTCTTGAATGGAAGAGAGGTCAAAGATGGATAAGATATCTCAATTAAAAGGAAACCCACTAAATTTGATGAAGAAACACTTGCAACAAGCCATCCTAGTTCTTCCAGCCTTATCTCTAATAGTAACTTTAAGAGAGTTTTTCTTTAGAGTGAGAGTTTGAATATTTGAAGTAAGGGGTCTTGTCGATGTCTACAACGTAAAGCTAATCAAACTTAACTAAAAGAATATAAAAATATCATGCTAGGTCAATAAAATATTTGGGGTAAATTTACAAAACACCCCAAGCCAAGGCAATAGCATCTAAAAGCTTTTGTAGGACCACCATCGACGGATGCAACCAACAGACTGTCTGTCAATAAATGGTCCATTGGTGAGATTTCGTTGGTTTAAAAATGGATTCATTTGGGGCCTGGCTAGACTAATTTGAATTTACGATAAACGAGGAAAGTCAACAAGCTGTTGGTTGTACTAAACATTCTTTTCCCTCGATGGTGAACACTGCCAAAGCAGTCTTGGACATTTCTCTAGGGCCCCTTGTGAGGCATAGGTAAGGTCGTACCAGGAAATTAAACCCCTAAACATAGCTGTCAAGGTCTTAGGAAAATCTCACACCAATTTCAAGCAAAAAAACACGTAAAACTCAGTAAAATACATCAACACACACAAGCACTCTCTAAAGCATATCATCTGAATATTAGGGACGTTCTTGGACTTTTTGCCTCCAAACGTAATAAAAAATCATGCTCTCCCTAAGTAAACTAATAGAACTCTTTTACAAAATTAACTGAAGAAACAATCACAAAACTTTAGTTAATTACATAGTTTTAGGGTATTAAAGAAGTCAAGGTCAAGGTTGGTTATAGGGCTGAAATCACCAAGATTTCTCAATCAATATATATAAAACAATAAGTTATGAGATTCCTTTCACCTTTGGGACATCTTTACCCATAGGGTTCCATCAAATTGATTTCAAAAGTATGAAATTCAAGTGGGTCTTTTATAATCTAAAAATTGATGTTATAAAAATGTGTTGTTTATGATTTCTTTTAGATATTTTTGATAGATAAGCATGAGTTATAAATCAATTTTTTTATTTATTGATGCATCGGTCTAACTTGGAGAAGATTACCTATTCCTCATAACCGTAGGTTGCATTCTTAATATTAATTTGGATGTTGGTTCAGTTTAATATGTTAACGGTTAAACTACTACTAGATGATGGTATTGTATAAATTATGAAAAAATTAGGATTAATTATAGTTCTATGATGCTAGTTCTTGAGTTATTGATAAAAATAATGACTTTGACCTAAGTCTTTTGTATTAAGATATGAACTAGTGATAGATTGAGATGTATGGTTTCAATTTATTTTGTTATCATGATGTGTTATTGTTGTATGATGATATTACACCATTATTGGGTGGAGTTAAATGTTGATTGTAAGACGTTGATGATGGATTATGAAGCAGACTTTGTAAGTCTTGTGATCCCAATTCTTTACTCCAATTGTGATTTAAATGATGATGTGGTATTGAACTATACCCTTTATTAAGATTGATAGGGTGTGAATGATATTCAATTGAGTGTCTTATCTTTGGTTTGTGAGGTATTGGGTATGATGTAAACGTTATAAGGATTGTGATAACTTACCAACGTTCCTTATCATGATGTGTTTATGTAAATATGCTAACCTCACCTATATTAATTTGTAATAATATTACTATACTCATACAATTCTTATTGAGCTATAATGACAATGAATATGATTACACAAGGGATAGACCATATGAACTACACTAAGAAATTATGCTTCATAACAACATTAAAGAATTTCAAAAAGGAATTAACTTAGAATCAAATGAACTTGACAATGGGAGGTGTTGACTTTCCATATAGGAAGATTCACCCAATGGTTTCTTATGAGGTGTTGACTCACCTATGATGGGTAATAATCTAATGGATTCTCATGAGATGAGGCTCCAATTTCCAAGTAGAATACAGAGGGTTCATACCTACCTCTTAGTTCTTGAACTATGTTGCCCCCATATGAATACTAGCTAGTTGATCCACCATGAAAGCTACATTTATGATTGGTGTTACTTTTGTTGGTAGACAACCTTGCATCAGTGAAAGGTTTTACAACACCGAACTTCACATTTAGCTTTTTTGGTCAATGTCGATTAAGGCAAGTATTCCCTAAACTAAAATGAAGTAATGAAGTACGCACCAACTAAGGTCACTTAAGAGGTTTGACTTAGCTTAGCGAGGGGTACTAGACTCTACCTATGCCTTGCACCAGTTTTCCTAGAAGGAATCTTTAGAAGGTTATTCTTATATATGAACATGCTTATAATTGTACAAATAACGTATATGATGATCTTGCATATTGATGATACTACATGATGATTGGTTTTACTATGAACATGTAATTGTCTCTATTGCTTATGTATGACGATATGTACTTTTAATGACATACTATGTGATGTTGGACATTCGTTTTGGGTCTTGTTGAGTTACTTAATTGGGTAAGGTTATTGGCCTTTGCTTAGTAATTGCACTTGTTGACTTAATAGAGGTTAATGGGTAAATGTTTTACTATGGTTATGTTGTAATGAACTGTAATTCATACTTGTGGCTACTATAACATGATGATAGTTTTGCTTTGACTGTATGTACAATTATGTTATATGCATGTTGACTTAAATAGACACCATATTGTTTGTTTGGTGATGCACATATTGAAGACTTAATGAATATATATCATTGATTGTTATGGTATTCTTGAATGTGTGGAATTCTTTCTATTATTAAAATAGCATATTTTAATGAAATATCCTTTTTAGCATTATTTCTTGATATGTTTGCATATGGTCTCATACATAGTACAAGTGTTGTACTAACCCCATTTCTCCCTTCTCCATAAAATTTTAGGTTTCGGTCGTTGAAGGGCTTTGTGATGACATCGAGGAAGACTTAGAGCTCTGAATCATCCAAGTATAGTATGTCCTCACTTTCCGAGGGAAATGCCACTATCAAGCTTATGATGTTGTTCCAATTTTTAAGACACTTATTTTCTTTACTTTTTATTTGGATACTAGACAATGTATAGCCTATATGAGGCTCTATTACATTGATGTATTTGCTAGGCCCAAATTGTTACACTCTTTTTAGATGGTTATGAGATGAGGCATCCATTTGAGACTATGTTATATTATATATATTTATGTTTAATAAAAGTAGTATACTATGTAATATTCCTATACAAAGGGCCTAGGTATACTGGATATGAATATAATGTGTATGCAAAGGTCTATGTAAACCTCAATGTTGAACTAATAATTTTTTTTAACTTTTCCGTATTTTGACCTATGATTATAATGAGTAAGTTAAGAGACTAGACTTTGTCCTCAAAGAGGAAGACAATGCAAGTTATGTCAAGGGGGTGCTCCACGGATATGACATACTTGGTATCAGAGCCATGTTGAATATCTTTTAGTAGATGTATTCCTCAACCACGTGTGTGTAGATTCGTATTCATAATTGTGAAGCGCACCACATTTATGAATAAGAATCTATATGATTCTTGGAAGTCTAATATCGTGCCTCTAGAGTATTGACTCTACGAGATGTTAGCATGTAATCTTTTTATTTTTATTTTAGGCAATGAATACTTGAAGGAATGCGACACAAAGAATTAAGGAACAAATTTCTAATATGGGAGTTCCTCCCCGTGGTGATCAACTCCCTCCTTTTGAAGAAGATCTTATTGATGACCAAGCTCCTATTAATCCTCAACCTTTGATAGATGGTGACGTAAGTTCTTCTCTTCTCCACATGGGCCAAGCGATTATTACTCAAGCACAAGTCAACACTACCAAAGGTCAATCCATGACGGACCTAGCTAACTAGGAGGTTGAAACCCAAGCAAGCCAAAATTTTGGTTCCATGGCCTCCTATTTTAAGAATTTCACTAGGATAAATACCACTATGTTCTATGGGTACATTGTTGAGGAAAACCCCTAAAAGTTCATTGATGAAATTGACAAAATCCTTTATGCTATGGGGTTGACTACTACTTAGAAAGCTGAGTTAGCCATGTACCAACACAAAGATGTGAACAAAACATGGTACGTCCAATGGATATATAATATTCCTTTAAGGGGTGGAGCGGTGACTTGGGAGATTTTCAAGATGACGTTTCATTATCGATTCTTTCCTAGGGAGAAGCGGGAAGTTAAAGTGGTGGAGTTCAACAAACTTTGTCACAGAGGTATGAGTGTGCTCGAATACTCCTTGAAATTCACTAAATTGTCATAGTATGCCCCTTTTGTTTTTTCCGATCCCACGAATGAAATAAAAAACATTGTGACGGGTGTGACGGATGACTTGCAATAGAAATTTCATTCTGCTATGCTGAATGAAAATATGAAAATTTCTTGTGTCATGGAACTTGCTCAACAAGTGAAAGAGGCAAGGGCTAAGAGAAAGAGTGGAGATAAAAAGAGGGTAAGATATTTTGATGGTGTTTCTTTGAAGGGTAGGCTTGATACAAGCCTACGTTCAAAAAGAGGTTTTCTAATCAAGTTCCCTAAGTCTCATTAGGATAGGGTGTCTAACCTCAAGACTAAGAAGGGAAGGGATTGTAGATCACCGAACAAGAAGCCTAATTCTGCCATGTTTGGAAAAGTTCATTGAAGGGAATGCTTATTTGGAATGGGAAATTGTTTTGGTTGTGGATAGAGTTGCAAAAAGGTTAGGGATTTCTCTAATGTTGAGGGTCAAGACAGGGTTAGTGGTCAAGCTCAAGCAAGTGGTTCAAATGATGGTCCGAAGAGGATACACTTTTATGCTCTACACTCTAGGGGTTAGAAAGATACTTCCTCCGATGTAGTGACTTGTATGTTTAAAGTCTTCTCCATTGATGTATATTATTTACTTGATCTAGGTGCTACAATGTAATTTGTTACTTCTAATATCTAGAAATTTTGAAATTTTGCTTGATATATTCAATGAGCCTTTTATGGTGTCTACCCAAGTTTGGTGAGTCGCTGGTTGCAAAAAAGGTATATAGAATTGTCCTATAATGTTGCCGAATAGAGTAATTTATGTTGAACTAGTAGAACTTGATATTTTTATATATATCATATTTGATATGGATTGTTTGGATGCTTGCTTTGACTCTATAGATTGTAGAATAAGGGTGGTGAAATTTAACTTTCTAAAAGAGCACATGTTAGAGTAGAAGGGCGGAAATTCTATTCCTACAGGTCGTATCATTTCTTGTTATAAATCATGTATGATGATCTCTAAAGGGTTTTTACACCATATAGTAAGAGTCCAAGATTTATACAACTAAATTTGTCCCATTGGGTCAGTCCTCATAGTGAGTAAATTTCCGGAGGTCCATCCTAATGATCTTCTCGGTATTCCTCCCAAATGGGAAATTAATTTTTGTATCAACTTGTTACCTGATACAAATCCAATTTCAATTTCTCCTTATTGGATTACTCCAGCAAAATTGAAAGAGTTGAAGGATCAAGTCAAAGATACACAAGACAAACGCTTCATTTGACCTAATATTTCTCCATGGGGTGCTCCAAATATCCTTAGGATGCGCATCGATTATCGGCAACTCAATAAAGTCACTATTAAGAACAAGTATCCTTTCCCTTGGATTGATGACTTGTTTGATCAACTTAAAGTAGCAAGCTATTTTTCTAAGATTAAATTGTCATCGGGGTATCACCAACATAGGGTAAGAGGTGAGGATATACTAAAAATTGCATTTCGGAATAGATATAGTCATTATGAGGGCTTAGTAATTTCCTTTGGTTACACAAATTCTCTGGCGGCATTTAAGGATCTCATGAATAGGGTTTTTTGAAGTTAAAAAGATTTATTCGTCATTGTATTCATTGACGACATCTTGGTCTATTCAAAAAAAGAGGGTGAACTTATGGACCATTTGGGGTGGTGTTACAAGTGCTTAAGGAAAATCAATTATTTGTCAAGTATAGAAAATGTGAGTTGTGGTTGAGGTCGGTGTCTTTTCTTGCCTAGACCTTTGACTACAATCGACATTGTTGGTTTCTTGGGTCTAGTGGGTCATTATCTAAGGTTTGTGGATGGTTTTTCATCTATTGCATGTAACGACCCGGATTCTTGAATCCGAACCGCCACCGGCGTCATTGACCTCTTATAGTATAGAAAGACTTCATATAGTAGTTACATAGTTTTATCATAGACTAAGATCAAAATAAAGAAACAACCATCTATCAGATGAGTCAATTCAAAATACAAGATGAATATATCATAAATAGTTTGCCAAATACTGCCCTATACAAAGCTTCGAAATGAAGGTCTGAAAGAAACGCTAAGGAAAATATCCTAGCTATGTATAAAACTAAGGCTAGACTAAAATTCTAGCATCCTCGAATTCAACAGGACCTACCAAATGGCTTGGAGAATGCTGATGTCCAAAAAACTACAAGTGTCGTCAATCTGTCCTCTATCCTTAACCTATAAAAATAGTAAATAGTATGGGTTAGTACACCACTTGTCCTATGTATGGGTTTATGCACACATAGACATAAAGCTATGCATGATCAATGAAGGCTCTTTCTAAGAAACATACCATTTTTGGAAAGTCTATTCATTAGACATTCCTAATTTTTAATTGTGAATTGTTGTATGAGTATGATGTATTTAAGGCATTCAAAGCATACAACTCTTTTTATATATGATTACAAGACATTATTATAATCAACATAAGTTTAGAACCACTCGGGCGAGGATTTTAAAATTTGCTAACCCCAAACTCGAGGGATCATTCATCTATACTTAGTCTTATTTTTCAGTCTTTTTCTTCTTTTTGTTGTGTAGTTAAATAATTCCTTTTGGTTCTATGTTTTACTTACAACTGGAATTAGTCATTGTACTCCCATGCCCACAATGAATCAAGTAATTAATCTAAAGACTAAGGAATGATTTCCTTACATTATAGTGAGTAATTCTTTACAATATAAATTTCTTACGTTTCATAAGCCAAAATATATTGGTCATGACCATTTTTTAATTATTTCATCTTAGGGAAGTTATGTTTAATTAACATTACTTTCTACTTCGCTTTGTTGGCATTGTATAAGAAGTCATTATAAGCATATCTTATGTGGTTTTGCCTATTATATTTTGAAACTTCATGAGTGTGATATTGGCACTTGACATTCTTAAACTCTTCATCATTGCTCACCTTGAAAATAAGTTCCATCATCATCATCATTCTCACTTTAATAGTGACATCATTTGGAATAAGATCAAGGGAGCTTAACATGAAATCCAGTGTCTCCCCAACACTAAAAAGAGGTGATTTACCAGTTAAAATAAATGTTAGACCATGTAAGTTACTCATGGAATCCGGTGTCCGTCCCACACCGAAAAGGGGTGATCCCCGGCTAAGGCGAATCCATTTGAAGTGTTCACTCTACATCGAAAAGGAGTGGCTCACGGCTTAAGTGAACCACGAACATATCGTGCTCATTAACCTGCATAAAACTTGCGAGCTAAACATAAAATCTTGTGTATGCCCCAAATCGAAATAGGGTGGAATCACCAGCCAAGGTGAAATCGTACATGCCTAGCTTGGTTAGATAGAAACCACTGGCTAGTTCATATGTTGGCTAGACATGGTTTGAAGACTAGGCACTTAGAGACTACTTATCACACTCCTTGGTATCCTCATCGCATGAGACTTACCCGTGCAAGTACATGCTCATAACTAGTCTATCGGTGCTATGCTCACTTTCATTATATTTTTTATCTTTTAAAGTTGACTCAAGAATTATGGAAGCCTTCTTCTAGATTTATATTTACTTACTCTTTTGATGACTTGTCATCGTTACTTTACATTGATGAAATGTGAATTGTCCTTACATGTCATCCTTAGTTTACATTGATGAATTTAAATTGTCCTTACATATCATCCTTACATTACATTGATGAATGTGAATGGTCCTTACATTTTATCCTTAGGTGTTAATGAGACTAGTCACACAACCTCTAACACCTTCATTCCTGAGTAATCTTTTAACATATCAACTTAGGTGTGAGAAAGATTTTTTTGACTTTCTTTAACACCCTATTCTGGTCACTTACTTAATTTAGACCCCTTTAATTATGTTATAACTCACGTTACTTCTTTACTTTAGTGTAGTAGCTTAATTTCATCATTTATGGATTATTAGCACTTGTTTCAATGAGTTACACATGTTAAAAGTTCATTCTTTTAGAAAATACTGGGACTTATCCCAATGAATGGAATGCCCTTGGTTATGGATTCGTGGAGTTACTTTAGAAGTTCTTATGATATACTTGATACTCTTACTACAAAAGAATTGACATATGATTATATTGTATGAAGATTTGGGATGTTAAACCAGTAATCCATTTTTATTGGAATAAGTCAATTAGACGTATGTTCATATTTAAATTGAATATGCATTAACCCTTAGACAATCTTTCAATCATTTACATAATCCCGTAGCCATTAACATGCATTCATGTTGACTTTAGGGTAACGTTTATAATACATATTAGATAGCATAATATTGGAATTTACTGACATTAACATTCTCATAACGTTCCAACAACATCAAGTCAAAAGTCGGCCAAAACACATAAATCACATAACACAATCTTGGATGTAACTTAGCATATAATTGATTCTCAATTTCATGATAGTATTAACTTTATACAATCAGAACTTCATATATTAATTGAAATTAATATTTCAATAACATTACACATAAGATCATCCAACACCACATACAAACAAAATGATCTCTAACCTATTCAACATGGAATTAAAAAGGATACTAGGGATAAAGGAGTTCGACGAGAATACTATAACAACCCTAGTTTTCAAGATCTTTGAATGCATGGAAAGAAAGTTATCTTTGAGAATGATTTCCTGGAGAGAAACCCATAACATCAGTAGAACTTAATCTACGAAGACCAACTCGAACGAAAGCTTGAACATACCTTGAAATTTCGTAGGAATGTCTATGCCCTTTTTCTGTTTTAGTGTTCTTTGTTACGACCTCTTTCTTGCGTTATCGTTCCAAATGTTTTGATTGTGAATTCAAAGTTTAGGAACTGATCTTCAATTATAAAACATAGAATTAATAAGCTAATTTAATAATCTAATTAATCAATTACCAAACCCCCCTCTTAAGTTTAATAAACATAGGAGAATATAACACTGAGTCAAACCTTTTGGACCATCCTATGTTAAGTACTAGGATGTTTTTTGAATTATACTAGGTTAGTGAAAGGATTTCATTTCGACCATTTAATTTAATTAAATAAAGGTCTAATTTAATTAATTAGGTGACCTAAGGTTATTGCTAAAATACCCTTAAATCGTTAGGACCTTAAGTAATTCTTTGGACCATACTAGGTTAGGTACTAGGTTGTCCCTTTCTTATCATAACCGAATCTGGAAATTGTTTTGTGATTTCGGTTTACCCTCTTTAAATTAATTAATTATGTTTATAAATTAATTAATTATGTATCCTAGGATACTAATCAAAGTATCCCTATGTTTTTAGGACCATAATAAACCTTTTGGACCATCCTAGGTGAGGTACTAGTTTGTCTCTTTAACTAGCTACTAGGTTAGTGTCACCAAGTTATGTCTTATGTTGTCGGGTGCAATAATTAGTTTATTTAGTTTTGTCCTAGGTTAATTATATAGTTAGGGAATTAGGTTAGAGTCTATAATTTTTAAGAAATTTTGGCCCCGCATGGAATTTTCCATGTGCACATTTTCCCCCTAACTACCCTAACCGAATTCGGTTAGGGTTGTCCCCTTCTTTGGCTGCTTATTCACATGTCTTTTACATGTGCTTGCACATGTGATGGTTGTAATTTTTATTAAATAACTATTATTTATGGTTCCTTTGGGAATGTTTACTTATAATCCCAAGAACCCTTACTATGTCCTCGGACACTTCTCACTGTGCATGATCATTTTAAATGGTTATGTACTGAGGGTACTACGATTGACACTCGAAGGTCTAGTACCTAATGTGTTTGCAATTGATGAATTTTTGAATTTTAGCTTAGGGTCTTCATTGGAGGGTATATTTCCTATACAAGCACATTAATACTTAGATATATGGCTAACACCCTTCAAACCAATATTTTCTAATATACCTAATATTTTGCTTATTGGGTATTATATAAAAATTTTCTACTACCCCTTCGCAAATATTCTATACAATGCCCAATATTTCTCAATACTAGACATTGGAATGCCTATGTCTACCCAATACACATTCTTAAAGACCTATTAGGATCTTCACTAGATATAAATTTTTCCTGAATGTTACATTGCATATCCCTTGACTACTTTGACCCAAAAGAATGAGAAAGTTTAATGGTCGGAGGCATTGAGAGAATCTTCCGAATCTTAAAAGATAGACTTACTTCTGCTCTGGTGCATTATGAGTGGGTTTAGGGTGTGTGATTATGCAACATAGGAAAGTAGTGGGCTAGCCTTCAAGTCAACTTAAGGTGTATGAGAGGAACTATCAAACTCATTATCTTGTGTTAGGGGCCGTGTTATTTTCATTTAAAATATGGAGGCATTAATTGTATGGTGTTCATGTTTATGTGTATACTGACCATAAGATTCTATAATATGTGTTTCCTCCAAAAGTAGTTAAATCTCTAACAATGAAGGTGGTTGTAATTGTTGAAAGATTACAACATGAGTGTTCCCTATCACCCTGGCAAGGCCAACGTGGTTTTGGATGCTTTAGGTCATATGAATTGGGCTAGTGTGTCATGTTTCTTGAATAGGTTATCTAGATTTTGTGTTAGGTTGGAAGATTCTCCGAATGGTGGGTTCATGGTCCATAATAACTTCGATTCATCTTTGGTGGCCAAAGTGAATTCCAAACAACACCTTTATCAAGCAATGATGGAGTTGAAGGAATCGGTTCTTAGCAGGCTTAATGAGTCATTCTCTTGAGGGGGGAGGGTTTCTTGGGGTATATAGGAAGGTCATGTGGTCTCAATGTAGATGGTTTAAGGAACAAAATTCTTGAGAAAACTCATGGGTCACGTTACTTCATTTATCTTGGTTCGACAAAGATGTACCATGACACTAGCAAAATGTTTTGGTGGGAAGGTTTGAAAGAAAACATATTGGAATTTGTAGCAAATTTTCTTAAATGCCAATAAGTGAAAGTCGAACATCTAATGTCGGGTGGTTTACTTAAAAAAAAACAAGTTCTTTCTTGGAAGTGGGAAGTCATCGATATGGATTTTGTGGTAGGTTGGCCTCGGACACAAAACCAATATGACTCCTTATTGGTGGTGGCTTAGTAGGCTAACAAAATCCGCTTATATTATTCATGTCAAGTCTACCAATTTGGCAGAGGATTATGCAATAATCTTCATAGAAGAGATTGTGTGTTTCAATGGCATTTCGTTATCCATCACATCGGATCGGGGTGAACAATTTGCATCTTGGTCTGGAGGTCATTTCAAGAAGGGTTGGGTACCAAGGTTAAAATTTAAGCACCACTTTTCATCCCCAGACGTATGTTCAAGCGGAGCATACTATGAAAATTCTTGAGGATATGCTTACAGCTTGTATAATTCATTGAACAGGAAAGTAGGATAAGCATTTGTCATTTGTTGAGCTTGCTTACAACAATAGCTATTGTTTATTCATATCCATGGCTCCTTATGAAGCCTTGTATGGTAAGATATGTAGGTATCCTATTGGGTGGTTTAATGTTTGTGAGACTTAACTTTTGGGTCCCTAGTTGATGTATAAGACTTTGCAGAAGGTTCATATCATAAGAACCGGTTTCAAACAACCTATAGTCAGCAAAAGACTTATGCCGATCATAGAAGAAGGGATGTAGAGAATAAACACGGTGATAAGGTGTACTTGAAAATTTTGCCTATGAAAGAGGTGGTTAGATTTGGTAAAAAAGGGATTTTGAGTCAACGCTACATGAGTCACTTAATCCAGTTTTCCATGTTTCTATGATTAATAAGTGTATCGGTGATCCCTAGACTATTTTTCCCATAAGGTCTTTGTCTGAAAGATAACATGTCATATGAGAAGGCTCCAATTTATATCCTTAATAGTCAAGTAATGATGTTGAGGAACAAAGACATGACTTTTGTAAACGTGTTATGGAAGAATCTCGTAGTTGAGTGTGCAACATGCAAGGCCTAGGTCGACATGAAGTACCGTTACCCTTATCTATATGATTACTATGTATAGTTTTTCTTACTAATACTGAAAATAATAACTAAAAATTTAAGTCTCTATGACTTTCGTGAAGTATTGCAAATACATGTATTTTTAATGTAATTACAATGACGTTAAAGTGAAATTGTTCATATTGATTCACATATGGTATTTTAAGCTCATGTTGTTGTTGTGAGAAGAAAATTCCTCATGATGTGATATTGACTTTTATAAGTGGTAATAGATGTTTTGGTATGTCTTGTGTAAATGTCATGATTGGTGTTGTAACTCATGTTGGCATGTAAATTTTATTGGTTGGAATGCTATTCTTCATTCTATTCCTTCGTTTCAAAAGATTTTAGTGTCATTTCGGGGACGAATGTTCCTCAAAAGGTATAATGTAACAGTAAAAAATTCTAAGACAATTTCTACAACGTAACATTAGTATCAAAAGGTTTAGAATCTATTTAAAGATAATTTTAATTTATATAAGTCATTTAGGAAATTTAAAAATCAAAACGTCAAAGAACGCTCATGACGTCTGCAAAGTTGTTCAATGTGGTACTAGCATGCCTTAGCCTATTTGATTATCTTTTAGGAGTCAAAAATTTAAGAAATTTTGTGGAAGGGTGTCTAAAACGTATAAGAATTGATTCTTAGTCTAAACATCCTGACTGGACTCCCTAAGGACAAAAAAGGGACTTTCAGGAGGACCCTTATATTTTGGGGTCAAAGGCTGCCCAAGGAAGAGTCCACCAACTGATGCAACCCATGATCCATTATCGAATCGATGGGGCATTGACTGCTTCTGTCGATGTACACTTAGCCAAACTTTTTGAAGCATGCTAATTGACAATCTCTAAACTGATCGATGAGTTTGCAGCACGGAGAAGAACCGTGTCCGTCGATGGAAACACGATCCATCGATCGTGATCTCATTTTGGAGTCACTGTTTTGCTGCACGTTTTTAATTAGTTCATTGAATTTGTTGGCCTAGAAAGTATGTTAATAAGGTGTTAGGAGAGGTAAAAATATTTTAGGTACTAACTTATATAATGACCCTAAGATAATTAAACTAACCTAAGCTCTCATTATTCCCAAACTCCAAACTCTCTTCCTTCTCTCTTCTTAATCTCTCATGTTGAAGAACCAAGGTCAATGTGGGTTCTCGGTCTGCAATCACCAAGATTTCTCCATCAATCTTAATCAAACAATAATGTATGGGATTCCTTTCACCTTTGGAACTTCTTTCCCCAAAGGGTTTCATAAAATTGATTTCAAAAGTATAAAATTCAAGTGGGTATTTTCCAATCTCGAAATTTATATTGTAAATTTCTTAGTTTATGAATTATTTTTATATTATGGATATATTTACATGTATTATAAGTAAATTGTGTTATTTATTGATGGATTGGTCTAGTTTCTAAAAGATGACCTATTCCCCTAACATTAGATTGTGATATTGATATGAATTAGTAATGTTGGTTCAATGGAATTAGTTATTGGTTAATAACTACTTTATGATTTAATTCTATTAGTTATGCATATATTAGGATGAATTATAATCCAATCATTCTAGTTCTTAAGTAACTAATCTATATTATGACTTTGACCTAAGTCTCTTATATTAAGCTTTGAACAATTGATGGATTGTGATATATTGTCGTTTCAATTGGTTTTGTTATCATTATGGTTATTGTTGTATGATGATATTACACCATAATTGGGCTGAGTTAAGGGTTGACGTTAAGACATTGATGATGTATTATGATGGAGAGGTTATATGTCTTGTGATCTCTATTCTTTACGCAAATTGTTGGTTAATTGGTATTTAAGTGATGATGTTGTATTGAAGTATACCATGTATTAGGGTAGATAGGGTTGTTATGATATTGAAATTATATATATTAACTTTGATTTATTAGGTGTTGTGTAAAATGTAAATGCTATAATGATGGTGATAACTTAACAATGTTTATTATCATGATGCGATTACGTAAATATCCTAACCTCACCTATATGAATTTGTAATGAAAGATATATCCTCGTACAATTCTTATTGAGCTATGAAGATAATGATGATTATATAAATTATATACCCTATGACCTACATTAAGAAATCAATATTAGATAATACATGAAAGATATTTTAAAAGGGACTTTGCTTAGCACGGAATGAACTTGAGAATGGGAGGTGCTGACTTTCCATAGAAGAAGATTCACGCAATAGTTTCACATGAGGTGTTAAATGTAGAAGGTATATTCCTATCTCTTAGTTCTTGAACTATGTTTCCCCAAAGGAATACTCGCTAGTGAATCCACCTAGAAATCTACGTTTATGATTGGTTTTACTTTAGCAGGTAGACAACCTTTCATCGGTGTAAGGTTTTACAACACCGAATTCCACATTTTTCTCTTGTGTTCTATGTCGGTTAAGGAAGTATTCTCAAACTAAAATGAAGTAATGAAGTAATGAATTACAAACCAACTAAGGTGACTTAAGAGGTTTCACTTAGCTTAGGTAGAGGTATGGGACTCTACCAATGCCCTGCACTAGTTTGCCTTGAAGGAATTTTAGAAGGTTCTTATATATGAATATGCTTATAACTGTACCTATTTCGTATATGATGATCTTTCACATCGATTATTCTACATGATTATTGGTTTCACTTATGAACATGTGTTGTTCTGTGTTTCTTAAGTGTGATGATATGTAATCTTAATGACATAATATGTTAAGTTGGACATTTTTTTTGGGTCTTGTTGAGTTACTTGATCGTGTAAAATTGTGGTGCTTCGCTTAGTCATTTTACTTGTTAATTTAATAGAAGTTCATGGGTAATTCTCTTACTTTTGGTATGTTGTAATTAACTATGATTCGTTCTTGTGGTTATTAGAACTTTTGATAGAGTTTCTTTGACTATGTGTTAAATTATGTGATATGCATATTGACTCTATAGGACTTAGTGTTTGTTTATCTTGTGATGCACATGCTTTAGAATTAATGAATATGTTTTAATAATTTGTATGGTCTTCTTGGATGTACATAAGACTTTCTAAAGGTAAAATAGCATATTTTAATGAAATGTCCCTTTTTATAATTATTTCATGATAATTGTATATATGGTCTCATATTTAATACAAGTGGTCAACTAAATTAATTTTCTCCCTTGTCCCCAAAATTTTAGGTTCCGGTTGTTGAAAGGGCTTTGAGAGGACTTTGAAGAAGACTTGGAACTCTCAATCACCCAAGTTGGGTATGTCCTCACTTTCCTAGGGCAATGCCACTATCAAGTTTATGATGTTTTTCTAGTTTATAAAACTCTTATGTTTTTTCCTTTTTATATGGACACTAAACATTGTATAGCCTATATTCGACTCTATTACACTGATGTATGGGCTAGGCCCAAATTGTTATACTATTGTAAGATTTTTATGATATTAGACATGCATTTTAGACTATGGTATAGTTTATATATCTATGTGAAATAATGGTGGAAGACTCTGTAATCTTACTATACGAAGGGTCTATGTATACCATATATGAATAGTATGGGTATGTAGAGGTCTATGCTAACCTCAAAGAAGAAGTAATGAAAAGTTTAAAATTTTTCGTATTTTGACCTATGAATGTAATGATGTAAGCTAATAGACTAGTCTTATTCCTCAAAGAGACTGACTATACAAGTACGCCTATGGGGTTCTCCCAGATGTGAAAGAACTAATGAATATAATGACTTATGTTAGTAAGCATGTTAATGAGTAAGTACTTATATAAAGTTGTTTAAGCGTTACTTATTTAAGGCATGAATAGATCATATGAATGGTAACTTCATAGCTTACCCAAGAAAGTCTTAATATTGACTCTAGATAAGGAAGTAAATTGAATAAGTAGACATGATCTAATCTTAGGTAGTGATAAGGATTATTTATTTTATCTTTGAGAGGGTGTATAGACGTTCTCTTCTTGAATTACTTATTTAAGACTTTTGATAGCCTTTATGAGGTAAATATCATATTATATATACGTATTATATTATGTAGGTGATAATAATCTTATATTACTTACTCTAAAGGATCTCATAAGTGTGTGTTAAGGGACTGTATGGGTGTTCTCTTCATAGTTGGGTGAAGTGAACCTTAAACTCAACTTTAGTAGGAGGATCTCATGGTTGTTTTATTATTAAGTGTTATTCATTGTATATTATGAAGTGTGAATTATTGGTGAAGTTATAGTGAAGTGACTGGAAGCTCACTGTGAGTTCACTGTGTTCTCTGTAACCTTACTCTAACATGCATGTAAATAAGGTATAACTTGTAATGTATTCTAATTGTGTTGTTTGGTGTTTAAATGTGATTCACATGCTTACTCTATGATGTTTTCATAAAAAAAAGAGAGCATGTTTCACATAAATGTTCGTTCTTATGATTTTATTCATTAAAACATACTTAGTACATGTATTCGTACTAATTCCATACATCTTGTTACATCTAAAGTTGTAGGTAGAAGGTGAGAAGCATTATGAAGCAATGATTTAAATCTAGTTATCATTCAAGAAAAGTTGAAGTATGCCCTCACTTGACTCGAGGATATAATCTTCTTTAGACTTCTTTATCTAAAATTATTATAATAAACTAAGTATTTCTATATTTCGATTGTATTGGCCGTGTCCCAAGTATTTCTTAAAGGCTAAGGCTGCACATAACAAGGCTTAGAGTTCTATTATTTTTATATGAATGATATTTTAAGATGTTTTGGTGTGAAAAGTTTTAATCCCGCACAACTTTTCATACATGTATTCAACGAATGATGTAAAAGAGCTTGTAGAAGACATCTGAGAGGTCATGTATGCCATGTTGCGCAACGAGAGTGACAAATCTTCTAGCTTGTGCTCTCGGGGTGTTAAATTTTTTTTGAGAGTCAAATCGAGGTGCAATATCGACGGTTCGCCGATCAATCGGGTGCCCATCAATAACGATCGTCATCTAAAACTTAGGATTATTCAAGAGAGGACGGAACATTGAGATCTCTGATAGAAACGGCTAATGTGTAGGTAAAGATTTTTTATCGAGACCGTATGTACATGCACCTTTTTTCAAATGTTATCTAGGTCACTTCTCATGTCCGGTATATTCTCATCACTCACGTCGAATGTCCTCATCATCTGCTGATGCATATCCTCAACTCGCGCCATACTACCTCCGCCATTCCTTGGAGCAACTTACTTATTTTTTGGGGGAACATATATCCCACTTAGATCATTCATTTTACCATAGTTATTTAGGTTGAAATTTTTTTCGCGGGTGTAGTTTCACTATCAGATATATTGACCCTCTAAGTTGTAGTTACCATAGTTTTGACCTTGGTTTACTTGACCTTAACAAATTTTCCTCATAATAATAGTACCCTTCTACTGGTTGTGTTGGTTTAGTCAAATATTTTTCCGCATTTACCTTCCCTGCACCTCCGCACAAATGTGTCAAGACCAGCCGAAGCTCAAGTTTTACGAGTGAGAACTTTTTATCAATATTATATTTTATTGGGTTGTTTGTAGCTTCTAGCGCAAAATTTTTATCCTAGTAGGTATGACATACTAGTGTTCCACGCCTTGTTGTTGTGACATATCTTCTCCAACTTCTCTGGAATCTCAGCAAAGATACAGTCCCCATAGGAGCCCCCGTAATAGTATCGAGCACTACTTTGTTGTTGTCATCCTTCCACCTCTACAAGTAATTTTTCGATGTCTCATCAACGATACGTTGGTTTGGAATGCCTCTTATAAATACAGTAAATCTTTCAAAAGAGCTACTCATCGACACTCCGAGTGGTGCAACAAAGTTATTAACCTTATTGTAAGATCTCGAAAATGACTTACGTTAACTAGAGCCCAACATGTTTTTTATGATTTTATAAGGTCCTAAATAAGTATATTATGTGATAATGAGGTAGTGTCTATGATTTTTGTTTATTTGAAAATGAAACGTGAAGGGATGACCAAGACATTCAATGACTAAGTCAACTATGTCTCTAATATGTGGTTATATGTGTTTATGTGTGATCACTTACGTTTTAAGGTCCTTAAAAGATTTATTATAGCATATATAGGCAGTGTGTCATGTTTCATGAATTTTGGAGGTCAAATGTCCAAGAACGTTCAAGAGGTTCGAAAGTGTTGCCTTGTAACGACCTTCTGTGTCTTGGCATGATTCGTTAGGTTTTATGTGTTCGTTTTTTTTGAAATTCATGTGAGATGAGATAAACTTGTACATTATTATGTTTGGATTTGAAACGTCCAGGAAAATATTCCCAAGGACCATCCAATGGTCCTTAAGGAAGACCCAAAATTGATGCAACGGTAGCCCAAGACAGCCCAACCAACAATTGGCAATCAACAACTAGTGGGTTAGTCGACGACACTTTAGTAGGGTATAATCGATGAAGACTAATCCTTGGGAGAGGGGAGGTCAAAAACCAGCCTCAGTCCCAGATCACTGACGAACAGGACGGTCCCTTGGTCAAGTACGGGCTTTCTTTAATGACTGACTTGCGCGCAAATTCACTGTTAAGTATCATTTCACCCAACATACAAATAAGAGTGTTGGACTTTATTTAGGGGTATATTGGGTATTTTAAGTGCATATATAAACCTTTAACACATTGAAGACTTCATTCTTCCAAATCAAAACTACAAATCCCTTAAAAATTCCCTAAGACTCCATTGAAGTCCAAAGTCAAAGACGAGCTTGGTGTGATGGATAGAGTGGATATTATTCATCAAAGTTAAGAATTATATTCATCAAGGTATTTATTTTGATTCTTCAAACTCTCTTAATCAAGGAGCCAAATTCTGAAAATATTTTCTTACGTTTTCGAAGTTGAATTGTCCAATGTCATGATTCTACCATGGGTTCTTGCATCAATTGTTTTCAAACATTTATTATGTATTAAATTTATATTGTATTTATTATTTTAAATATAAATTACCTATGAACCCATGAATTGGATGAACTCTAGTTTTTGACTAAGTTGTGGGTTACTTGATATTGATCTAATGTAAATGAATTCTTATGTAGTTTTATGTGGTCTATTAATTGATTCAATAATAGTTTTTAATTTAAATCTAGATAATCTTAGATTGATGAATTTACATTGAATTGACCTAGTTCATTGATTATTATTGTTTTTATGTTGAATAGATGTTCATGGCCATTTGTAAGAGTCTTATGTTATTGAATTGGATGATTTAGCATCATATTGAGGTGTTCAGGATTGAATGGTTATATACTTCTCTATTTACTTTATTTTTTTGATGTGTATACTTATACTATGTTTTGATTGGTATGGTCCACTTATGTTGGCGTGGTATGTGTTTTACTTCTAATTTATGTGGTCTTGTCGGCGTTACTTTATGCAATATGATGATCATGGTCTATTTGGCACTACTTGAAGTAATGTTATTATTCTTGTAGTTTATTATATGAAGTATGATGAAATCTATCTACATGTTAAGCAATGTGAATGTATATGTGTTCTATCTATTTTATGTAGGTGATTATGTTAGACTATGAATATCGCTTATGTGTATTGTCTTAGGGTTGAGTATTGGTTATTCCTAATTTACTATATGTGTCTTTATTGGTAACAATGATGATGGTATGATAGTGTATAGGATGAGTTGAAGGTGATATGGTTATGTTTATGTGTTTTTAGAATGATATGTATTTTGAGATAAAGTGAAGTATATGGTGCGTTGTATTGGTTGACTTGTGTCCCTTTCTTACTGTATGTTTGATTATCAGTATGTGATGTCTAGACTTATGATGCTAAAGTTTCTTAGTTTTAAATGTATGAATGACATGTTACCGTAAATGAAATTAAGGGGTCTTTTATCTGAAATGTTGAACATAGTTGTAAGGTTGTGAATGTTGAAGTCGTAAGCCGTAATGGTATCCTTAAAAGTAAAGAAATGATAGACATAAGGTTAATTGGCTGGAACGACATCATATTAATCCTTAGAAATGTAATCATGAGCTTCTTGTCGCCATTGTGAGGTAGTCCTAGTGGACCTTTTTTCGTAGTTTATGTAAGTGAGTTATGAACTTGTTATGGAACCCTTTTATGTGAGCCTTATGTGTTAATTAGTCTATCAGAACGAAGGCTAGCACCTAGTGAGTATGGTAAGGGATGTAGTTCAAGTTAAAGAGTAAGACTAGAATACCTATTAGCATTAGCGATAATTATGACGCTTAGGTGGTTGTATGGGACGCTATCTAGACATACATAATAGCTATTAGCATTATAAATGTATATGAGGCTTACGTTGTTGTATGGGACACTATCTGGATATTGTACAATAGGTTTTGAAGTTTTTTCGTGGAGTTCCTAGATCTTGTCCAAGACTATTAATTGAATGTCCTTTATGTGATGTAGGAGTCTCTTAATGAACTAATGAATTATGTTATGAAATATGTAAATGAATGAGTACATAATCGAAAGTAACTTTACGATTCCTTAGCTAATGGTTGAAGAGGGAATAGGGGATGATCACTTCATGTATTATCTATGGAAGTCTTGAGTTTGACTCTAGTTAGGGAAATTGGTTGATTTTTTGGACATTATCTAAGCCATAGGTACTATTAAGGATTACGTAGGTAATCTTAAAGAGATCAATCATGGACGTTATCTTCTTGATTTAATTAAGTAGGTCTTTAGATAGACTTTATAAGGAGAATGTCATATTATCTATATGTTGATACACTTGGTGAGAATGATTCTATCTTAGGTAGTATATAGGATCTCCTAAGTGTGTACCTAAGGGATTGTATGGGTGGTCGCTTTATAACTCACACAATTGAGACTTAGAGTCACTTTTTGTAGAATAATCTTAAATTGATGCTCTGATGTCTTGTAAATGCATGTGTGACTCATCAGAAGTACTCTTCAGGATAATTTAGGCATGTCTAGAGAGGTTGGATGTGCGGTCTCTCTTTGTGATTCTTAAATGGGTCTTAGGATATCTTTAAGTGGGATAATTACATATTAGAATGTGTCTAAGGTGCTGAAAAGTAACTGCACTGTAACAGTGAAGAGGGGTTACAATAAAGTGCTATTAAAAAAATGATATTTGATTTACATGTTTTGTTAAGTGTTTCTATGTTTTTAAATGATGTTCTTATGATTATTATTTATTTTTTAAATGAAAAGATGCATATTTCTAATAAGTCTGTTTTCATGATTTTCATGCATTACGTCATACTTAGTATATGTGGTTATTCTAATCCTTAGTTTTATCAATGTCTATAGTTCTTGGTAGGTGCGGATGTTTTTGGAAGTGAAGCCTTTAACCATAGCATCATTCAAGAGAAGTTGAAGTTTTTCCTCATTTGACTCGAGGGCATAATTATCTTTTATGTTCCTTTTGAAGTATCGTAATATATTAAGTATTTCTACTTCCGTATTGTTTATGGGCCGTGTCCCAAGTATTTTTTGTATCTTAAGATGATGAGATTGAGATTTTGTATTTCCTATTACATTATATGAAAGATATTTATAAACGCTATGAAGTATATTTGTGAAAAGATTTAATTCCACACTACTTTTCACTATGTTTATGTGATGATTGATATGAGACGCACTGTAGGCATGCCACCCCAGGACCTTTTGCGTTTATGTGGCGCGGCATGCTTGGCTATGCCATAGTCACACCAGGCGAATTTCCCTACTCCGTTTCTAACCCTAAATCTGTCAATGTCGTTTCTTTTTCTCAAATTTACTTAGAGTTAAGGTACCCACATAATATATACAATGATCTAATTCAATGAATTCAATAACAAAACTTTGATGATAAAAGAACACCTGAATTTCAATTAATGTTCAAGAATCAAAGAAATTCATACGTACATTCAAGAACATTACAATTCGATGCTTTCCAAAAAAAATATCATTGAAACAAACACGTTTGGCACATAGTTAAACGAACCCAATGTTATAATAGACCCATATAACTTTTTAGGGATCACCCCTAAAAAATCGACCAGTTAGCTTCGACAATCTTGGCGAATCTTTCCCTTTTTCTTCTTCTCATCTCTTCTCCTTTCTAGTTAGGCCAAGCGTGAAAATTAGCAACTTTAAAATATCTAATCTTATTTCCATAAGACTTATAGCTATCATTCTTCATTCTATATATTCAATACTCCTAACCATTGCACGATCTTCCCTACCATAGAAACGACTACTTCTCTGCTCTTCTCCTCTGGCTCTGTCGGTCCTCTGATATCTAAAGCCACTCAATACTTTGCCTTGCGTGATGACTTCATCATTACACTTGACCTGTCGGCATTCCAACTCCTTCCTAATCCAGATTTGCATCCCATGCATGAAGTGGAACAAAAAATTATCATCTTTGAGGTTGTAAATTTGAAGTGTGAGTGTTGTAAACTTTTCTACCTTTGTGTGTATGCTTCCTATTTGATTAAAATCTCTAAACTTGTGCTTTGTCTCATAGATGACGTTGTTTGGGAAGAAAGAACTTCTATAACTCCACTCAGAATAGCTCCCATGATTTTTTTTCAAAGCTCCTTTCCTATTGACTTATATTAGTAGTTCTTTCGTATTTAAATTGCATATGTTTAAAACAAAAGTTTCATTTTTTGTTATGTTATTAAATTTTTAGCTATTTCTTGAGTTATATTATCTTATTTTTTATGTCTTTCGCTGAGTATGTAAGAAATAACAAGGTTCCACTCGCGGCCAGCAATGGTCTTCAAGTGTCGGCCACGTCCAGGGTGTAGTATCTAGGCGTGGCAAACTTGGTATCATAGTACAGTGATGAGGACTCCTAGGGAGTCTATTAATTTGTCGCTTTACAGTACTAGTTATCATTGTGAATCAATTATAGGAGACTGCAACATTTAAGAATTATCTCACTTTTTTCATGTTTTCGAGTTCATCTCTAAAAGGATTCCCTCAAATTTGTGGTTGAGCATGTTTTATGTAACCATGCCTCTAGGAAGAGCAACAAAAGGTCGTCTAGCTAAGTGGAATGTACAGTAACTAGAGTAACCCAATTAACCAAAAATGCGACAACATAGGGAAGTTACCTACGCGAATGTTATGACAAGCAATGACATAACCATGTCGGGCAACAATGAGGAGGTAGACAAAAAGAGGTCTGCACTGCAAGGATTCTTGAGTTTTTGAGGATGAACCTTTTTAAATTTTACCGGTTGAAGAACTACAGAGGATCTGGAGAATTTTGTTGAGGAAATTAAGAAGGTAATCAACGGTATGCATGTTGATTCTAAGAGAGTTCAGCTAGCAATATATCAACTAAAAAAGCTTCTAGGACTTGGTATGATCAATGGAAGGAAGGTAGAGATTATGATGCACCAAATTCGAGTAGAGACTATTTTGAAGAAACTTTCTTATGGTTTTTCCCCAAAGAATTGAAATAGGCTAAGGTAAGGGTATTTCTCAAACTTAACCAGGATTCTCTAAGTGTGGATGAGTATGGGTTGAATTTCACTCAACTATCTAGTTATGCTCCAAAAACTGTTAAGGACATGAACAGTAGGATGAGTCTTTGTTATTGTCTTGGGTTATACATTAAGCTAATAGAGTAGACCAGCAATGCTGATAGTCGATATGGACCTATAAACATTGATAGTTTATGTGAAGCAGGTTGTGGAAGAGAAGTTGAGGCACAGAGAAAATGTCTGACATAAGAGGGCCAAGACAGTGAGTGACTCTGGGCACCTGAAGGGTAATCTAAATAGTTTTTTCTTTCAAAATCAAAAGATACCTGCACCATCAACTACAAGTGCACCTCCAACTAGAAAGAAAGGTGAGCATCATGGCAAGGCAGAACATTAGAGCTATGAAAACATAGTTAAATGTAGTGTGTCACAAAGAGGTTGTGGGGCTCATATATGTGGTTGATGTGTAAGGCACCACACAGGTAAGTGTCATGATGGAAACAAAGGTTTTTACAAGTGCGTTCAACAGGGTAACTTCATAAATGAATGTCCTAAGAATAAGAACGGTGGTGGATATCTGGGCAACAAATTCGAAGCTTTATCACTTGATCAAATAGAGAAGTCTTCACTAAGAGAAGTTACTTCTGATACTTGCAGATTAGCAAATCGCTTCTACATAATAAATAATAACTATGAGAAAGAGAACTCTCCAGATGCTGTCAATGGTATAACCAAAGTCTTTAGTTTTGAAGTTCATGCTTTTCTAGAACCAAGAGAAACTTTGTCATTTGTAACCCCTTATGTTGACAATAAGTTTGATATCCTCCTTGAGAAATTTTGTGAATCCTTCAATGTTTGTACACCTGTTGGGTTGTTTATTAAACCATAAAGTGCCTATCGTGATTGTCATGTTTCAATAAATCACAAAACACCATAGACAATTTAGTCGAGTTAATCATGGTAGTTTGTGATGTCTATTTAGCTATGGACTTACTTCATGCCTGTTATGCATCAATATATTGTTGAACTCATGTCGTCAAGTTTCTGATTCGTAATGAGTCAGTTATAGAATGGAGTAGTAGTTCATTTTTGCCTAAGGGTCATTTTATTTCATACCTTAAGGCAAGGAAGTTAGTTTACAAGGGGTGTATCGATCACTTAGTCTGAGTTAAGGATTCAAGTATTAAGGTACATCTCATTCACTCAATTTTTATTGTAAAAGAGCTTCCAAATCTCTTTCCCAATATTCTACCAAGAGTCCCTCGTGAGAGAGAAATAGACTTCGATATAGAATAAAAGATAATATTCCTATATCTATTCTGCCATATAGAATTCTACCAACACAGTTGAAGGATTTGAATGAACAATTGAAATATATGTTGATAAGGGTTTCATTCGACAAAGTGTCTCACCTTAGGGTTACAACCAATTAAAAGAGGTTACCATATGAATAATATCCTCTTCCAAGGATTGATGAGGTTTTTGACTAACATCGGGGTGCTTCTTCCTTCTCAAAAAATGATCTCTAATCAGGCTACCATCATTTGAAACTTACGGAATATTATATTCCAAATAAAGCTTTTAGAACAACATGTTGGTATTATGAGATTTTTTTCATCTATTTTGGGATGACTAATGTGCAAACATTTTTCATTGATCTTATGAATGGATTCTTCAAACCTTATATACATATGTTTGTTATCGTGTTCACTGATGACATACTAATTTATTCAAGGAGTGAAGATGATTATTATAGACGCTTAAAAATAGTCCATCATAATTTTAAAGATAAGGTGTTATACGCAAAGTTCTCAAAATGCGAGTTTTAGAATAAGTTTGTGGCATTCTTGGGCCACACATTCGTCGTTGATGAAATTACAGTCAATACCCAATAGATAAAAACATTTCAGAGTTGGCCTAGACTCATGCCTCCAACTGATATTAGGAGTTTTATGAATTTGGTTGGATACTATAAAAGGTTTGTTGAGGGGTTTTCCTCTATTTGTGTAACACCTTGAAAATCCAAGACACATTGTAAAGAGTAATATAGGTGTCATAATGTCTAAGAACTATTTCTAAGTCAATTTTTATGAATATATCTCATTTAGGAGGTTTAAGAATTAAAACGTCCAAAAACGTCCATGACATATGGGAAGTTTCTTCTAAGGAATGTTAGTCTACCTTAGACTATTTTACTAATTTTTAGAAGTTTGAAATGTACGAAAATTTGTTGAAAGGTAGCTAAGAGGTGTTTGAGTTGTTTCATGGTTGAAATGTTCGGGTACGACTCCCCATGGACAAACCAAGAGCCCTTGAGGAGGACCCTAGTAGTTTGATGCAACACAGCCCATCAGTATGCACCAACGAGATAGAAAATGGCTCGGGTGTGGATCGTTGGGGTGTCGATGCAATCATTATCCCACACTTAGTATTGTGGAGAAGGTCCCTTCACCCGCAGAGCCTCTAAATAGATCACAGAGTATAGAGGTGCAGGCTACGTTCGGTGTGTGGATCTATGAGACTCTATGCCACCGTCGTCCCACACTTAGAGAATTAGAGGAATCCCTCACCTGCACAGTCTCTTACCAAGACTATGGAGTGCAGGAAGGAAGGGGGGCTGTACGTCGACTCACAAACGGCTAGTCGTCGGAGTTTCGTCAGTGTGGGTCATGTTTTTTGCCTCATTTAAGTTGTTCTTATTACATTAATAAAGTCGTTTAGGGGTTAGTTGGGGATTAAAAGAAGACTAACTAGGTTGATTAAGTCACACTATAAATACCTTCAACCCTCACTAACCTAAAAACAACTCTCAAATAAACTCTCTTCATTCTCTCTTATTTCTCTCTATACATTAACTCACCGTTGAAGACTATCAAGGACTAGGGCTTACAGGCTGGGATGTGATGAATTGACCATCAAATTGTTAACTAACGTTATGCTATAGGTTCTATTAACCTTTGAGACTCTTTCCTCAAAGGGTTCATCAAAATATATATCAAAAGTTGAGTTTTCTCATGGGGTTCATTCAATTACGAAATTGCAGTTATGGATTGACTTTTTAGTTAAGTCTTAGGGTTATATTGAGTAGATTAACATGAAATTCAACTTTTTTAAAGATAATTGTGGATTGTTTGGCCTAATTTAAAGAATATGACCCTCTATCGCTAACCCTAGGTAGTGATTTTCACCTATATTGTATTATAATCTTACGATTATGTTTTTTGTTGATTTCATTAATAACCTATAGTGTTATTATGATTCAATTAAGATGAGTTATAGGCCTATAATTCTTGTTTTAGAGATGTGCTTTGGGTTATTAATTACAATTTAAAATTAGCCTATGTTTCAATTCTAAAGTTGTGATATAAAGATGAATTGTGTTATAGGGATACAATGGGCCTTGTTTTTATATTGATTATCCTTGTGTTATGATGTCACTCCCCATTTTTGGTTGAGTTATGGGTTGACAACAAAACCTTGATGATAGATTATGAGGAAGACTTTGTAAGTCTTAGAATCTCCATATTTACTTCAAATTGTGATTAATTATTGTTAAGTCATGATATTACATTTTAGTATGCCTTACAATAGGATTATAGGGCTGTATGAATTTTAATAAAAATGACTTGACTATGTAGTGAGGTTGAATAAGTTTAATGAGCTATAAGTATGGTGAAAACTATAAATATGTCTTAATATGATATGGAATGCTAATGTGTTAACCTCACTTATATAAATTGTGATGAAAGGACTTATACTCATAAAATTATTATTGAGCAAATTATGATGATGATTATACAAGGGGTAGACCCTATGGCCTAATTTAAGATATGATTGATAATTGAAGGCTTAAAGATATATAAAAAGGGCTCTAGCTTAGAACCAAGTGAACTTGATAGAGGAGTCTCCCTTCACACATTTGGAAGGTAGCAACACTACATTACTCTTGAGATTGAAGACTATAATGCAATACTCATAAAGAGGGTCCAAACTTTATCTACTAGTTCTTGAACTATGTTTTTCCATAGGAATATTAGCTAGTGAATCCACGTAGTTTCTATGTTTAATGTTTGGGTACTTTCTTATCAAGTAGGCCGCCTTCTTTCGTTTTAGGGTTTTATGACATTTGATTCCTCACTAGCTCATGTTGCCTATGTCGGTTAGGTAAAGATGTTTCCGAAAGGTAAAATAAATTGAAGGACTTGAACTCTAACATGGATAACCTACATTGTGTAGCTTTGTCTAGGTAGAGGTACATGACTCTATCTAAACATTGTACTAGTTAGCCTTGAGGGGAGTCTTTGAAGGAGGTTCTTATATATGTTTATGTTATCATAATATATGATGTACATACGATGACTATGGCACATTGTTGATAATATATGTTAATTAGTTCATTTATGAATATACCTTTGGTTTTAATGTTAATATGTGATGAAATATAAACTTAAATGCTATGATATGTATAGTTGGACGTTGTTCATGTTTTCTTGTTGGGGATACTTGATTGGGTAAGATTATGGTTGTTTGCTTGGTTATTGTACTTGTTGACTTAATAAGGACTTGTGAGTAGTTGTCTTGCATATTATGGTATGTTTGACTCTTAATCATTCTTTTGATATTATTCTTTGATTTTAGGGTTGTAGTAAATCATGTCCAAGTACGCTGGGATAAGTATTATTTGTTAAGATAGTAAGAATGTTTGGTTGGTTGATGTGACTTACTTGACTTTGCATTAGGTCCCTAATGGGGTAAAATGACATGTTCGACTAAAAAATCCCTTGTATCATGTTTTGATTTTGTATGTGCATTAGATCTCACACTTAGTACATGTGAAGTACTAACCCCATTTTCATCCCTTTTACCCAAACATGTTAGGTTCCAGTCGTTGAAGAGTTTGGAAGGCGACATTGTTGAAGGATTGGATTTTTTCTTTCATCGAAGTAGGGTATGTCCTCAATTTTCGAAGGCAATGCCGTACTCTAGCTTACAAATTTTGTTATGAACTTGTTGACTCATTCATTCTTTTTATTTTAATGGAGTATTGTACTTTCGTATGACCTATACATGGTATCGTTTATTTGATGTAAGGGCTATGCCCATAATGTAGTTATCGCTTAGATGGTATGATATGAGAGAATCGTTGATACTATTTCTATATTTTATGTATATGTACGTTCAATAAAAGTAGAAGGCTATGTAATCTTCCTATACGAAAGTCTATGTATACTCGATATGAATATATATTATGTGTATGTAGAGGTGTATGTAAATCTCCTGGTAGTGATAATGGAAGTTTTAAATTTTTCCACATTTTTCAACCTATGAATGGAATGATATGAAACTAAGAGGCTAGTATTAGTCCTCTAAAAGGATGATGACGACGATTAAATCAAGGGGGCAAACCTGAATTTGACAAATTTAATATTAGAGCATGAGGTTGAATATCGATGAGTTATGTCACTCTGTAACACCTTGAATATCCAAGACTCATTTTAAAGCCTAATATAGGTGTTATAAAGACTTAAAACTTTTTCTTTGTCCATTTATAATGAATATAGGTCATTTAGGAGGTTTAAGAACCAAAATGTTTAAGTTTAGCGAAAGTTGGTTCAAAGGGATGATAGTGTGACCTAAGTCTTTTTGACAAACTTTTAGGAGTCTGAAATATCCAAAAATTTGTTGAAAGGTAGTTAGTAGATGTTTGATTTATTTCATCGGTGAAAAGTCCCAGTATGAATCCCAATAGCCCAATCAAGTGCGCTTGAGGAGGACCATGTAGTTTGATGCAGCACTAACTAGCAGTTTGTATTGACAGTACAAAAGATGGCGTATATGGACTGACGGGGCGTCGATGCAACCGTCGTTCCACACTTAGGCATGTGGAGAATGTCCCTTAACCTACACACTCTCTAGATTCATCAACGGAGTGCAGAGGTGAAGTCTACGGTCCATAAGTGGATCGACAGGGCATTGATGCCACCGTCGTCCAACAATTAGACAAAATAAAGGAAGCCCTAGCCTGCAAAGTCTATGAACGAGACGACGAAGTGTAGGATAGAGGGGGGGTTGTCCTTCGACTCAAAGACGACCTGTCAAACGGTGTCTCATTTGTGAGAGTCCAGTTTCACTGCCAAATTTTAAATGATTTCTTTTAATTAAAAAAGTTGTTTAGGGGTAAGTTCTGGATGAAAAGGAGACTAATGAACTTGATTAAGACCAACAATAAATACCCTTCACCCTCATTAACCTAACGACAACTAGGAAATAAACTCTCTTTGTTCTCTTTTATTTCACTCTCTAATTGAAGACTCCATATTCAACTTTAAGATTCTTTCTACAAAGGGTTACTTTAAAATACATTTTAAAAATTGAGTTTTCTAATGGGTTTCATTCAATTGAAAAATTGAAGTTATGGATTGAGTTGTTAATGAATTCTTAGGATTATATTGAGTATATTAAAATGTAATTCAACTTGGTTATGGTAATTTTTGATGGTTTGGTATAAATTTAAGAATATGATCCTCTATCCCTATCCCTAGGTAGTGATCTTAACCTATATTGTGTTATGATCATCCAATTGTGTTGGTTGTTGATTAGATTATTGTCCTACAGTGTTATTATTATCAATCTCAGATGAATTATAGGACTATCATGCTAGTTGTTGAGATGTGATTAAGGTTATGAATTATAATGTGAAATTAGCCTATGTACCTTGTCTAATGTTGTGAACTAAAGATGAATTGTGTTATAGAGAGGAAATTTGCCTTGTTAATTTATTGGTTATCATTTTGTGATTATGTTGCACCCCAACTTTGGATGATATATGGGTTGATGGTAAAACCTTGGCGATAGACTATGAGGAAGACTTTGTAAGTCTTAGAATCTCTATCTTAACTTTTAATTGTTATTATTTGTTGTTAACTCGTGATATTACATTAGAGTAATCCTTATAATAGAATTATAGGGTTTTATCATGTTTAATTGAAATGTCTTGACTATGTGGTGAGGTTAATTAAGATGTATGTGATATAAGCATAGTGAAAACTATCAATGTGCCTCAATATGCTATGAAATGTTAATGTGCTATTCTCACTTATATGAATCGTGATAAAAAGACTTATACTCATATAATTCTTATTGATCTATTGATTATGATGATTATATAAGGGGTAGACCCTATGGCCTATATTAAGCTATGATTAATAATTAAAGGCGTACAAACATTTCAAAAAGGAACTCTAGCTTACAACCTAGTGAACTAGATAGTGGAGTGTCCCTTCCCACATAGGAAAGGAAGGAACACAATGTCACTCTTGATATAGGACAGTATAATTAATGGAGAATAAAGAGTGTTCCAACTAAAAGTCCTATTTCCTGAACGAAGTTTCCCCCATAGGAATACTAGATAGTGGATCCACATAGTTGCTATGTATCATAATTCGGTACTACCTTGGTAAGTAGTCTATAGGGTTGTATGTCACCAGATTCCACATTAGCTCATTTGGTCTATGTTGATTAGGGAAAGATATTTGCAATAGGTAATATGATTTAAAGGACTTGAACTATAACTTGGATATCCTAAGGGGTCTAACTTAGTTTACATAGGGGTATTGGACTCTACCTATAAATTGCACTAGTTAACCTTTAAGGGAATCTAAGGAGGAGGTTCTTATATATGTTTATGCTATTAAAATATATGATGTATATATGATGACCATGAAACATTTTTGATGCTATATAATGATTAGTTCATTTATGAATATGCCTTGGATTATAATGATAATATATGAGGAAATGCAAGCCTAAATAGCTTGATATTTAAAGTTAGACATTGATCATGTTTTCTTATTTAGGATACTTGATTGAATAAGGTTATTGGGTCTTGCTTGGTCATTGCACTTGTTGACTTGATAAGGACTCGTGATTAGTTGTCTTTGTAATTATGATATGTTTAAGTTTTATTTATTTTTTTGATATTATTCCTTGATGTTAGGGTTGTCGTAAATCATGGTTTGAAGTATTTTGGGATTAGTATTACATGTATGATAGTAAGCATGTTGGTTGATTGATATTACTTACTTGACTTTGAATTAAGTCCTTAAAGGGGTAAAATTACATTCTTTGACTAATGTTTCTTTTAGCATGTTTTGCTTGTGTATATGTATAAGATCTCATACTTAGTACATGTGGAGTACTAACTCCATTTTCTTTTATTTTTCAACATCATTTTTGGTTCCTCTCATTGAAGAGTTTAAAAGGCAATATTGTTAAAGGCTTGGATTCTTATTTTAATCCAAGTAGGGTAGGTCCTCAACATTCAATGGCGTTGCCATACTCTAGCTTTGGATTTTGTTATGAACTTATTGAATCCATCATTCCTTTCATTTTTAAATGAATATTGTACTTTCATATGACCAATGCATGGTCTTGTTGATTTGATATAAGGGATACACCAATATTTTGATATTCATTTAGATGGTATAAGATGAGACAACCGTTGAGACTATTTAATTATTCTTATATGTATGTTCAATAAAAATACAAGGCTACGTAACTTTTGTATATGAAGGGTCTATGTATACTTGATAAGAATATAATTATGTGCATGTAGAGGTCTGTGAAAATGTCCAAGTAGAGATACTGAATGTTTTAAATTTTTCTGCGTTTTCAACCTAGGAGTGTAATGACATGAAATTAAGAGGCTAGTCTTAGTCCTTCAAAAGGATGACGACGCCGTTTACGTCTAGTGGGTAAACCCGAATGTGAAAACCTTTGAATCAGAGCATGAGGTTGAATATCGTTGCGCCACACTTATGAGTCTTAGGAATCACTCTGTTTCATTGAAATATTATTTCGTTCTAATAGAGTATACTTATGGTTTGCTTTTGCATCTAATCCTATTTTTGTACTTATAGGAAACATGAAAACTCGAAGGAATGCGGCACGAAGACTTGAGGAGGAAGTTGCTAATGCTCGAGTTCCTCCCGATGAGCAAGTTCCTCCACATAAAGAAAATATTAATGTGGAGAAAGACCCGGATAACCCTCCACATTTGACAGAGGCGAAGATGAGGGCTATTCATGCTCGAATGTCCCAAGCGATGACTACTCAAACACAAGCTACGACGGTTTAAGTCAAATTAATAAAGTCCCAATCCAATCGAGATATTTCTCCACGTCCTTATCAATTGCTTCCCGTCTAAGGGACTTCTGTTGAATGAACCCTTCTAATTTCTATGGTTCAATGGTTGATGAATACACCAAATAATTCATTGATGAGGTTTAAAAGATACTATATTCTATGGGGGTCTTCAAATGAGAAGGTTGAGTTATCCACATACAAACTCAAGTATGTAGCTCAAACATTTTATGTGCTATGGAGGAATAAAAGGTCAATGAGGGGTTGTGCGGTGACTTGGGATATCTTTAAGGAGTCTTTTCTAGATTAGCTCTTCCCTAGAGAGATTAAGGATGAGAAAGTGACGTAGTTCATCAATCTTCTTCAAGAAGGGAAGATTGTCCATAAGTACTCTTTGAAATTTATTAAGTTGTCCAATCATGCTTCTTCTTTTGTCCCGTCTCCTCGAGACCAAATGAGTAATTTTGTGATGGGGTTGTCGGAGGACTTACAAGAGGAGTGCCAATCATCCATGTTACAAGACAACATGAACATTTGCAGCCTTTTGGTTTATAAAAAAAGGGTTGAGAAGGAATGGGATAAGCGAAAAAGTAGAGATTCTAAGAGAGCAAGGTCATTTGATAGAGGTTCTTCGAAAAATAGTCTTGAGATACGAGACTAGCTTAAATTTCAGAAGTTTGTTTTTAATCAAGTCTGTTCCAAATTTCCAAGAGCTAGTGTATATAGACTTTCTAACCCTAAATTCAAGAAGGGAAAAGGTACTAATTGACCATAGCAGAAGACAACTTGTGGAAAGTGTGGTAAAAAGCACTGTGGTGATTGTCTTAAAGGGATGGATAATTTCTTTACTTGTTTTAAGATTTTTTACAAGATGATAGATTGTCAAATCTTTAAGAGTCAAGACAAGGGTAGTGGTCAAGCTCAAGCAAGTGGTTCTAGTTATGCTCCAAAGAAAAACCGCTTCTATGCTCTCCACTCTAGGGATGAAAAAGAGACCGGATGTGGTGACGGGTATGTTGAAATTTTTCTCTCTTGATGTATATGCCTTACTTTATCCCGGCGCTACTGTATCATTTGTTACACCTCTAATAACTAAAATTTTGAAATTTTACCCAATATTTTCATGAACCTTCTATAGTGTCTACTCATGTGGGTGAGTCGGTTGTTGCAAAAAGGGTGTATAGAAGTTGTCCTATAATGTTGCCCAATAGAATTTCTTATGTTGATCTACTAAAACTCGATATGTTTGATTTTGACATTTTATTTGGTATGGATAGGTTGCATGCATGTTTTGCATACATTGATTGTAGTATAAGAGTGGAGAGGTTTAACTTCCCAAATGAACCCGTTGTTTAGTGAAAAGACAGAAATTTTATTACTGGAGGTCGTAATATTTCTTTTCTAAAAGAATGCAAAATGATCTCAGAAAGGTGTCTTTATCATATAGTAAGAGTCCAAGCTCTAGACTCCGAAAATACTCCCATTGAGTCGGTACCCGTAGTGAGTGAGTTTTTGGAGGTCTTCCGTAATGAGCTTCCCAGTATTCCTCCAGAACAGGAAATTAACTTTTGCATGGACTTGCTACCGGATAAATATCCCATATAAATTTCTCGTTATCGTATGGCTCCGGGCGAGTTGAATGAATTTAAGGCTCAACCTAAGGATATATTAGAGAAGGGTTTTCTAAGGCCTACTATTTCTTCGTGGGGTGGTCCGGTTTTTTTTTGTGAAGTAAAAGGATGGGTCATTTGAGGGTAAAATTGAAAACCCTCAAAGAACATAAATTGTATGACAAATATATTAAGTATGAGTATTGGTTGAGGTTGGTGACTTTTCCGGGGCAAATCATCTCTAGTGAAGGAGTTGAGATAGATCCCAGGAAAACAAAAGTGGTGAAAACTCGCCTAGACCATTTACTCTGACTGCAATTATGAGTTTCTTCGGTTTAGCAGGTTACTATCAGTCGTTCGTGGATGGTTTCACGTTGATTGCGTCTCCTATGACTACTTTGACCCAAAAGAGTAAAAAGTTTGAGTGGTCGGAGGAATGTGAGAAGAGTTTCCAATTGCTTAAAGATAAGCTTACTTCCGCTCATATGTTAACCTTATCGAAGGGTACAAAGGTTTTTTTTGTGTATTGTGATGCATCTCGAGTGGGTTTGGAGTATGTGCCTATGAAACACGGGAAGGTGATAGCCTATGCCTCTAGGTAACTAAAGGTATATGAGAGAAACTACCCCACTCTTGACCTTGAATTAACGGTCGTGGTGTTTGCTTTGAAAATTGTAAGGAATTAATTGTATGGGGTTCATGTTGATGTTTTTACCGATCATAAGAGTCGCCAATATGTGTTTACCCTAAAGGAGTTGAATCTTCGACAAAGAAGGTGACTATAGTTTTTGGAAGATTATAATTTGAGTATCCTTTATCACCCCGACAAGGCTAATGTAGATGGGGATATCCTAAGTCGGATGACTATGGGTAGTGTATCCCATCTTTACAAAGCAAAAAAGGACCTAGCAAGGGAAGAACATAGGTTTGCTAGGTTGGGGGTGAGGTTGGAGAGTTTTGTTGATGGATGTTTCGTAGTTCATGATATTTCCAAGTCTATTTTAGTGGTTGAGGTGAAGTCTAAACCACACATTGATCTAGCTTTAGTGGATTTGAAAGAATCGTTTCTTCACAAGTTCAATAAATAATTATCTTAAGGAGGAAATAATATGTTAAGGTACCAAGGGAGATTATATATTCCCGATTAATATGGGTTAAGGGATCAAATCCTAGAAGAAGTACATGGGTCACGCTACTCCATTCATTCGGTGTTCAAAACAATGTAACATGACCTAAGGGAGTTATATTGATGGGAAGGTCTAGAAAGAGATATAGCAGAATTTGTCGCTAAGTGTAAATATTGCAAATAAGTAAGGGCCGAACACCTAAAGTCGGGTGGACTCCTAAAAGAGATCCAAATTCCTACTTGGAAGTGTCAATATATCAATATGGACTTTGTAGTAGGTTTACCTCAGACCAAAAAGTCCTATGATTCCATATGAGTTGTTATGGATTGATTGACTATGTCCGCTCGCTTTATTCTTGGTAAATCTTCATATTCGGCAAAGGATTATGCAAAAATATTCCTAAATGAGATTGTGTGCATCCATGGCATTCTGTTTTCCATCATATCTAATCAGCGTACACAATTCACATCTAGATATTGGAGGTTATTCCAAAAAGGGTTATGTATCACGGTGAAGTTTAGCCCCATTTTTCATCTCAAAACAGATTGTCAAGCAGAGCGTATGATAGAAAAAAATTGAAGATATCATTGGGGAGTGAATAATTGATTTAAAAGGGAGTTGGCATATACACTTAACTTTGGTGGAGTTTGCCTACAACAATAGTTTTCATTCATCCATTACCATGGATCCATATGAAACCATGTATGGTAGGAGTTTTAGGTGTCCTATTGGATGGTTTTAAGTGGGTGAGCCATCGCTTGTTTGTCCCGAGATGATTTATAAAACATTTGAAAAGGTTCATATCATAATGAAACGGTTGCAAATGGCCTATAGTTGACAAAAGTCTTATGCCTATAATAGGAGGAGTAATTTGGAATATGAAGAACGTGATGAGGTTTATTTGAATATTTCACCAATGAAAAGGGTGGTTAAATTTTTAAAAATAGGGAAACTGAATCCTCGTTATATGGGTCCCAATGAAATCTTGTGGAGTGTTGGTAAGGTTGCCTATGAATTGAAACTTCTTTGTGAATTAATTTCAGTTCACCCGGTTTTCAATGTTTCTCTATTGAAAAAGTGTATCGGTGATCCCGAGTCCATTCTTCCTATCGAGGGACATGGTGTCAAGGATAACCTCTCTTATGAGAAAGTTACAATTCATATTCATGAGGCAAGTCAAGAAGTTGTGGAATAAAGAAGTTGTTGTGCTAAAGGTGTTATGGGAAAATCATCTAGTTGAGGGAGCAACATGGGAGGCCGAGGCCGGCATGAAGTCTCGTTACCCTTATTTTTTTATTATTAAGGTTAGTCATTCTTTTAAATAATGTAAATATGATTATATATTGACGTTTTATGACTTTTGGTTTAACTTATGCACATTATTCATTTTTGGAAGAACTTACAGTAAAGTTATTGTAGTATAATTCTTAAAAACATCAAATTTTTCTTTTTGCTTGTTTTGAGTTAATTTGTGCATTTTTATATGGTGAGTGTTCATGAAATTATACGTAGCATGTTGTTCAGTTGAACTTTTTCCACATTTACTCATGTAATGTATGTTAACCTCATAAGTGTTGTGAGAAGGAAATGCCTCATGATGAAGTGTTTTGAGCCTTATGTGTAGTAATATTAGTTTTTATATTTTACATGTTAGAATGACATGACTTATGTTGAATTGATATTGTTGATTGGTTGGGATTCTAGCCTGTAGTCTATTCCTTCCTTCAAAAGAGTTTTGGTGTCATTCGGGGATGAATGTTCATAAGAGGGGGATAATGTAACACCTTGAAAATCCAAGACTCATTGTAAAGCCTAAAATAGGTGTCATGAGGTCTAAACACTAAATCTAAGTCCATTTTTAATGAATATAAGTCATTTAGGAGGCTTAAGAACAAAAATTCCCAAAACGTCCAAGAAGCTGGTGAAAAGGGACGATCGTGTGTGTGCCTTAGCCTTTTTGACTAACTTTTCATAGTCGAAAATGTACAAAAATTTGTGGAAAGGTAGTAAATAGATGTTTTAGTTTTTTCATCGTTGAAGCATCAGGGTACGACTCCCCAAGGACCGACCAAGGTCCATTTAGGAGGATCCTTGTAGTTTGATATAACACTCCCTGGTAGTGTTCATCGATGGTCCATAAGACGACACATGTGTGGATCGACGTGGTGTCGATGCCACCGTCATCCCACGAATAGGCTGGTGAAAAAGGTCCGTTCAACTACAGAAATCTCTCTCCCTATCTCTCTTTTTTACTTTATCGTCAATGTGCTTTCGTTTATTTGTCGTTAGCTTAGAGTTAGAAAAACTCAAACCCCCGTTGAACGCCACAATGTTTTATCAACATAAAAATGAACCTAGTTTTTAAAAATAAATGTTTCTAATTTACAAGTTTCGCTTAGATTAAGAGCGTTTTTTCAAATGGTTGTCAATAGAGTTTCAAGCAAGTTTTTGCCGATTATAGTTAGTTGTCGGAAAACCGCATTAGCGGATTTTTTAGGTTCTTAACACCTTCCTAATATATAAATAGGAATACCCGATCCCCCTTTCATGTTTTCAAAAGATTTTGTATGTTTATGTCTTTTTAAAAAATAGTTTTTCTTAATTTTTCTTCAAAAATCAAGTGGCGATTGTAAAGTCGAAGACTCTTAAAAAACAAAATATTTTCCCTTTTTGGATAAAACAGATGGTAAGACCTTTAAAATAGACTATGAGTAAGACTTTGAAGGTTTATTAAGGTGTATGTGATCTAAGGATGGTTAAAACTATCAATGTGCCATAATATGTATGAAATGCTAATGTTTTAAACCTCATTTATATGAATTGTGATAAAAGGAATTATTCAATTATTATTGATCTATTAATGATGATGATTATAAAAGGGGTAGAAACTAATGCCTAAATTTAGATATGATTGATAATTAAAGGCTTCAAGACATTTCAAAAATCGACTCTAGCTTAGCACCGATTGAAGTAGATAGAGGAGTCTCCCTTAACACACAGGGAAGGTAGGAACACGATGTTACTTTTGAGATTGGAGACTATAATGAGTGGAGAATAAAGAGGGCTCCAACTTATTCTCATACGTAACTGCAATGTTTCGTGTTTCGGTACTACCTTGGCTAGTAGTCCACCTTTTTCGGTATAGTGTTTTATGACACCGGATTTCACACTAGATCATGTGGTATATTTCGGTTAGGGCATGATGTTCCCAATAAGGTAAAACGAAGTACTTCAACTCTATCTTGGTTAACCTAAGGGGTCTTGCTTAGTCTAGGTAGGGGTATGGGACTCAACCTAGACATTGCACTAGTTAACCTTCAAGGGAATCTTAGGAGGAGGTTCTAATATATGTTTATGTTATGACAATATATGATGTATATATGATTATTATGGCACATGTCGATACTATATGTCAATTGTTTTAATCATTAATATGACTTGGATTATGATGTGAATATATGATGAAATGCAAGCCTAAATGCCTTGATATATAATGTTGTACATTGGTCATGTTTTCTTGTTGAGGATACTTCATTGAGTAAAGTTATGGGGCCTTTCTTGGTCATTGCACTTTTTGACTTGATAAGTACTTGTGAGTAGTTGTCTTTCATATTATGATATGCTTAACTGTTATTCATTCATGTGATATTATTCCTTGATGTTAGGGTTTCCGTAAATCATGGTTTCAAGTATTTTGGGATAAGTTTTACATAGTTGATTGATATGACTTACTTGACTTTGCAATTAGTCCTCAAAGGGGTAAAATGACATGCTTTGACTCAAAAAGTCACTTTTAGCATGTTTTGCTTGTGTATGTGCATAAGATCTCATTCTTAGTACACGTGGATTACTAACCCCATTTCCTTCCCTGTTCCCAAAAATTTTAAGTTTCGGTCGTTGAAGAGTTTCAAAGATATCATTATTGAATGCTTGGATTCATCCATTTATCCAAGTAGGATAGGTCCTCAACTTTTAAGGGTAAGGCCATCCGCTAGCTTTGGATTTTTTATGAGCTTATTAACTCTATCATTCCTTTCCTTTTTAATTGATATTGTACTTTCGTATGACCTATACATGGTCTTGTTGAATTGATGTAAGAGCTACGCCCATATTGTGATATTCGTTTGGATTATATGAAATTAGAGAATCGTTGAGACTATTTCTATATTTTTATATATGTATGTGCAATAAAAGTAAAAGGCTACGTAACATTCTTTTATAAAGGGTCTAGGTATACTCGAATGAAAATATAATATGTGTATGTAGAGGTCTATGTAAACCTCCAAGTAGTGATAATGAATGTTTTAAACTTTTCCGCATTTTTCAACCAATGAATGTAATGAAATGAGACTAAGAGGCTAGTCTTAGTCCTTCAAAAGGATGACGACGCCGGTTACATCTAGGCGGTAAATCCATATGTGACATGATATACCGTGGTTTCACGGTATTTTTAATGCTTTTTCCTTAAGTTTAGTTTGTCCAAAAGCCTTTTTTATTAATTTTTATGTAACTTTCGCTTTATTTAAAAGAAATCTGTCTAAAAGATTAATGCAGAGGTTTTTGAGCAAGAAATGCAAAAAGTACCACCTACAGAGCTTATGACGTTTCGTCGTGCCCGTAGCGGTCCGTAGGTTGCATCATAGTGAAGCTGCTGAAAGAAGATGTGGAATTCTGACCAAGTGTGGGGTTACGTAGTGTGTGACGAACAATCGTATCCATAATGGTCCGTCCTTCTATTTTGTCATGAAGATCAAAGAAGTAGTCCTAGTACCCAAGTCCCAAGAGTTCAAGTGTTATGGAACTGAGACCCTCGATGGACCGTTGTGCCTCCTACGATCCATCAAAGCTGCCGTCGAGGGTAACGAAGAGAGAAGAAAAAGAATATTAATAAGCATGGGACAACGGAATCCATGATTGCCCATCGTGACAACGACGACCCATCGCGAGGTTCGTCGACCCAATCGCGTTTTGACAGATTTCCAACAAATAGAGTCCTTCTTTAATTAGGTTTTTTTTCTTATATAAATAGTTGAAAACCCTCGTTTTTGGGGTTAGGCACTTTGGTTATTAGACTCTCTTACAGTTAGACTCTTGATTATTTTAGTTTCTTTTGTGGATTAGACTTGGGGGTTATTATTACACTTTTGGAGAATCTTTAGTCTTTAATTAATTTCAATAATTGATTATTGGTAATTTTGTTGATTAATTAACTGAACTTCTGGATTTTATTCTTTATTATTGAAGTAAGTTCATGAATTCTTATATTACAAATTTGAATATTGTGATTATGACTATGGGTAACTAAACTCCATAACTAGGGTTATTGGAACCATAGGCGAATAATGAGGTAAAACCTAACTAAAATTAGAATTCTAGTATAGTGTTTTGCATGTATTGATAATTATTTCGCTTAGAATTCTTTTTAACAGATGGCCAACATTAAACACTCGCCTTAATGCTACTTGCAGGACCAAGGAGGTAGATAATAGGAAAAGAATTATCAAAATAGATTTAGTGTATACAGTCTAATAGGCTAGTATTGATTGGAACGAGGTAATAACTTAGTCAAACATCGAATACGATGCCTAATATAAGGTAAAGGTTAGGGTTAATATAGAAACGCACGTAGCCAGACCATTGTGCGGAGTGAAATTTTCTAGATGCCTGCACCATCAACTACAAGTGCACCTCCAACTAGAAAGAAAGGTGAGCATTATGGCAAGGCAGAACATATGAGCTATGAAAAACATACTTAATGGTAGTGTGGCACAAAGAGGTTGTGGGGCTCATATATGTGGTTGATGTGTAAGGCACCACTCAGGTAAGTGTCATGAGGGAAACAATGGTTTTTACAAGTGCGGTCAACAGGGTCCCTTCATAAATGAATGTCCTAAGAATAAGCACGGTGGTGGATATCTGGTCAATAAATTCGAAGTTTTATCACATGATCAAATAGACAAGTCTTCACTAAGAGAAGTTACTTCCGATACTTGAAGATTAGCAAATCGCTTCTACATAATAAATAATAACTATGAGAAAGAGAAGTCTCCAAATTCTGTCAATGGTATGACCAAGGTCTTTAGTTTTGAAGTTCATGCTTTTCTAGAACCAAGAGATACTTTGTCATTTGTAACCCCTTATGTTGAAAATAAGTTTGATATCCTCCTTGAGAAACTTTGTGAATCCTTCAATGTTTGTACACCTGTTGGGTTGTTTATTAAACCATAAAGAGTCTATCGTGATTGTCATGTTTCAATAAATCTCAAAACACCATAGGCAATTTAGTCGAGTTAATTATGGTAGTTTGTGATGTCTATTTAGCTATGGACTTACTTCATGCCTTTATTCATCAATTTATTGCATATCTCATGTCGTCAAGTTTCTGATTTGTAATGAGTAAGTTATAGAATGGAGTAGTAGTTCATTAGTGCCTAAAGGTTATTTTATTTCATACCATAAGGCAAGGAAGTTAGTTTACAAGGGGTGTATCGATCACTTAGTCTGAGTTAAGGACTCAAGTATTAAGGTAAATCTCATTCACTCAATTTTTACTGTAAAAGAGCTTCCAAATCTCTTTCCCAATATTCTACGAAGAGTCCCTCCTGAGAGAGAAATAGACTTCGACATAGAATAAAAGATAATATTCCTATATCTATTCTGCCATATAGAATTGTACCAACACAGTTGAAGGATTTGAAAGAACAATAGAAATATATGTTGATAAGGGTATCATTCGACAAAGTGTCTCACCTTGGGGTTACAGCCAATTAAAAGAGGTTACCATATGAATTAGATCCTCTTCCAAGGATTGATGATCTTTTTTACTAACATCGGGGTGCTTCTTCCTTCTCAAAAATTGATCTCTAATCAGTCTACCATCATTTGAAACTTACGGAATATTATATTCCAAATAAAGATTTTAGAACAACATATTGGTATTATGAGATTTTTTAAATCTATTTTGGGATGACTAATGTGCAAACATTTTTCATTGATCTTATGAATGGATTCTTCAAATCTTATATACATATGTTTGTTATCGTGTTCACTTATGACATACAAATTTATTCAAGGAGTGAAGATGATTATTATAGTCGCCTAAAAATAGTCCATCATAATTTTAAAGATAAGGTGTCATACGCAAAGTTCTCCAAATGAGAGTTTTAGGTTAATTTTGTGGCATTCTTGGTCCACACAGTCGTCGATGATGAAATTACAGTTAATACCCAATAGATAAAAGAAGTTCAGAGTTGGCCTAGACTCACGCCTCCAACTGATATTAGGAGTTTTATGAATTTGGTTGGATACCATAAAAGGTTTGTTGAGGGTTTTTCCTCTATTTGTGTAACACCTTGAAAATCCAAGACACATTGTAAAGACTAACATAGGTGTCATAATTTCTAAGAACTATTTCTAAGTCCATTTTTATGAATATATCTCATTTAGGAGTTTTAAGAATTAAAACGTCCAAAAACGTCCACGACATATGGGAAGTTTCTTCTAAGGAATGTTAGTCTACCTTAGACTATTTTACTAATTTTTAGAAGTTTGAAATGTACAAAAATTGGTGGAAAGGTAGCTAAGAGGTGTTTGAGTTGTTTCATGGTTAAAATGTTCGGGCACGACTCCCCAAGGACAAACCAAGAGCCTTTTAGGAGGACCCTAGTAGTTTGATGCAACACTGCCCATCAGTATGCATCAACGAGATTGAAAATGTCTCGGGTGTGGATCAGTGGGGTGTCGATGCAATCATTATCCCACACTTAGTCTTGTGGAGAAGGACCCTTCACCCGCAGAGCCTCTAAATAGATCACGGAGTATAGAGGTGCAGTCTACGTTCGGTGTGTGGATCTATGGGACTCTATGCCACTGTCATCCCACACTTAGACAATTAGAGGAATCCCTCACCTGCACAGTCTCTGACCAAGACGATGGAGTGCAGGAAGGAAAGGGGGCTGTACGTCTACTCACAAACGGCTAGTCGTCGGAGTTTCGTCAGAGTGGGTCGTGTTTTTTGCCTCATTTATGTTGGTCATATTTCATTAATAAAGTGGTTTAGGGTTTAGTTGGGGATTAAAAGAAAACTAATTAGGTTAGTTAAGTCACATTATAAATACCTTCAACCCTCACTAACCTAAAAACAACTCTCAAATAAACTCTCTTCCTTCTCTCTTATTTCTCTCTATACATGAACTCACCGTTGAAGACTATCAAGGACTATGGCTTACAGGCTGGGATGTGATGAATGCACCATCAAATTTTTGACTAACATTATGGTATATGTTCTATTAACCTTTGAGACTCTTTTGTCAAAGGGTTCATCAAAATATATATCAAAAGTTGAGTTTTCTCATGGGGTTCATTCAATTACGAAATTGCAGTTCTGTATTGAGTTGTTAGTAAAGTCTTAGGGTTATATTGAGTAAATTAACATGAAATTAAACTTGTTTTAAGATAATTGTGGATGGTTTGGCCTAATTAAAAGAATATGACCCTCTATCGCTAACCCTAGGTAGTGATTTTCACCTATATTTTATTATGATCATTCCATTAAGTTTTTTGTTGATTTGATTACTATCCTATAGTGTTATTATGATTAAATTAAGATGAGTTATAGGCCTATAATTCTTGTTCTAGAGATGTGCTTTGGGTTATTAATTACAATTTAAAATTAGCCTATGATTCTATTCTAAAGTTGTAATATAAAGATGAATTGTGTTATAGGGATACAATGGGCCTTGTTTTTATATTGATTATCCTTGTGTTATGATGTCACTCCCCATGTTTGGTTGAGTTATGGGTTGACAACAAAACCTTGATGATAGATTATGAGGAAGACTTTGTAAGTCTTAGAATCTTCATATTTACTTCAAATTGTGATTAATTATTGTTAAGTCATGATATTACATTTTAGTATGCCTTACAATAGGATTATAGCGTTGTATGAATTTTAATAAAAATGACTTGACTATGTAGTGAGGTTGAATAAGGTTAATGAGCTATAAGGATGGTGAAAACTATATGAATTGTGAAGAAAGGAATTATACTCATAAAATTATTATTGAGCAAATTATGATGATGATTATACAAAGGGTAGACCCTATGGCCTAATTTAAGATATGATTGATAATTGAAGGCTTAAAGATATATAAAAAGGGCTCTTTCTTAGAACCAAGTGAACTTGATAGAGGAGTCTCCCTTCACACATTGGGAAGGTAGGAACACTACATTACTCTTGAGATTGGAGACTATAATGTATGGCTCATACAGAGGGTCCAACCTTTATCTCCTAGTTCTTGAACTATGTTGTCCCATAGGAATATTAGCTAGTGAATCCACGTAGTTGCTATGTTTAATGTTTGGGTACTTTCTTGTCAAGTAGGACGCCTTCTTTCGTTGTAGGGTTTTATGACATTTGATTCCTCACTAGCTCATGTTTCCTATTTCGGTTTGGTCAAGATGTTTCCAAAAGGTAAAATTAATTGAAGGACTTAAACTCTAACTTGGATAACCTACATTGTGTAGCTTTGTCTAGGTAGAGGTACATGACTCTTTCAAAACATTGAACTAGTTAGCCTTGAGGGAGTCTTTGGAGGAGGTTCTTATATATGTTTATGTTATCATAATATATGATGTACATACGATGAATATGGCACATTGTTGATAATATATGTTAATTAGTTCATTTATGAATATACCTTGGGTTTTAATGTTAATATGTGATGAAATATAAACTTGAATGATATGATATGTAAAGTTGGACGTTGTTCATGTTTTCTTGTTGGGGCTACTTGATTGGGTAAGATTATGGGTGTTTGCTTAGTTATTGCACTTGTTGACTGAATAAGGACTTGTGAATAGTTGTCTTGCTTATTATGATATGTTTGACTCTTAAGCATTCTTTTGATATTATTCTTTGATTTTAGGGTTGTAGTAAATCATATCCAAGTACGCCGGGATAAGTATTATTTGTTAAGATAGTAAGCATGTTTGGTTGGTTGATGTGACTTACTTGACTTTGCATTAGGTCCCCAATGGGGTAAAATGACATGTTTGACTAAAAAATCCCTTGTAGAATGTTTTGATTTTGTATGTGCATTAGATCTCACACTTAGTACATGTGAAGTACTATCCCCATTTTCTTCCCTTTTACCCAAACATTTTAGGTTCCGGTCGTTGAAGAGTTTTGAAGGAGACTTTGTTGAAGGATTGAATTCTTTCTTTCATCAAAGTAGGGTATGTCCTCAACTTTCGAGGGCAATGCCGTACTCTAGCTTACGCATTTTGTTATGAACTTGTTGACTCATTCATTCTTTTGATTTTAATGGAGTATTGTACTTTCGTATGACCTATACATGGTCTCGTTTATTTGATGTAAGGGCTATTCCCATAATGTAGTTATCGCTTAGATGGTATGATATGAGACAATCGTTGATACTATTTCTATATTTTATGTATATGTACGTTCAATAAAAGTAGAAGGCTATGTAATCTTTCTATACGAAAGCCTATGTATACTTGATATGAATATATATTATGTGTATGTAGAGGTCTATGTAAATCTCCTGGTAGTGATAATGGAATTTTTAAATTTTTCCACATTTTTCAACCTATGAATGAAATGATATGAAACTAAGAGGCTAGTATTAGTCCTCTAAAAGGATGACGACGACGATTAAATCAAGGGGGTAAACCTGAATTTGACAAATTTAATATTAGAGCATGAGGTTGAATATCGATGAGTTATGTAACTCTGTAACACCTTGAAAATACAATACTCATTGTAAAGCCTAATATAGGTGTTATAAAGACTTAAAACTTTTTCTTTGTCCATTTATAATGAATATAGGTCATTTAGGAGGTTTAAAAACCAAAATGTTCATGTTTAGCGGAAGTTGGTTCAAAGGGATGATAGTGTGACTTAGTCTTTTTGACTAACTTTTAGGAGTCTGAACTGTCCAAAAATTTGTTAAAAGGTAGTTAGTAGATGTTTGATTTGTTTCATCGGTGAAAAGTCCCAGTATGAATCCCAAAGGCCCAATAAAGTGCGCTTGAGGAGGACCATGTAGTTTGATGCAGCACTACCTAGCAGTTTGTATTGACAGTACAGAAGATGACGTGTATGGACTGACGGGGCGTCGATGCAACCGTCGTTCCACACTGAGGCATGTGGAGAAGGTCCCTTAACCTACACACTTTCTAGATTCATCAACGGAGTGCAGAGGTGAAGGCTACACTCCATAAGTGGATCGACAGGGCATTGATGCCACCGTCGTCCAACAATTAGACCAATTAAAGGAAGCCCTAGCCTGCAAAGTCTATGAACGAGACGACGGAGTGTAGGATGGAGGGGGGGTTTTCGGTCGACTCAGAGACGACCCGTCAAACGGTGTCTCATTTGTGAGAGTCGAGTTTTACTGCCAAATTTTAACTGATTTCATTAAATTGAAAAAGTGGTTTAGGGGTTAGTTCTGGATGAAGAGGAGACTAATTAAGTTGATTAAGACCAACAATAAATACCCTTCACCCTCATTAACTTAAAGACAACTCTGAAATAAACTCTCTTCGTTCTCTTTTATTTCTCTCTCTAATTGAAGACTCCATATTCAACTATGAGATTCTTTCTACAAAGGGTTCCTTTAAAATACATTTTAAAAATTGAGTTTTCTAATGGGTTTCATTCAATTAAAAAATTGAAGTTATGGATTGAGTTGTTAATGAATTATTAGGATTATATTGAGTATATTAAAATGTAATTCAACTTGTTTATGGTAATTGTTGATTGTTTGGTATAAACTTAAGAATATGATCCTATGTCCCTATCCCTAGGTAGTGATCTTGACCTATATTGTATTGTGATCATCCAATTGAGTTGGTTGTTTATTAGATTATTGTCCTACACTGTTATTATTATCAATCTAAGATGAATTATAGGACTATCATGCTAGTTGTTGAGATGTTATTAAGGTTATGAATTATAATGTGAAATTAGCCTATGTACCTTGTCTAATGTTGTGATCTAAAGATGAATTGTGTTATAGAGAGGAAATTTGCCTTGTTAATCTATTGTTTATCATTGTGTGATTATGTTGCACCCCAACTTTGGATGATATATGGGTTGATGGTAAGACCTTGGCGATAGACTATGAGGAAGACTAGGTAAGTCTTAGAATCTCTATCTTAACTTTTAATTGTTATTATTTGTTGTTAAGTCATGATATTACATTAGAGTAATCCTTATACTTGAATTATAGGGTTGTATGATGTTGAATTGAAATGTCTTGACTATGTTGTGAGGTTGATTAAGATGTATGTGATATAAGGATGGTGAAAACTATCAATGTGCCTCAATATGCTATGAAATGTTAACGTGCTATTCTCACTTATATGAATTGTGATAAAAAGACTTATACTCATATAAATCTTATTGAGCTATTGATTATGATGATTATATAAGGGGTAGACCCTATGGCCTATATTAAGCTATGATTGATAATTAAAGGTGTACAAACATTTCAAAAAGGAACTCTAGCTTAGCACCTAGTGAACTAGATAGTGGAGTGTCCCTTCCCACATAGGAAAGGAAGGAACACTATGTCACTCTTGATATTGGACAGTATAATTAATGGAGAATTAAGAGTGTCCCAACTAAACGTCCTAGTTCCTGAACTAATTTCCCCCCATAGGAATACTAGATCGTGGATCCACATAGTTGGTATGTTTCATAATTCGGTACTACCTTGGTAAGCACTCTGTAGGGTTGTATGACACCAGATTCCACACTACATCATTTGGTTTATGTCGATTAGGGAAAGATGTTTGCAAACGGTAATATGAATTAAAGGACTTTAACTGTAACTTGGATATCCTAAGGTGTCTAACTTAGTTTACTTAGGGGTATTGGACTCTACCTAGAAATTGCACTAGTTAACCTTTAAGGGAATCTAAGGAGGAGGTTCTTATATATGTTTATGTTATGAAAATATATGATGTATATACGATGACCATGAAACATTTTTGATTCTATATGTTGATTAGTTCATTTATGAATATGCCTTGGATTATAATGATATTATATGATGAAATGCAAGCCTAAATAGCATGATATGTAAAGTGGGACATTGGTCATGTTTTCTTGTTTAGGATACTTGATTGAATAAGGTTATTGGGTCTTTCTTGGTCATTGAACTGGTTGACTTGATAAGGACTTGTGATTAGTTGTCTTCACAATTATGATATGTTTAAGTTTTATTTATTTTTGTGATATTATTCCTTGATGTTTGGGTGGTCGTAAATCATGGTTTGATGTATTTTGGGATAAGTATTACATGTATGATAGTAAGCATGTTGGTTGATTGATATGATTTACTTGACTTTTAATTAAGTCCTTAAAGGGGTAAAATTACATTCTTTGACTAATGTTTCTTTTAGCATGTTTTGCTTGTGTATATGCCTAAGATCTCATACTTAGTACATGTGGAGTACTAACTCCATTTTCTTTTATTTTCCACATCATTTTTGGTTCCTCTCGTTGAAGAGTTTAGAAGGCAATATTGTTGAAGGCTTGGATTCTTATTTTCATCCCAAGTAGGTTAGGTCCTGAACATTCAATGGCGTTGCCATACTCTAGCTTTGGATTTTTTATGAACTTATTGAATCCATCATTCCTTTCACTTTTAATTGAATATTGTACTTTCGTATGACCGATGCATGGTCTTGTTGATTTGATATAAGGGATACACCAATATTTTGATATTTGTTTAGATTGTATAAGATGAGACAACCGTTGATACTATTCAAATATTTTTATATATTTATGTTCAATAAAAGTACAAGGCTACGTAACCTTTGTATATGAAGGGTCTATGTATACTTGATATGAATATAATTATGTGCATGTAGAGGTCTGTGTAAACGTCCAAGTAGAGATAATGAATGTTTTTAATTTTTCTGCATTTTCAACCTAGGAGTGTAATGACATGAAACTAAGAGGCTAGTCTTAGTCCTTCAAAAGGATGACGACGTCGTTTACGTCTAGTGGGTAAACCCGGATGTGAAAACCTTTGAATCAGAGCATGAGGTTGAATATCGTTGAACTATGTCTCTCTCTCTCTCTCTACCACTTCTATGTAGGTTTGTAATAATAATTTTGAAGCGCGCCACACTTATCAGTAGGAATCTATATGAGTCTTAGGAATCACTTTGTTTCTTCGAAATATTATTTTGTTCCGATAGAGTATACTTATGGTGTGCTTTTGCATCTAATCCTATTGTTGTACTTATAGGAAACATGAAAACTCGAAGGAATGCGGCACGAAGACTTGAAGAGGAAGTTGCTAATGCTAGAGCTCCTCCCGATGAGCAAGTTCCTCCACATAAAGAAAATATTAATGTGGAGCAAGACCCGGATAACCCTCCACATTTGACAGAGGCGAAGATAAGGGCTATTCATGCTCAAATGTCCCAAGCGATGACTACTCAAACACAAGCTGCGACGGTTTAAGTCCAAGCAATAAAGTCCCAATCCAATCGAGATATTTCTCCACGTCCTTATCAATTGCTTCCCGTCTAAAGTACTTCTCTTTAATGAACCCTTCTAATTTCTATGGGTCAATGGTTGATGAAGACACCAAATAATTCATTGATGAGGTATACAAGATACAATATTCTATGGGGGGTCTTCAAATGAGAAGGTTGAGTTATCCACTTACAAAATCAAGTATGTAGCTCAAACATGGTATGTTCAATGGAGGAATAAAAGGTCATTGAGGGGTTGTGCGGTGACTTGGGATATCTTTAAGGAGTCTTTTCTAGATCAACTCTTCCCTAGAGAGATTATGGAGGAGAAAGTGACGTAGTTCATCAATCTTCTTCAAGAAGGGAAGATTGTCCATGAGTACTCTTTGAAATTTATTAAGTTTTCCAATCATGCTTCTTCTTTTGTCCCGCGTCATAGAGACCAAATAATTAATTTTGTGATGGGGTTGTCGGAGGACTTACAAGAGGAGTGCCAATCCTCCATGTTACATGACAACATGAACATTTCCCGCCTTTTTTTTGTTTATAAAAGAAGGGTTGAGAAGGAATGGGATAAGCGAAAAAGTAGAGATTCTAAGAGAGCAAGTTCATTTGATAGAGGTTCTTCAAAAAATAGTCTTGAGATATGAGACAAGCTTAATTTCAGAAGTTTGTTTTTAATCAAGTTTGTTCCAAATTTCCAAGAGCTAGTGGATATAGACTTTCTAACCCTAAATTCAAGAAGGGAAAAGGTACTAATTCACCATATCAGAAGACAACTTGTGGAAAGTGTGGTAAAAAGCACTGTGGTGATTGCCTTAAGGGGATGGATAATTGCTTTAGTTGTGTTAAGATTTTTTACAAGATGATAGATTGTCAAATCTTTAAGAGACAAGACAAGGGTAGTGGTCAAGCTCAAGCAAGTGGTTCTAGTTATGCTCCAAAGAAAAACTGCTTCTATGCTCTCCGCTCTAGGTATGAAAGGAGACCGCTCCGGATTTGGTTACTGGTATGTTGAAATTTCTCTCTCTTTATGTATATGCCTTAATTTATCCCGGCGCTACTGTATCATTTGTTAAACCTCTAATAACTAAAAGTTTGAAATTTTACCCGATATTTTCATGAACCTTCTATAGTGTCTAATCATGTGGGTGAGTCGGTTGTTGCAAAAAGGGTTTATAGAAGTTGTACTATAATGTTACCCAATAGAGTTTCTTATGTTGATTTACTAAAACTCGATATGTTTGATTTTGATATTTTATTTTGTATGGATAGGTTGCATGCATGTTTTGCATAAATTGATTGTTGGATAAGAGTTGTGAGGTTTAACTTCCCAAATGAACCCGTTGTTTAGTGAAAAGAGGGAAATTTTATTACTAGAGGTCGTATTATTTCTTGTATAAAAGAATGCCAAATGATATCAAACAGGTGTCTTTATCATATAGTAAGAGTCTACGCTCTAGACTCCGAAAATACTCCCATTGAGTCGGTACCCATAGTGAGTGAGTTTTTGGAGGTCTTCCCTAATGAGCTTCCCAGTATTCCTCCAGAACAGGAAATTAACTTTTGCATGAACTTGCTACCGGATAAATATCCCATATAAATTTCTCGTTATCGTATGGCTCCGGGCGAGTTGAATGAATTTAAGGATAAACCTAAGGATATATTAGATAAGGGTTTTCTAAGGCCTACTATTTCTTCGTGGGGTTCAACGGTTTTTTTTGTGAAGTAGAAGAATGGGTCATTTGAGGGTAAAATTCCAAACCCTCAAAGAACATAAATTGTATGACAAATATATTAAGTGTGAGTATTGGTTGAGGTTGGTGACTTTTCCTGGGCAAATCATCTCTAGTGAAGGAGTTGAGGTAGATCCGAGGAAAACAAAAGAGGTGAAAACTCGCCTAGACCATTTACTCTGACTGTTATTATGAGTTTCTTTTGTTTAGCAGGTTACTATCGGAGGTTCGTGGATGGTTTCACGTTGATTGCGTCTCCTATGACTACTTTGACCCAAAAGAGTAAAAATATTGAGTGGTCGGAGGAATGTGAGAAGAGTTTCCAATTGCCTAAAGATAAGCTTACTTCCGCTCAGATGTTAACCTTATCAAAGGGTACAAAGGGTTTTGTTGTGTATTGTGATACATCTCGAGTTGGTTTGGAGTATGTGCCTATGAAACACGGGAAGGTGATAGCCTATGCCTCTAGGTAACTAAAGCTATATGAGAGAAACTACCCCACTCTTGACCTTTAATTAACGGTCGTGGTGTTTGCTTTGAAAATTTTAAGGAATTACTTGTATGGGATTCATGTTGATGTTTTTACCGATCATAAGAGTCTCCAATATGTGTGTACCCTAAAGGAGTTGAATCTTCGACAAAGAAGATGACTAGAGTTTTTGGAAGATTATGATTTGAGTATCCTTTATCACCCCGAAAAGGCTAATGTAGTTGGGGATATCCTAAGTCGAATGACTATGGGTAGTGTATCCCATCTTTACAAAGCAAAAAAGGACCTAGCAAGGGAAGTACATAGGATTGCTAGGTTGGGGTGAGGTTTGAGAGTTTTGTTGATGGGTGTTCCATTGTTCATGATATTTCCAAGTCAATTTTAGTGGTTGAGGTGAAGTCTAAACCAAACATTGATTTAACTTTAGTGGATTTGAAAGAATCGTTTCTTCACAAGTTCAATGAATAATTATCTTAATGAGGAAATGATATGTTAAGTTACCAAAGGAGATTATATATTCCTGATTAAGATGGGTTAAGGGATCGAATGCTAGAAGAAGTACATGGGTCATGCTACTCAATTCATTCGGTGTTGAAAACAATGTACCATGACCTAAGGGAGTTATATTGATGGGAAGGTCTAAAAAGAGATATAGCGGAGTTTGTCGCTATGTGTCAAAATTGCAAATATGTAATGGCCGAACACCTAAAGTCAGGTGGACTCCTAAAAGAGATCCAAATTACTACTTTGAAGTGTCAATATATCAATATGGACTTTGTAGCAGGTTTAACTCGGACCAAAAAGTCCTATGATTCCATATGAGTTGTTATGGATCGGTTGACTATGTCCGCTCGCTTTATTCTTGGTAAATCTTCATATTCGGCAATGGATTATGAAAAAGTATTCCTAAATGAGATTGTATGCCTCCATGGCATTCTGTTTTCCATAATATCTAATCAGCTTACACAATTCACATCTAGATATTGGAGGTCATTCCAAAAAGGGTTAGGTATCACGGTGAAGTTGAAGTTGAGCCCCATTTTTCATCTCAAAACAGATTGTCAAGCAGAGCGTATAATACAAAAACATGAAGATATGATCAGGGAGTGAATAATTAATTTAAAAGGGAGTTGGCATATACACTTAACTTTGGTGGAGTTTGCCTACAACAATAGTTTTCCTTCATCCATTACAATGGATCCCAATGAAACCATGTATCAGAGGAGTTTTAGGTCTCCTATTGGATGGTTTGAATTGGGTGAGCCATCGCTTGTTTGTCCCGAGATGATTTATAAGACATTTGAAAAGGTTCATATCATAATGAAACGGTAGCAAATGGCCTATAGTTGACAAAACTCTTTTGCCTATAATAGGAGGAGGGATTTGGAATATGAAGAACGTGATCAGGTTTATTTGAATATTTCACCAACAAAAAGGGTGGTTAAATTTTTAAAAATAGGGAAACTGAATCCTCGTTATATGGGTCCCAATGAAATATTGTGGAGTGTTGGTAAGGTGTCCTATGAATTGAAACTTCTTAGTGAATTGATTTCAGTTCACCCGGTTTTCCATGTTTCTCTATTGAAAAAGTGTATCGGTGATCCCGAGTCCATTCTTCCTATCGAGGGACATGGTGTCAAGGATAACCTCTCTTATGAGAAAGTTCAAGTTCATATTCATGAGGCAAGTCAAGAAGTTGAGGAATAAAGAAGTTATTGTGCTAAAGGTGTTATGGGAAAATCATCTAGTTGAGGGTGCAACATGGGAGGCCGAGGCCGACATGAAGTCTCGTTACCATCATTTTTTGATAATTAAGGTAAGTCATTCTTTTAATTAATGTAAATATGATTATATATTGACGTTTTATGACTTTTTTTTTAACTTATGCACATTATGCATTTTTGGAAGAACTTGTAGTGAAGTTATTGTAGTATAATTTGTAAAAACATCAAATTTTTCTTTTTGCTTGTTTTGAGTTAATTTGTGCATTTTTATATGGTGTGTTCATGAAATTATAGGTAGCATGTTGTTCAGTCGAACTTTGTCCTCATTTACTCATGCAATGTATGTTAACCTCATAAGTGTTGTGAGAAGGAAATCCCTCATGATGAAGTGTTTTGAGCCTTATGTGTATTAATATTAGTTTTTATATTTTACATGTTAGAATGACATGACTTATGTTGAATTGATATTGTTGATTGGTTGGGATTCTAGTCTGTAGTCTATTCCTTTCTTCAAAAGAGTTTTGGTGTCATTCGGGGATGAATGTTCCTAAGAGGGGGATAATGTAACACCTTGAAAATCCAAGACACATTGTAAATCCTAAAATAGGTGTCATGAGGTCTAAACACTAAATCTAACTCCATATTTAATTAATATAAGTCAATTAGGAGGCTTAAGAACCAAAATGCCCAAAACGTCCAAGAAGCTGGTTCAAAGGAAGATAGTGTGTGTGCCTTAGCCTTTTTGACTAACTTTTAGTAGTCAAAAATGTACGAAAATTTGTGGAAAGGTAGTAAATAGATGTTTGAGTTTTTTCATCGTTGAAACATCTGGGTACGACTCCCCAAGAACCGACCAAGGTCCCTTTAGGAGGACCCCTGTAGTTTTACATAGCACTCACTGGTAGCGTTCATCGATGGGCCATAAGATGACACATGTGTGGATCGACGGGGCGTCGATGCCACCATCATCCCACGCATAGGGTGGTGAAAAAGGTCCCTTCAACTAAAGAAATCTCTCTCCCTATCTCTCTCTTTTACGTTATCGTCAATGTGCTTTCGTTTATTTGTCGTTAGCTTAGAGTTAGAAAAACTCCAACCCCCGTTGAACGCCACAATGTTATATCAACATAAAAATGAACCTAGTTTTTAAAAATAAATGATTCTAATTTACAAATTTCGCTTAGATAAAGAGCTTGTTTTCAAATGATTTTCAGTAGAGTTTCAAGAAAGTTTTTGCCGCGATTATAGTTAGCGGTCGGAAAACGTATTACCGGATGTTTTTAGTTGCCCTTAACCACCTGTCCTAAATATAAAATAGGAATACCGATCCCCCTTTCGTGTGTTTTCAAAAGATTTTGTATGTTTACTCTTTTAAAAAATAATAGTTTTGCTATTTTCTTCAAAAATCAGTGGCGAAGTAAAGGCGAGACCTTAAAAAACAAAATATTTCCCTTTTTCGATTAAATTTTTAAAATAAAAACAGGATGGTTAAGACTTTAAAATATACTTATGAGTAAGACTTTGGATGTTGAGTAAGGTGTATGGGATCTAAGGATGTTAAAACTATAAATGTGCCTTAAATATGTAAGAATGCTAAGTTTTTTTGCATATTCTATTGAATTGTATTAAACGAATATACTATTCTTATTGATCTATTTCATGATGATAATTATAAAAGGGGTAGAACTAATGCCTAAATTAGATATGATTGATAATTAAAGGCTTAAAGACATTTCAAAAATCGAATCTAGTTACACCGACTGTACAGATAGGAGGAGTCTCCCGAAAACAAATATGGGAAGGTAGGAACAATATGTTACTTTTGAGATTGAGACTAAATTCATGGGAGAATAAAGAGGCTCCACTGATTCTCTTACGGAGCTGCATGTTTAGGTTTTTTCGGTTTACTACCATGGCTAGTAGTCACCTTTTTCGGTTTTAGAGTTTGAGACACGGGATTTCACACTAGATCATGTTGGTATTATTTCGGTTAGGGCCAAGAGTTTCCAATAAGGTAAAACGAAGTAAATTAAACTCTATCTTGGTTAACTAAGAGTCTTGCACTTAGTCTAGGTAGGGGTATAGGATCAACCTAGACATTGCACGATTTAACCTTCAAGGGAATCTTAGGGAGGATGTTCTATAATTATGTTTAGGTATGACAATATATGATGTATTATGATGATTATGGAAACATGTTTTACTATTGTTAATAGTTCACTCATTAATATGACACTTGGATTACATATGATGTGAAATATGATGAAAATGCAAGCATAAATGCCTTGTATGTAATGTGTACATTGGTCTGTTTTCTTGTTGAGGCTAATTCATTGAGTTAAAGTTATGGGGGCCTTCTGGTCATTGAACTTTTGGACTTGATAAGTATTGTGAGTCGTTGCCTTGAATATTATGATATGCTTAACTGTTATTCATTCATGTGATATATTCATTGAGTTTGGGTTTTCGTAATCATGGTTTCAAGTTATTTTGGAAAGTTTTACCTGTATGATAGAACCATCTCGTTGATTGATATAACTTATGTGATTTGAAATTAGTCCTCAAAGGGTAAAATGAAATGCTTTGACTAAAAAAGTCACTTTTAAAATGGTTTGCTGTGTTGTGCCCATAAGTCTTATTCTTAGTAAATGTAGATTACAACCCCATATTTTCCCCTGTTTCCCAAACATTTGATGTCTGGTCATGGAGCCTGAAGAGTTTCGAAGACAACATTGTTTGAAGGCTTGGATTCTTCCATGTATCCAAGTAGGCGTAGGTCCTAACTTTTAAGGGGTAAAGGCATCGCAGCTGTGGATTTTTTATGAGGCTGATATTACAAATTTGAATAATTGTGATTATGGACTATGGATAACTAAACTCCATAAACTAGGTTGGTTGGAACCATTAGGCGAAATAATGAGTAAACCTAACTAAAATTAACAATTCTAGAATGTGCTTGCATTGTATTGATAATCATTTCGCTTAGAATTCTTTCTAACGGATGGCCAACATAGAAACTTGCCTTAATGCTACTTGCCAGGACAAGGAGGTAGATAACTAGGAAAGAATTATCAAATAATTTAGTGTATACAGTTCTAATAGGCTAGTCATTGATGGGGACCGAGGTAATAACTTAGTAAAACATCGAATACGGATGCGTAATAAGCGTAAAGGTTAGGTTAAGATAGAAAACACAAGTAGCCAGACCATTGATGTGGAGTGAAATTTTCTAGAGCCGGAACCCAAAGGATTTATAAAATACTATCTTAATCATTTGCATGAAGCTAATAGAAAAGAAACTGTTACAGTTAGAATTATCAAGTTAGGAACTTGTGGAGAACACGTAAACCCTAGTTAATTTTATTAATTGATTACACTCCAAAATTTGAAGATGTAAGTTGTCTCCTTTAATTAAGATAGTTATTTTCATTCTTTTAAAAGTAAAAAAAAAACCTTTTATTTTCTTTGTTTTCCAAAGAAATGATTTACTAAATAATAGTAATAATAGATTGAAGTTAAGTCTGAACTATTTTCCTCGTGGGAACGATCCTAACCTCATTAGTTTGGTTCTTCATTTAATACCACCCCTTTACTTATTATTGAAAATAAGTATTGAGCGTATCAAATTTGGCGCCGCTGCCGGGGAAAGTGCGTTTTTAGATAACTTCTAAACCTATTACTAAAATTTAGTCAATTTCTTTCTTATTTTACTTGGTTATTTGTTTTTTATTCGTTGAGAACTATCTTATTGTAGCCCAAAATACACGAGAGGGGAAGAAGAACTCTTGTTTCCCTATGATCACAAATTAGAGCGTACACTACGCAACATTAATCGAAACTTGGGTATTAATGATGATGATCCAAACCAGAACATCCAAGCTCCGGTTGATGTTCATGGTCAGTTGTTACCCGATGCTCCGGGTGAAAACCAATAGAGGGGATAAAATCTCGCCCCACGACCCAAACAATACTACAGAGGCTATGAAAATATAGCACACTCTGATGGGCCACTTGTCATTCACCCTCTACCACCAGGCCAGACCTTTGTGGTAACTATTAGCCTTATGCAAATGATCACTGCCAGAGGTATGTTTTCAGGTCTAGCTTCTGAGGATCTACATGCCCATATAGCTAAGGTAAGGGCAGTTTGTAAAAACCTGTGTAGGGAGGCCTGACTTGAACTTGGATGTAATAGGGCTAAAGGTGTTTCCTCTCTCAAAGACGGGAGAGGCTGCTATTTTATTCATTGAGCTCCCTTATAGCTTAATTTACACGTGGAAAAAACTAAGGGACGTTTTCTTAGCACGCTACTACCTGGTATCCAAGAAACTAAACACAAAGACAGAGTGGACAACTTTGTTGAACTACCAGGAGAGTAAGTTAGTAGTTCTTGGGATATATTGACCTCGTTTCTGAAGCTTCCCAAATCACCATATAGAAGATGAGTCACTAAAGGATTACTTCTTGCGGGGACAGGATGATAAATAATAAAGCGGTGTTGGATACTATAGCGCGTGGTTGTTATGGGGAGTGTCATTATGCTGAGATTGCTGAAAAGTTAGAGAAAATCTCCCGGAACAATAAAGCCTGGAGTACTAGGAAGTCGAATACTAGGATAAATACATTCGCAGTGAAATCCACACACAACCTTAACAAAGATGAGATTCATTAAGAAATGTCTCCGATGAGAATTCAGCTTGGGTTGGTATTAAAACATGTCAATGGGGTGCAGATAAGATATATGATGTCAACCACTTTTTGAAACCACCTCCATAAAATGATGAGTGCTATTATGAGGAGGATTCTTATGCGGAAAATGAGCAGACGGGTGGTTTTCGATCGAGTGCCAGGCTCTAATAAGGAGAATTGGCGCCAAGGTCAAGGAAACCAAGGTCGGATCTATGTCAACTATAACTGTGAGGGTCATTATGTTCGAGAAGAAAATTACAACCGCGACTACAACTTCAACTGGGGTAATTATAGTAATAGAAATAATTGGAATGGGCCTTTGTCCCTCCTCAAAATCCTAAAGTAACTCTTACGGATGGTCGAGGTACTATGGCGCGAGTTGAGGGTATGTTGCATAAAATGATGAGAAGGTTCGATGCTAGTGGTGAGCACACTAAAGAGTTAAGGAATTATTTAGCAGCTATTGGGCAAAAAGTTGATTAAAAATGCCAACCCTATCATTAAGCAAACTTAGTTACATGGGCCCAATTATCTCCGACTAGTGATGAACACACGGCAACCGGGCACTCTTACTAGAAAACAGTGTCAAAATTCAAAAAAATGATGGCATTGTGTGACAATCACTACTCGTGGTGGTAAGCAAAAAACCATGACCCACCTATGACGTCTAATGAGAAAAAGTTGACAAAAGATACTGAAATAGTAAAAGTTAATGGTGAAGTATAAGATAACAACTTAAAAGATGCTGAAGTACCTAAAAAGGTAACTCCCATTCCTAGAGCCCCCCTATTTCTTCAAAGATTATTGAAAAAGACCGAGGATGGTAAATATCAGCGTTTTATAACAATGTTGAAGCAATTTTCTATCAATGTCCCTTGGGTAGAAGCTATAGAACAAATGCCCGGTATTGCCATGTTTATAAAAGATCTAGTTACGAAGAAAAGATCGTTCAATTTTGAGAATGATATTAGAATTAACATTGTATTTCTATTTATACAAGATCATTGGTACAAAAGAAAAAAGATCCGGGTGCTTTCACTATTCCTTGTAAAATAGGGCAATTACATTTTTCGAAAGGATTGTGTGATCTGAGGGCAAGCATAACTCTAATGCCTCTCTCAATTTACAAGAAGTTTTGTTTGGGTGATCCAAAGCCCACTGCGCTACGACTACTGATGGACGATTTAAAAGTAAAAAGGCTTATAAGCATACTCCACGATGTGCTAGTAAAAGTGAAGTTGTTCATATTTCCTGCAGACTTTGTTATTCTTGATTGTTAAGTCGATTTTCAAGTGCCCATTATTCTTGGGAGGCCATTCCTTACTACGGGAAAAGCCTTAGTAGATATGGAAAAGGGGCAGATTAAATTTCGGTTGAACAATGAGAGATTGACGTTTAACATTTGTAGGTCCGTGAGGCAGAGTGGTGAGCTCTAATCGGTATTTTCTATATCGTACAATGTTGGTTAGTTATCTGAGACACAAATAAAAGAACGTCTAGGTGTAGAAGAATTAGCGGCATTGTAATGGAATTTTGATAACGATTGCATTAATTAAAGATTATTGAGTCATGTCACGGCTCTTGATCGAGGTGGTGTTGGGTTTAAACCGAAGAAATATGTATGAGTATATATTGTTAGAATTGCAGTCTCCACCCGCGAACCATCTATAGAGAGCTCCAAGTTAGAACTATAAACTAAAAGCTCTTCCACCACATCTCGGAATGAATTTCTTAGGAAAGGGTGACACTTTGCCCAGTAATCATTGCATTAGACCCGAATGAACAACAAGTGAGAGTCAGTGAAGTGCTAAAAAAGGTCACAAGAGCTATTGGTGTCTATTGCGAAACATAAATGGGATCCCTCCCGGTTATTTGTTCTCATAAAATCCAAACTCTTGCCGATCAATAAGCCGTATGAGAAGCAGAGACGCTTAAATCACCTAGGCAATAGGGTCCGTGAAAAGGGAAAATACTTAAGGGTTGGATGCGGAGTAAATCTTTATCCGATACGCCGATAAGTAGTTTGTATGCCCTGTTAAATGTGTACCTAATAAAGAGGGAATGATTGTGGTCCCCAATGAGAAAAATAAACTTGTTACAATGTGATCGGATACTGGATGGAGGATGTGTATGGATTACTACAAATTAAATGCATGGAGAGAAAAATACCATTTTCCTATGCCCTTGATGGATCAGATTTTTGATAGACTTGCCGGAAAAGGGTTGTACTATTTTCTTGATGGATATATGCGGTATAATAAGATTTCAATTGCAGCTGAAGATCAAAAGAAAACAACTTTTACTTGTCCATATGGTACATTTGCATTCAAAAGAATGTTATTAGGGTTGTGCATTGCACCGTCCACATTTAAGAGATGTATAATGTCGATATTTTCCGATATGGTGGAAGATACTATAGAAGTTTTAATGATTGATATTTCTGTGTTTGGTGATTCACTCGAACATTTTTTTAACAATTTATCTGATGTTCTTAAGAGATGTGAAGACTGCAATTTAGTACTAAATTGGGAAAAATGCCATTTCATGGTGAAAGAAGGTATTGTTTTGGGTCATCGCATTTCAGAAAATGGCATAGAGGTTGATCGAGCTAAAGTTGCGGTAATAGAGAGACTTCCCCCACCTCTCTTTAAAAGGTGTTTTTGTTTTTTTTTGTGAAAATGTTCTGAGCGCATGCAGGTTTTTACGGAGCTTCGTAAAAGGATTTTTCAAAGATTGCCACATAATTTGTGCAAACTGCTGGGAGACATGATTGTAAATTTTGTTTGATGAGTCCTTCTTAAATTCACGAGCGCTAAAAGAAAAAGAAATTTGGTGTCTGCACATATCATTATTTATTTGTATTGGAACAGTCTATACTTTAGGTAATGTGCGATTATGTGGGGTTTTCTCTTTGTGTAGTAGTGGGACAAAAACAAGTCCTTACCCCATTTAATATGCTTTTTAAAGTACTAAATGAGCGTAAGAGTAAAATAACACAGTGAGTGAGTAAGAACTCCTGAAGTAGTCTTGCTTTTGATAAAATTTTGCCTCCTATTTTTATGTTACTAGAGTTCTAGTGCATACTAACCCATCAGCATTGAGATTTTGATGGCAAAGACGGGATGCAAAAACACGAGGTTGATTCGTTGGGTATGAACTGGTGACAAGAATTTTAAATTTGAAGTAAGGAATAAAAAAGTGAGCAAAATCAAGTTGTGGATCATTGTCAGGATAGAAGATGAAACCTACGAGAGATTTAGGGGATAATACTGAAATTGAGGATTACCTTTCCCCGATGAGCATGTATTGGACTTCCTAACAAGACTGATTCCTGGTTCGCAAAGTTCGCAAATTATCGGCTAGTGAGATTATCATAGGATTGTCCTTAATCAAAGAAAAATGTTCATGCGTATGATGTGAAGAGTTCTTTTGGGAAACCATTTTATACAGGATTGCTAAAGACGGGTTGCGGCGTTGTGTGCCCGAATGTGAGATATTAAGTGGTTTTCGAGGCATGCCACCCTTCCCCACCGTTGGTAACATCATAGGGGGATTCCGAAACCCCGCTCATAAGATATTTACCAATCTGGTTACTATTGGACAACCCTTCACAAGATGCTTATGAGTTTTCTCAAGCATTGTGGATAGATGCCAAAGAGATGGCGGGAATTCAAGAAAGCAAAAAGGATCCCTCCTCTAACCCCATTCTGTAATTGAGTTATGTTGTTGTTTGGGGTATTTGACAATGGTACTTTTATGATTTCTCATGAATAAAGTATATTTTAGTAAGCGGTTAAATATGTATCAAAGGGTGGAAGCATCGCCACCGTCGCAAACATGAAGGTAAGGTTTCATGCGTTCGTAAAAAAAGAATAATATTCTCTCGCTATTGGCACCCCACGGGCAATTGCACGTGATGGGGGATACCACTTCTGCACAGATTGGTTTAAAGGGGGAATGGAGAAACATGGGGTTCTCCATAATGGTGTTCCAACCCCTTACCCATCCTCAAAACTAGTGGGCAAGTTGAATCTGAAAAGGGAAATCAAACACTATTGGTCAAAAGCAGGGAAACTCTTAGTAGAAAGGATTGGTCAAGGAAGGTTGATGATGCTCTATGGGCCTACCGGATAGCATAAAAGAAACCCATAGGTATGTCCCCGTACCAACTTGTATATAGGAAAGCATGTCATTATCTGTGAAAATAGAGAAGAGAAAATAAGACCTGTGGGCTTTATGAAGTTAAAAGGGATTGGAGCGGAATCTTTGCCAGAACAACGGTATAACTGAGGGTAATAAATGAACTCGATGAATTTTGCCTGCAATCTTATGAAAGCTCAACCCTCTACAAATAAAATATGAAGAAGTACGATGACATAAAAAAAGAAAAAAAAAAGATTTTACTGTTGGGTTGGTGCTTTTACTCAATTCTAGGTTGCACTTTCTTTCGGGCAAGCTCAAGTCCAATTTTAGTGGTCCTTACTTGGTTACCCAACTATTTCCTCATAAAGCAGTTCAGTTGGAAACTAAGGAGGGTGTGCGGTTCAAGGTTAATGGACAACGCGTAAAAATATATTTCGAGCATGGTGAATAGGCAAATGAAAAAGTGATCGAAGCATACAATCTTGATGAAATCTAAGTAATATAGTGCCCTCGGTTGTGCCGGGACGTTAAATCAGGCGCTTTTTGTGAGTCAACCCACTACTTATAGTTTTTATTTCTAGTAATGGTAGCATTTTCTACTAATGGTTTTTAAATTTTAAGGCACATTACCAAGAAATTCTACTGAAAATCACTCTGCAGCAGTCACTAACGGAACTATCGACGTCCTGTCACGAACGCGACAGACCATCGCATTAATCCGTCGTGCTAGGTACGTCATTATGTTATTTTAAAAACATGGGCACATACGATGGAACCAAAGATGAACCGTCACAAGTGCGATGGACCGTCGTTGGGTACTCATCGCGTCATTATTGAGGCCTACGCGACCCGACCCGGTTGGGTTTTTTTTTAAATTCTTATCATTTAAAAAACCCACCCCTTAATTTCACCCATTTCCTTCCCTCTTTCTCCCATTTCCCTCCCTTTTCAAGTTCCATTTTCCTACCTCTTTTTCAACGGGTCATTTTTCCCAAATTCCCCAATTCCTAAAATCCACTCTCTACTAGTCGGATTCTGGTGCTGTGGTTATCCACTTGATAACCAAGTACCTTCATCGCTGGATTTTCTCAAATTCTCATGTATGTGTCTTTGATTTCTACCTCTTTATGTTGCATTTTTATTTATCAATTAGTATTAGCGTATTCCTTATTGATGGGTTCATTATTTAATACATATTATGTCTGACCTAGGTTGAGAATCCTGAAAATTACCTTGTAAAAATTCTAGAAATAGGTGCTTTAGCCTTTCTAATTTACTGGGTATTTGGGTTAGACATGTAGGTTAAAAACATAACAATTCCATTTGGTTCATAGGGGATGATTGTGGAATCCCATTGTATGACAAAATGAGACCGCGATGACGGATCCACTGTCGAAATTTCACCAAGTGTCCACCAACGGACACATGCGACGGACTGTTGTTCCAACGATGATCCGTTCTGCAAAACCATTTATGTTGTTAGAGACCCTATTCGCAAGGGTCTCTCACTTTTTCTAAGTGTCCTTCAACAGACACATGCGACGGACTGTCGTTCCCATGACAGTCTGTCTTGCACTACCGTTTTGGTTGTCAAAGACACTGTTCCTAAGGGTCTCCAACTTTTTCCAAGTGTCCTCCTCCAGACATCTAAGCCGGACCGTCATACCCTTAACGGTTCGTCATGCATAAATTTCATGTCAGTCAGAGATCCCTCTCCTAAGGGTCTCCATATTTTTTTCCAAGTGTCCAACGACGGGCATCAACGACGGACCGTAATAATTACAATGGTATGTCCTTCTTATCCGTTATACTTGCAAGAGTCATTCCTTACGGGGTCTCCACATAAACATAGTTTAAAGGAATACATGACGGACCCTATGATGGTCTGTCATAATCAATATTAGCAGTCACCTGATCCTTCGTGTTTCACTATAAATACAGAAATGTCATTACATCTTGACTCTTTTATTTATTTTGTGTCGTTTTGATTGTCTTGTTTTATCCTTCTAGTACTAATATTAGTTCTTTACAAGTACTATCTATTATGGCACCAAAACAAGATCGAGTGTACGCACGTGGGCGATCGAAGTCTATCGCCCCGTTTGCCCGCCTGGTCATAGGCTCTGATGATGAGCGTGACCCCGAGTACGTTCCCCCAGGAACTTCCACCATATCCCCAGTTGCACGTGCTTCCAGAGCAACACACAAAAAGGTATTGTCCGTCATAGTCACTTCCTCCCAGTCTGATGAGGAGCGCACATTGACCGGCACACCTTCTGGGTTAGCTACTCATGAAGAATGAGCGTCTGAAGCCTCCGGATTTTTTGAGGTCCCTGCACCGGCTAAAGCTGCACAGTCTACCTTGTTTGTTGAGGCTGACCGTTCTGAATCCATACCCATCTCACCGACTCGTGCTCTCAACACGGTTGCCGACATGCCCAACCGGTGGAGTGTCGATGGGCAATATCAAGGTAATTGAGGCTCAAAGTTTCTAAATGACAAAGGAGTCATGATATGGACGCTTACATTTTAGCGGAGCTTCCTTTTTGGAAGTCTCCCGACTATGCCAGAGATCCACAATCTCTTATCCAGACATCGACTAGAGTGGAAAGCGCATTCGTTGGGCCGTTATAGTTAAGAGGTTGTCCGAGAGTTCTATGCCTCCTACGTGGATACTCTCAGATCAGGGATTGATAGGCGGGCTGCCCCTACAAAACAGGCCCCACTGGAGCATGTCCAAGTACGTGGCATTTGTGTTGATATCTCCATGCCTTCCATACGCCGCTATCTATAAGGAAATGATATTGATGCGAACAAGACACCCTTCACCGCCGAGTTTGACTACCAGTTGTAAATTATCACAGATAGTCAATTCTTGCATGAGCTATCGTTGAGAGAGACCACCAAGAGGTGGATATACCTGCACTTCTATGTTTATGGCGAGAGTGCTGAATAGGTAACCGAGCCGAAGGGAGCCATCAAGAAGGCTAACTTGTCCTTCACGGTGAAGTTTTTATGGTTGATTGTCTACCACTGCCTTTCCCCCACAGCCGCTGTTAATATAGTCACATGGGATCGTGCAGTACTTATGGCATCACTTATAGCCAAGTTTGAGGTGGACTCTGCTTTTGTTGTACAGGCGGTCATGCATGAGAGGTATTTTAAGGTCTCTACTACTTACCCTTTCTCGTGCATGATATTTTCTTTATGCAGGTCCGCAGGTGTACCCATCTGGATCATTGAACAGCTCAAGATCACGCTGGTCACTGTTGATATCGTCCACATAAGGATGAGTCCAATGATTTGGCTCCACGCAGAGGGCCCTGTCAAGAGTTGCCTCCACTTGTTGACAATCTAGATGATACGGTAGCACATGCTCGCACGGCTACGCAGGCTTCTTCCACTAACACTACCCCGGTCGAGTCTATCCCCGGTAGAAACCCTTCCCCAAGCTCCTCTCTCCCCGGTAGAGCGCTTGGAGGAGAGAATGGTCCAGCACACAGAGCGGAAGATTGCTGAGGTTCATTAGCGCTTGGACTCTTTTCAGTTGTGGGTTCTAGCCCGTCCAGCCCCTCAGGTGGATGTGTCGACCCTTCGAGCTGCGGTTGTAAGAGTCTTCGGCGGGACATCAATAGGACATATAGGATAGGGTGCCTCGGAGTATGGAGGGTCGGTTCTTGCAGAGCCCAAATGAGGGACACGTGATGGCGGCCTCTTATTGCCACTTCGGAGATTCATCCACCTCTCCTAGAGAGCATGCCAAGAGGCGATTTAGGTTCGGAGAAGTAGATGAGCGCTAGAGGCACGGAAGAAAGCGCACCGTGAGATGGAGGCTGCGAGGAGGAAGCCTCGCTTGATGATGAGTGGTGCATCGCATATAAGGGCGTTAGAGACAGCTTACTGAGCATCTAGCTCCAGGAAATGTGGAGATAGGGGGAGGCACATGCTGATAAGTTGTTTTGCTGAGGAGGACACTAATGAGGGGGGTCCAGATTATAGAGGGCTAGTTAGTTCTGAGGAACCAGAACCACCAGCTTGTGATCGTCGACGCTTGGCGACCTAGGTTTGCTCACCACCACATATTGTATTCTTAAGTTTTTTATGCATTAGGGACAAGGGCATGTCTTTTGTTGGAAGGGGGTAAAATGGAAAGTGAGTGCCTAGGATGAAGTATCAGTATCCCTATTCACTATCCTCCGTTGCGCGTTTTCTTTACAATTGTCTTTTTCCCAAGAGACTGATGAATGGTATTGTTGAACCGTAACATGTCTAATTCATGTGTACTAGTTAATTTCCTGAAGCAAATGATGGGCCTAAAAGTGATATCTAATGAATGAAAATGATTCATGACTAGGCATAGAATTGATAAGTGTGGCCTAAGCATGACTAGAGCGTATACCATTTGCAACCCCTAAGTCTAAAATAAAAATAAGTGTTATTAATGTGGTAAGAGAGTAATGAGATGTCAAGTGAGTTTAGGAGATTTGAATAGTCCACTATTTTACGGAGCTAAAAAATTGTATGGTCGCTCTACAAAGTAAGTTGCTAATAAAACAATTAGAAAGGGATCATAGGACCTGTTCAATGTAGCCCATTTTAGCCGCCTAAATAAAATAAAAAACAAATTGAAATCAATTCCTTCTTTGATCCAAATTTCATTTGATCTTAAACTACTAGACGTTCTTTTTTAACAACCAACTAATCTTTTCGCGGGAATAATATGCTCGCCCTGCGCCCTACTAAACATTGTGCACCTCAGCTTAGCCAAAAGCATATGTTTAGTGTGGCTAAATGCAGTAGCTAACCCTTTATGGCCCGGACCCAACCTGTGGGGTTTGGTAATTTTGTATTGAATAATGGGCAAAGCTATGAGTTGTGTAGGGGTGGCTACTATGGGAAGTGCTCTGGGAAAGTGGGGTTGAATGAAAGAACAAAGAGAGAGGAAAGAACAAAAGTAAGTGACTCAAGAACCAATGAAAGAAGAGTAAATAAAAAAAACATAATAAATGAATACCAAAAAGAAAAGAAAAGAGTCACTTACACTCATGAAGAAAGAAGGGAAAATAGCAAGGTAAAAGAATATGGGAAACTATGAGAAATAAAATGATGAAAAGATGTACATTTAGTTGATACGTCAAGAAGGGCAAAAAGTCACTAAATTATACCTAAATATATCCTACCTGACCCTTATATCCTACTTGACCCTGAGCCTATGATACAAGCTAAGAAAGTCCTATCGTGATCCTAAAAGTTTTATAGTTAACTTAAAGTAGTGAAAATAAGGGTAAGCTTATGGCAATATGTATGAATGATTTGTGAATCTGTTGTGATAGTCAGTGTTAAAAAGTAATCCTTATACTCAAACTGAAATAATTGTGTTAAAATGAGGATATTGTTTTGAAGTGATGACACTAGTTGCAATACCGGAAATATTAGCACCTCGTTAAGAAATTGAAGAGGATAGGTGTTAGTGCATGGTGAATCTGTGCCATGTTCTGATTCCACATAATTCAAGCCTAATAATGATAGCATACATAAATATGATGAGACTGATCAGGATTCATAGCCAAATGATTGCGAAAGATACAACATGGATACTATTGTACAAAGATTTTTTATTGAGTCATAGTACATCGCTTGAGGACAAACTACGAAATTAAGTTGAGGGTGTTGATATACCGTGGTTTCACGGTATTTGTAATGCTTTTTCCTGATAGTATAGTGGGGAGGGAAGAAGGGGGGGGTGGGGGGGGGGGGGGTGGGGGGAGGTGGGGGGTGCGGGAGGGGGGGGGGGGGAGGGGGAGGGGGGGAGGGGGGGGGGGGGGTGGCGCGGGGGGGGGGGGGGGCGGGGGTGGGGGGGGGGGGGGGGGAGTGGGAGGAGGGGGGGGTGAGGGGGGGGGGCGGTGGGGGGGAGGGGGGGTGTGGGGGGGAGGGGGGGGGGCGGGGGGGGGGGGGGGGGGGGGGGGGTGGGGGGGGGGCGGGGAGGGGTGGGGGGGGGGGGGAGGGGGGGGGGGGGGGGGGGGGGGGGGGGGGGGGGGGGGGTGCGGGTGGAGGAGGGGGGGGGGGGGGGGGGGGGGGGGGGGGGGGGGCGGGAGCCGGGGGAAGGGGGGGTGAGGGGGAGCGGGGGGGGGGGGGGGGGGGAGGGGGGGGGGGGGGGGGGCGGGGGGGGGGGGGGGGGGGGGGGGGGGGGGGGTGCGGGGGGGGGGGGGGGGGGGGGGCGGGGGGGGGGGGAGGTGGGGGGGGGGGGGGGGGGGGGAGGGAGGGGGGGGGGGCGGGGGGAGGGGGGGGGGGTGGGGGGGGGGGGGGGGGGGGGAGGGGGGAGGGGGGGGGGGGGTGGGGGGGGGGGTGGGGGGAGCGGGGTGGGGCGAATGGCGGGGGTGGGGGGAGGGGGGGGGGGGGGGGGGGGGTGAGGGGGGTGGGGGGGGGGGGGGGGGCGGCGGGGCGGGGGGAGGGGGGGGGGAGTGGGTGGGGGGGGGGGGGGAGGAGGGGGTGGGGGGGGGGGGGGGGGGGGGGGGGGGGGGGGGGGGGGTGGGGGGGGGGGAGGGGGGGGGGGGGGGGGGGGGGTTGGGGGGGGAGGAGGGGGGGGGGGGGGGTGGGGGGGGGGGGGGGGGGGTGGGGGGGGGGGGCGGGGGGGGGGTGCGGGGGAGGGGGGGGGGGGGGGGGGGGGGTTTGGTCAGTGGTTTTTTTTTTTTTGTCTGTATGTTTTTATTTTATGGGTTATTTTTTTTATTTTTATTAATTTTTAATTTTTATGTAAGTTTCTCTTTACTTGCATGAATTCTGTCTAAAAGATTAATGCCGAGGTTTTTGAGCAAGAAATGCAGAAAAGTACAACCTACGAAGCTTGTGATATTCTGTCGTGCCCGTGATGGTCCGTAGGTGGCATCATAGTGAAGCTGCTGAAGGAAAATGGGGAAGTCTTACCAATTGTGGGGTTATGGAGTGTATGACGGACCGTCATATCCATGATGGTCCATCGTGCTGGTTTGTCATCAAGATCAGAGAAGTAGTCCAAGTACCCAAATTCCATGATTTCAAGTGTTGTGGAACGAAAACCCTTGACGGACCGTTGTGCCTGCGGTGATCCGTCATACCTGCCTTCGAGGGTAATGAAGAGAGATGCAGAAGAAATTGCATAAGTATGGGATGAAGAAGTCCATGATGGCCCGTCGTGACCACTAATACCTCTCGCGAGGTCCGTCGACCCAGACACGTTTTGATAAATTTCCACCAAATAGAGTCCTTCTTTAATTAGTGTTTTGTTTTTTTAAAATTGTTCGAAAAACCTCATTTTTGGGGTTAGACTCTTTTGTTATTAGACTCTCTTAAAGTTAGACTCTTGGCTATTTTAGTTTCTTTTATGGATTAGACTTTGTGATTATTATTACACTTTTGGAGAATGTTTAGTCTTCAATTAATTTCACTAATTGATTGTTGGTAAATTTGTTGATTAATCAAGTGAACTTATGGAATTTGTTTTTTCTCATTGAAGTGGATAAATTTATATATTACATATTTGAATATTGTGATTATTACAATGGGTTACTAAACTACATAACTAGAGTTCTGGGAACCATAGGCAAATAATGAGATAAAACCTAACAAAAATAACAATTGTAGAATAGTGTCTTGCATGTATTGATAATTCTTTTTCTTAGAAGTCTTTTTAACGGGTGGCCAACGTTAGAACTCGGCTTAATGCTACTTTCCGCACCAAGGAGGTAGATAATAGTTAAAGAATTATCAACATAGATTTATCATATACAATCTAATAGGCTAGTATTGATTGGTACGATATAATAACTGAGTCAAATATCGTATACGATGCTTAATATGATGTAAAGGTAAGGGTTAGTATAGCAACGCACGTATCTTGACTAAGGTGCGGAGTAAAATTTCTAGATTCCGGACCAAGGATTTAGAAATACGTAACTTATCACTTTGCATGCAAGATACTAGGAAAGAATTGTTATAGTTAGAATTATATAGTTAGGAACCTATGGGGAACACGTAAACCCTAGTTACTTTTATTTGCTGATTGAACTCCTACATTTGAAGCTGTTAGTTGTCTCCTTTTATTTCGATAGTTATTTTCATTAATTTAGATGTAAAAAACCACCCTTTTATTGTCTCTATTTTCCAAGGAAATAATTGACTAAATAGTAGTAAGAATAGATTGAAGTTAAGTCTGGACTATTTTCCTCGTGGGAACGATCCTAACCTCATTAGTTGGGTTCTTTAAATGATACGACCGTTTTACTGCTTATTTGAGCAGTAAGTTTGAACGTATCATGGAACTTTACCACGTCTAATTTTGTTTGTATTAATAATTGGGAAGCGCCCCACAGTTATGAGTAGGAACCTATATGATGTTTATTAACTGCTCTCTTTCGTGGAAATCTTATATCATTCTAAAAGAGTATACTTATGGTGTGCTGTTTCGTCTAATCCTATTTTTGTGCTTATAGAAAACATGAACACTCGAAGTAATGCATCTCGATCACTTGAGGATGAAGTTGCTAATGCGAGAGCTCCTCTCCATGATGAGCAAATTCCTCCATTTTAAGAAGATACTAATGTGGAGCATGCCCCGGCTAACCCTCCACCTATGACGGAGGAAATGATGAGGGATATTATTGCTCAAATCTCGTAAGTCATGATTACTCAATAAAAAACTACGACGGTTCAAGACAAAGCTATGAAGGCCCCAGCCAATCAAGATATTGCATACGGTCCTCACCAACAAGACATTACTATGGCTTCCCGTCTAAGGGACTTCTATGGAATAAACCCTCTTACTTTCTATGTGTCTTAGGTTGATGACGACCCCCAAGAATTCATTGATGAGGTCTATAAGATACTACATGCTATGGGAGTGTCTTCAAGTTAGAAGGCAGAGTTGGCCACATACAAACTCAAGGATGTGACACAAACCTGGTATGTTTAATGAAGGGATAATAGGTTATTTAGGGGTGGTCCGGTGACTTGGGAGATCTTTAAAGTGACTTTTCTATATCTATTCTTCCCTATGAATACAAGAGAGAAGAAAGTGATGGAGTTCATCAATCTTCGCCATGTTTGAAAAAGTCTCCATGAGTACTCTTCGAATTTCATTAAATTGTCCAAATATGCTCCTTCTTTGGTCTCCGATCCTAGATACCAATTGAGTCATTTTGTGACGGGGGTTTCAAAGGACATATAAGAGGAGTGCCAATCCATCATGCCACATGTTAACATGAACATTTCCCATCTTATGGTTTATGCAAGAAAGGTTTTGGAGGTAAGGTATAAGCGAAAAAGTAGAGATGCTAAGAGAGAAAGGTCATTGCATGGAGGTTCTTTAAACAATACGCTTGAGATAGAAGTCAAGCCTATATTTAAGAATTGGGTTTCTATTTAAGTCCCTTCAAAATTACCAAGAGCTAGTGGTGATAGGGTGTCTAACCCTAAATCCAAGATGGCAAAAATGCACTAATTTGCCAAATGAGAAGCCAACTTGTTGAAATTGGGCAAAAGAACTATGGTTATTGCCTTAAGGGGACATATAATTCATTTAGTTATGGAAGAGAGATTGTCAAAACTTAAAGAGTCAATACAAGGATAGTGTCCAATCTCAAGCAAGTGGTTCTAGTGATGCTCCAAAAAAGAAACTCTTACATGCTCTCTAGTCTTGGGGTAAGCAGAGACCTCTCCTGATGTAGTGACCGGTATGCTAAATGTTTTGTCTCTTGATGTATATGCCTTACTTGATGTGCACGCTACTTTATCATTTGTTACACCTCTAGTAGCTAAAACTTTTTATATTTTACCCGATATTTTGCATGAACCTTTTATAGTGTCTACTAGGGTGAGTGAGTTGGTTGTTGCAAAAAAGGTGTATAGAAATTGTCCTATAATGTTGCCCAATAGATTATGTAATTTTAATATTGTAGAACTCAATAATGTTTATTTTGATATTATATTAGGTATGGAAAGGTTGCATGTATGTTTTGCAAGCATTGATTGTAAGACAGGAGTGGTGAGGTTTAACTTCCCAAATGAATTCGTTGTTCAGTGCAAGGGGGAATTTTCTATTGCTAGAGGTCATATTATTTCTTTTTTACAAGCATGCAAAATGATCTCAACAGGTTGTATTTATCAAATAGTAAGAGTCTAAGATCTAGTCTTCGAAGTACCTCCCATTTAGTCGGTACCCATTGTAAGTGAGTTTCCATAGGTCTTCCCAATGACCTTCCCGGTATGCCTCTCGAATGGGAAATTTACTTTGGCATTGATTTTCTACAACATAGAAATCCCATTTCAATTTCTTATTATCGGATGTTTCCTGCTGAGTTGAAAGAGTTGAAGTCTCAATTCAAGGATTTACTAGATAAGGGTTTTTAGAGAGCCTTGAATTTCTCCGTGGGGTGCTTCCGTATTGTTTGTGAACAAGAAAGATTGTTCCTTGAGAATGTGTATTGATTACCGCCAACTCAACAAGGTCACCAATAAGAACAAGTACCCTCTCCTTAGATTGATGACTTATCTGAACAACTCCAAGGGGCGAGTTAATTTTCAAAGATCGACTTGACGTCGGGGTACCATAAACTAAGGGTTGGGGAGGATATACCAAAGACGGCCTTTCATACTATGTATGGGCATTATGAGTTCTTGGTCATGTCTTTTTGTCTAACTAATGCTCCGGCGACATTTATGGACCTAATGAAAGGAGCATTAGAAATTACCAAGATTCATTTGTCATTCTTTATTCACAATATCTTTGTATATTTCAAGAATGAGGATGATCACATGGGTCATTTGAGAGTAGTACTGCAAACCCTTAAATAACATCCATTGTATGCAAAATATAGTAAGTGTGAGTTTTGATTGATGTCGGTGACTTTTTGGGCACATCATCTTTAGTGAGGGATTTGAGGTAGACCCAAGGAAAACAGAAGTGCTGAAAAACTGGCCTAGACCATTGACTCCGACTTATATTAATAGTTTCTTGGGTTTAGCGGGTTACTATCATAGGTTCAAGGATTTTTTCACGTCCAGTGAGCCCTTTTGATTACTTTGAATCAATAAAGTAAGAAGTTTGAGCGCTTGGAGGTATTTAAGAAAAGTTTCCAATTGTTGAAATATAAGCTTACTTCCGCTTCGGTATTGACCTTACTAGAGGGTACAAAGTGTTTGTTGTGTATTGTGACGCATCCCACGTGGGTTTTGAGTGTCTGCTTATTCGACACGGGAAGGTGATATCTTATGACTCTATGAAATAAAAGGTACATGAGAGAAATTACCCCAGTTATGACATTGAATTAGCAGTCGTGGTGTTTGTTTTTAAAATTTCGAGGAATTACTTCTATGGGGTTCATGTGGAGGTATTTTCCAATCATAAGAGTCTCTAATATGTGCTTAACCAAAAGGAGTTGAATCTCCTACAAAGAAGGTGGATAGAGTTGTTGAAAGACTATAATATGAGTATCCTTTATTACAACGACAAGGCTAATGTAGTTTCATATATTATGTGTCGGATGACTATGGGTAGTGTACCCATCTTGACGATCCCAAGAAGTACCTAGCAAGGGAAGTACATAGGTGGCTAGGTTGGGGATAAGGTTGGAGAGTTCCCCGGATGGGGGTGCAATAGTTCATCATAACTCCGAGTTATATTTAGTGATTGAGGTGAATTCCAAACAACACCTTGATTTTTCCCTAATGGAGTTAAAATATTCGGTTCTCGACATGTTTAATGAATCAATCTCCTTAGTGGGGATTGTGTGTAAAGGTACCAAAGAAGATAATGTGTGCCCGATGTAGATTGGTTGAGGGATCAGATCCTACCAGAAGCACATGGGTCCCGCTACTCAATTCATCCGGGGTCGACAAACGTATACCATGACATAAGGAAGATATATTGGTGGTAAGGTATGAAAAGGGACATAGCAGAGTTTGTCGCTAAGTGTCAAAATTGTCAACAAGTAAAGGTCGAATACCTAAAGTCATATGGCTTATTACAAGGGATTCAAATTCCTACTTAGAAGTGGGAAGACATCAATATACACATTTTAGTATGTTTATGTTGGAACCAAAAGTGTTATGATTCCATATGGGTGGTTGTGGATCAATTTACTAAGTTCGCTCGCTTAATTCATGTCAAGTCTTAATATTCGACGGAGGATTATGTGACAATCTTCCTTGATGAGATTGTGTGCCCCCATGGCATTCTGTTATCAATCATATCGGATTGGGGCGCACAATTAACATCTAGATTTTTGAGGTCGTTCCAAAAAGGGTTAGGTACTACGGTGAATTTTAACACCGGTTTTCATCCCCAAATTAATGGTCAAGCAGAGCGTACGATACAATCCATTGAAGATTTGCTTAGGGCGTGCATTATTGATTTTAAAGGGAGTTAGGACAGGAATTTACCAGTGGTTGATTTTGCCTTCAATAAAAGTTTTCATTCATCCAATTCCATGGCTCCCTATGAAGCCTTGTATCGTAGGAGGTGTAGGCCTCCTATTAGATGGTTTGAAGTTGGTGATCTATCGATTCTTGGTCCTGAGGTTATTTATGAGACTTTGAAAAAGTTTCATATCATGATGAACCAGTTGCAAACGGCCTATAGTCGGCAAAAGTATTATGTAGATCATTGGTGAAGGGATTTTGAGTTTGAAGAATGTGATAAGTTGTATTTGAAAATTTCACCAATGAAAAGGGTGGTTAGATTTTGCTAGAAAGGAAAACTGAGTCCTCGTTATGTGGGTCCCTACGAAATCTTGCAAAGGGTTAGTAAGGTTCCCTATGATTTGAAACTTCCTAATGAATTGGATTTGGTTCATCCAGTTTTTCATGTTACTATGCTGAAAAAGGGGTATTGATTATACTGAGTATATTCTTCCTATTGAGGGTCTTGGTGTCAAGGATAACCTTTCTTATGAGGAGATTGTTTCCATAAATTTATTATGGAAAAATCATCTAGTTGAGAGTGCAAAATGGGAGGTCAAGGACGATATGAAGTCCCGTTACCCTAATCTTTTTAGAAATTAAGGTTAGTCATTCTTTTTAATTATATAGATATGACTAGCAATTGAAATATCTTGATTTTTTGGGTGAAGATTTTCACATTGTGCAATTTTGAAAAACATACAGTGAAGTTACTGTAGTATTTCTCTTAAAAACTTGAAATTTTGGTTTTTTCCTTGTTTTGAGTTATGATGTGCATTTTGATATGGTGAGTCTTTATAAAATGATAGGTAGCATGTTTTTAGGTTTAACCTTGTGATAATTGACTTATGTAACTTATGTTGAGCTCATAAGTGTTGTGAGAAGGAATTACCTCATGATGAAGTGTTTCCAGCCTTATGTGTGGTTATATAAGGTTTCATATATGCCTTGTTGAAATGTCATGATTTATGTTTATTTGATATTGTTTATTGGTTGGGTTGTAGGTCTTGAGTTTATTCCTTCCTTCAAAATAATTTTAGTGTCATTCAAGGACGAATGTTCCTAGGGGGGATAATTTAACGCCTTGAAAATCCAAGACACATTGTAAAGCCTAACATATGTGTCATAAAGTCTAAGCACTATTTCTATGTCAATCTTTAATGAATATAGGTCATTTACAAGGTTTAATTACAAAAATGTCTATGAAGTCTAGGAAGTTGATTCAAAGGGATTCTAGTGTGCCTTAGCCTATTTGACTCCATTTTAGGAGTTGGAAATGTACAAAAATTGGTGGAAAGGTAGATAATACGTGTTTGAGTTGTTTCATTGTTGAATGTCCGGGTACGACTCCCCAAGGACCAACCAAGGGCCCTTGATTAGGACCCCTTGTTTTTTATGTAACACTACATGGAAGTGTGCATCGACGATAAAGAAGACGGATATGTGTGTGGGAAGACGGTATGTGTGTGGATCGACGGTGCGTCGATGCCACCGTCTTCCCACACTTATGGTGGTGGAGAAGGTCCCTTCACCCGCACAACCTCTAAACTCATCGACGGAGTGTAAAGGCGCAGGATATGGTCCATTTGTGGATCGACGAGGCGTTGATGCCACCATCGTCCCACACATAGACAATAGGTGAAATCCATTACCTGCACGGTCTCTGGCCAAGACGACAGAGTGTTGGACAGAAGGGGGGGCTGTGCGTCGACTCACAGATGGCCCGTCGATCGGGGTTCCATTTGTGAGGGTCGATTTTTCTGCCTAATTTATGTTTGTCTTATTTAATTAACTAAGTGGTTTAGGGGTTAGTTCAGATTTAAGGGAGAATAATTAAGTTGATTAAGTTCCACTATAACCCCCATTAACCTAAAGACAACTTTCAAATAAACTCTCTTCTTTCTCTCATATTTCTCTCTGTACATGAACTCGCCATTGAAGACTAGAAAGTACGAGGGTGTGGGGGCTCGAAATGGACGAATTCACAAGCAAACCGTCGACAAACATTAAGGTATGTGTTCTATTCACCTTTGAGACTCTTTCCTCAAACTGTTCCTTCAAAATAGATTTCAAAAATTTGAATTTTCTTATGGGTTTCATTCAATTATGGATTTGAAGTTATGGATTGAGTTTTTAATGAATTTTTATTGTTAAATTATGTATAATAACATGTAATTAAACTTATGTTTAGGTAATTGTTCATGATTTTGTCTTAATTGAAGTATATGATCCTCTATCCCTAACCCTATATAGTGATCTTAACCTATATTGTATTGTGATCATTCAATTAAGTTTGTTATTTATGTGATTTCTATCCTATGGGGTTATTAATATTAAATTAAGATTAATTATAGTCCTATCATTCTAGTTCTAGGGATGTGATTTGTGTTATGAATTATAATGTTAAATTAAACTACATATCTTGTTTCAAGTTGTGATCTAAATATGAATTGTTTTATAGAGATGCATTGGCCTTGCTATTCTATGGATTAATCCTTAGTGTTTATTTCTTAACCAAGTTTGGGTTTTGAAGTTAGGGTTGATAGTAAAGACCGTGGATGATAGACTTGAGAGAGACTTGGTAAGTCTTAGAATCTCTATCTTTTTACTTCCATTGTGCTTCATTTTGGTTAAGTCCATGATATTCATTGGAGTATGCCTTATACTAGGATTATAGTTAAAATGAAATGTTGAATTGAAATGTCTTGACTATGTTGTGAGGTTTATTAAGGTGTATATGATATAAGGATGGTGAAAACTATCAATCTGCCTTAATATGCTTTGAAATACTAATGTGCTAATCTCACTTATATGAATTGTTATAAAGGTCTTATACTCATACAATTCTTATTGAGCTATTGATAATGATGATTATACAATGTGTAGACCCTATGGACTAAATAAAGATATGATTGATAATTAAAGGCTTAAAGACATTTCAAAAAGGGACTCTAGCTTAGCACCGTGTGAAATAGATAGAGGAGTCTCCCTTCCCTTATGGGGAAGTTAGGAACACTACATTACTCTTGAGATTAGAGACAATAATACTTGCACTAAACAGGGTCCCCAAATAATAGCCCTAGTGCATGAAACGATGGTGCCCTCAGAGAATCAAGTGGGAGCCAAGGGGGGGCGAGGGGGCATGGTTTTGTACTACATTGGCCCAGGGATTTCCGCCATCTATCGGTGTAGGGTTTTATGACACTGGATTCAAAACTAGCCTATGTTTTCTATGTCTGTTAGGGCAATGTGTTGCCAAAAGCTAGAATGAATTAATGGATTTGAACTCTAACTTCATAACCTAAGTGTCTTGCTTAGTCTAGGTATGGGTATGAGACTCTACCTAAACATACACTAGTATCCCCGTGAGGGAGTTAGAGGATGTTCTTATCTATGTTTATGTTTTTACAATGCTAGGATATATATATATTAATATATATATATATACTATAGATATATATATGATGATCATGGCACATTATTGATACTATGTGTTAATTAGTACATATATGAATATGCCTTCAGTTGTAATGTTAATGTAGGATGACATATAAACTTAAATCCCATGATATGTAAACTTGGACATTGGTCATGTTTTCTTGTTGAGGATACTTGATTGAGAAAAGTCATGGGGCTTTGCTTGGTTATTGCAGTTTTTGACTTAATAAGGACTTGTGAGTGGTTGTTTTGCTTATTATGATATGTTTTACTCTTAATCATTCTTGAATCCTATTCCTTGATTTTAGGGTTGTAATAAGTCATGGTTTCAAGTATGTTGGAATAAGTATTACTTTTTAAGATAGTAAGCATGTTTTTTTGGTTCATGTGACTTACTTGACTTTGCATTAAGTCCCTAAAGGGGTAAAATGTTATGTTTAACTAAAACGTCCCATTTAGCATGTTTTGCTTATGTATGTGTGTAAGATCTCATACTTAGTACATGTGGACTACTAACCCCATTTTCTTGCTTTTTCCCCCAAACATTTTAGGTTCCGGTCATTAAAGAGTTTGGAAGGAGACATTATTGAAGTCTTTGATTATTTCTTTCATCCAAGTAGGGTAGGTCCTTAAGTTTCGAGGGCAATGCCATACTCTCACTTACGGATATTTTCATGAGCTTATTGACTCTTTGACTCCTTTTCTTTTAATTGTGTATTGTACTTTTGTATCACCTATACATGGTCTCATTGAATACATCTAAGGGTTATGGACACATTGTGATAATCGTTTAGATGATTTGAGATGAAACAATCGTCGAGACTATTTCAATATTTTACATATATGTATGTGAAATAAAAAGTAGGAGGCTATGTAACCTTCCTACATGAAGGGTCTATGTATACTTGGTATGAATATATATTATCTGTATATAGAGTTCTATTTAAACATCCATGTAGTGAAAATGGAAGTTTTAATTTTTTCAGCATTTTTAACCAATAAATGAAATGACATTAAACTAAGAGGCTAGTCTTAGTCCTCGAAAAGGAGGACGGTTAATTCTAGCGGGTAAACCTTGATGTGACAATTTAATATCTTCTAAACAAGTTTACTCAGAAGATAATAAAGTTATAATGGCCTGAAGCTTGTGAGAAAAATGTTCAATAATTGAAAATAAGGTTTACTATTTCTTACTTTTGTCCATATTGGAGGGTACTCAAGGTTTTGTGGTGTCTTGTGAAATGTCAAGTGTTAGTTTTGGTTCTGTTCTAATGAAAAATGTCAAACTTATAACTTACGCCTCTAGACAATTGAAGGTTTATAAGATGAATAATCAAACCCATTACTCAGTTGGCTGCTGTATTTTTTCCTTAAAATATGGTTTTACTATTTGTATGGTGTTTATGTTTATAAATTCACTTACAACAATAGCCTATAATACTAGTTCACTCATAACGAACTTAATCTCACACAAAGGATATGGTTAGAATTGCTCAAGATTGTAAATGAGCATTCATTACAGCACAGTTAAGGCTAATAGGGTTGTAAATTCCTTAAGCATGTTGTCTATTTGTATAACCGTCATCTTTAATAAGATACGAAAGAACAAGCAAAAGATTTAAAATAGACTTGCACCCTTAAAAGTCCTAATTATAGATTCTACGTACTGTTGGAGAGATAGTAGTGACAAATGGGGCTGAGTCATTGTTAGTGTCAAAAATTAAAGAGAACCAAGGCCAAGATCCCATTTTTCTTGAATTGAAGAGAAATGTTCATAAGCAAAGAGTATTAGATTTTTTACAAGGAGGAGATGGTTTATTGAGATAACAAGGTAGATTGTGTGTATCTATGGTTGATAAATTCGAAGAGAGGATTATGGAGGAAGCTCATTGCTCCAGATACTCAATCCATCGGGGTTCCACAAATATGTACCGTTATTTGAAAGAAGTATATCGGTGGGAAGGTATGAAGAAAAGCATTGTTGAGTTAGTTTCAAAGTGCTCGAATTGTAAACAATTTATAGTAGAGCACCATAGACCTTGAGATTTTTCTAAGAATATAGAACCTTCGGAATAGAAGTGGGAGATGATTAATATTAACTTTATTATAGGGTTACCAAGGTCGCCCAGCCAACATGATTCTGTTTTTGTAATTGTCAAAAGAATGAAAAAATCAACCAACTTTTTATTGGTAAATAATACCTATTTAGGAAAAGTTTAAGCTAAGTTGTACATTCAAGAGGTTGTTAGACTTCATGGAGTTCCGGTTTCAATCATTTCAAACAGAGCTGCACAATTTTCTGCATTTTTTTGGAAATCTTTTTAAAATTGTTTAGGTTTAAAGGTGAACATAATTATTGTCTTTCATCCTTAGACTGATGGGCAAGCAGATCGTACTATCCATACCTTAAAAGATATGTTGAGGTCACATGTGATTGACTTCTAGGTAAATTGGGATGATCATATACATATAATTGAATTTCTGTACAACAATAGTTACCACTATAGTATCCAGATGGGTCCATATGAAGATCTCTATGTCAGAAGATGCACATCTTCTATTGGATGGTTTAAAATTGGTGAAGCACGCTTCATAGGACCAGATTTAGTTCTCCAAGATATGGAGAAGGTGAACATGATTCAAGAGGTTGAAGGACGTTAGAGTTTGAAGTAGATCACTCAGTATATTTGATAGTTTCACCCATGATGTCTGTTATGAGGTTATATAAGAAAAGAAAACTTAGTCCCTGGTATATTGGACCTTATCGTATAGCCAAGAGTATTATCAATGTAGCGTTGAGTTGGAGTAACCACAACTGCTAGAAGCAGTTCATCTGGTTTTCCATATATATATGTTGAATAAGCGCATGAGTGATCCTTCATTGATCATTCAAACTAAGAATATTTCAATCAAAGATAACTTGTCTTATAAGTTGATTATGGTTTAAATCCAACATCGCCAAATTCACAATTTATTGAAGAAGCATGATTGTTTGATTGCATTTGGCTCTACGTATTTGAACGTTATGTTTCTACCATAAGTCTAGTAAGTGTATCGTCATTAGAGGACAAATATTTCCAAGTGGGAGATATTGTAACATCTCACAACTAGAAACGACTAGAAAAGAGGTTAAAATCTTGAAATATTTAATTTTTGAAAGAATAAGAAAACTATGGATTTTTCTCAGTTTAGGAGCAATGTTTAGGTCAAACATTTAAAATGGACTATATTACTATCATCATAATGGTTATGAAGTTTGTTCGAGAAATGTTTGTAAATTTCTTAGATTAATATTTCCAATGATACCTAGTTTGTAAAATTTCGATATTGTATGAGTGAGAATAGGCTTAAAGAGTTTGCCTGTTAGATTAGGAGTAATCCCGATGTGGCAAGGAAAAGTTGGTCTTTTTATTTACCTATGAATTCTTTTCATGGTTTCATGGATTTATTGGGGTTAAAACTAAATTGAGTTTAGTTTGGAAACATAAGAATTACACTAAGGCTTGGAGAAAGATTGAAAGAAGAGAAATATAGACGGAAGTTAAGGATTTGCTAAGAACGTCAAGCTTTAAGTGTGGAATACATCTAGGATGATCCCTAAAGAGGAATATGAGATCTTTTAACAATAATCATTGAGTCTCGGCCATGTTCAGGATGTTGTCTCGTGGCGTGACATACAATTTGTGGGGGAAGTTGTTTCTTTTGATTCTGACATTCGCTCCATTTCTTCGTTATTAAAGGAACATTTGATATCACATCTTAAGAATGAATTTCTTGATTTTTGGGAAAAGTCAAAATTTTGAATGAACCAACATTTGACTACTTGTGTTTATATTTATCTCTTACTTTTTCTGATGTCGTGTCTATAAATCTTACCTTGCTATTAATACCAATCAATTTATCCAAGCCTATTTGACTTTGTCGTAGACCCTTCACCTATAATATATATTTCTTAAGGTAATTCCAAATTTCATATGGTTATGTGATATATAATATTCTTTTTAAAATAGTTGTTGAGACAACAATAAGCAGAGTAGGTTTCGTCTTGGACTTCGTGATTTTATTTTTCTTGGGACTCTAGATTTGCATTTTGGTGAGAATATTTTGTAACAAATTACTTTTATATCCTCTTCCATTGCTTCATTCCTAAAGATCAAGAACTTCCAAGTAATTTCCCGTTCTCACAACTCATAATTGGTAATTTTCATTACTAAAAACAACATGAGTTATTCTTGAAAACCTATTTCAGAAATCCATCTCTTCACTCAAAGGTCACTTTAGAAAAATAATGGTAGATCAACCCATCTGTTTTTGAAGGAAAAGAAATGCATGGAAATAACAATGGATGAAAAGTTTAAGGATAAATTATGTATTGCAGTGCAGAACTTTAAATTATTGACTAACGAAAGAAATGTATTTGTAAACTAAAATACAACTGATATAGAAATAAACTCCTAAATACTTGGTGTAGAACTTAAAAGAATCATTGAAATATGAATATTTATAGTTCTAAATCGAAGTTTCAACATATATATTCATGAACCCAAAGCCTTCGATCTTAAACCATATTTCTATTGCTCTTAAGCTTAGTGTTATTTCCTTGAAAACAAATCGTGAAATCAGGAAGAGTATTTATATCATCTCTGAGATGTTTTTGAATAATCTCAAGGAGAGCAGACCATGTGAAGTAACGATATAGTCAAAGTTTGTTGTCGTCCAATTAGTTGGTGGAGTCACCACCTTATCTTTGTTTTGCCAATTAAAAAAAGCAACTGTTTTTCTAGGAGCCGTTTTCTTACCCACTACTCTATGAAAAAAGCTTTTATATCTACCATATGATAGGTGCTGCAAAAGTAAAGTCAGGGATAGCAGATCATGTGAAGTCAGGAAATTGTCAATGGTTGTTGTAGTCCATCAATTCAGTTAGTGGACTCACTGGCCTTATATTTATCTGGCCAAATAAATAAAGCAAGTAATTTTCTATCAGTTGTGTTGTTAACCACTGCTCTATAAAACCAATTTTTGTATCTACCATCCGATAGGTCTTGCAAATGGACGAATACGAAATTTGTAATATCAATTCATAAGTCTAATAACTCATGATGTATAGCATTTTACACAATGTTGAAAGATCTTATAATGTGTTTGACCAAAAAATGTATTATTTGTTTTATTGATTGTGTTTATATTATTTTTATTTTATAAAAATTCATTTGCCTATTATACCATAATAATTTCTAAATTTTCATACCATAAATGAGTTATCTACGTTAACAATAAAAGCAAAAAAATTTGGACGAATTAAATAATGCCTTGTCCACATAATAATGTCATTTCCAGGAAACTGTTTAAATCCATTTGTGATATTTCAAAGGTTTTCAAGGAAAAATGTTTCAAACTCTGTTTTGAAATCTATTTTCAAAAATATCTTTCAAAATATTTATATTTTCAAAATTTTCTTCGAAATATAAGTAAGCTCTTTGATCACAAAATTAAGAACTATTAAGTCCTTCTCAACAAATTGTTTGGAATCATTTCCTATAATAGAGAACTTTTTCATGAATTTTTTTAAAATCTACGGTAAAACAAATCTGTCAAAGTATTTCCTTATTTTAAATCTGATTTAAAAAAGATATGAAGTTCCATAATAATTTTCAGCATACTAAACCTTGAAGGTTAATCAGGTTGAAATGGGAAAAATTGTAATATTTTTCGTCGAAAGACGATAACGAGTGGGAAATTGTTTGCCCAAAAAACAAGTGTGCAGTCACAAGAACACAGGACTTCGTTCCATCAAGCATGCGTGCAATTATTGGGGGACAGTTTAAGAGCTTTGTAAAAGTTAGAGGAACAAATCCTCTGTGATAGGTCAACCATTTTAAGTATTCCATATTGATATTTCACTCAAAGTTGTTCATAACATTCAAGATGCTATCCGTCTATTCTATTCCACTAAGACACTCGAGGGATACACTACTTCCATAGGTATGGTTGAAGTACCTACCGCTAGGAAATCCTACAACATACACACACTTCCTAAAACGATGATTTAACACCTGAAGCAGTTTTGATATGGAAGCTAAGAAAGTACAAAGTTGCATAAGCCTCTGTCTTTTACACCTAAAGGAAAAAGGATAGGTTTATGCAATATGGTACTTCCATAAGATCCATAGCCAAACGTTTTTAGGTGTACAATCATCATCTTAGGAAGTGTTTGTATATTGATGGATTTTCTAGGAGTAGCAACTCCAACCATTCCAATGGTAGTTCTATGCACTTCGAGTGTCTCAACTGCGGAAAATAGGGGGACAACATCTTCAGTCTTATGAACAACATCGTGAGAAATATTAAGATGGAATACCAGAAAAATCATGAGATATCACAAAGGCTTTGTAGTCTCTCACTTTTACAGGACTCTTCAATTGCCACCTAATAAAGACACTCTAATTTTAAGGAACGAGGTTTTGAGTTCTTGAGACTGCATACTTTTTCTTTGGGGCAAAAATTTCCCACTCTCATCATCTTCGGATGAAACAATAGACTAATTTTTCCTACTTGAAACAGATTGCCCTACAAGGTTTACGTCTCATTTGTTTCTATTAAAATTAAGAAGTTTGAATCGGAATACACATCTGAATATAAAGATAGGCATTAAGATCTAGATATGTAAATCTGAACAAAAATCTTAATATATTGTCTCTTAATCTGAACATTGAATTGTTGGGACTGTTTGTTTTCAATATCTGAACGTACATATGAAATTAAATGATGTAGCAATAATATATTACTCTAAAACCTCATATAGTTAAATAAAGTCTTAAAGAAAATAAATGTTTGAACATTTTAATCGTAACATTGTAATATTATTTTTCTTATTAAGAATTTAACATTAAGTTACATCATTAATACGACTATTCTTTACACTCAAAAACATTGAGAATCTAATATAATTCATGTAAAATAATTTATACAGAGTATATATATAATGTTTATGAAATTATTTTATTTTATAATAAAGATTTTTTATTTTAATTGATCAAATAATCAATATTTTCTCATTTTTCTGAAATCTTGCTAAATGTTATACCATGAAGTGTTTATCAATTAAATTATGTTTACTAATTCATGAAAGTAAAAGAAGTATACTATGTTATTAAGAACTAAAGAAATTATAACATGTAAGCATGTGATTCACATTAACTAAATAAGAATAAAAAATTTATTAGTTGTTGTGATGTAGTTGAATTAAGATAGGAGTCTTATGTTTGAGTGTAAATGGTGTTAAGGGCGCGTTACATATCTGATTCATTTAGGTGTATTCAGACCCATTAAAAGTTTTATAAGAAAAATAAAACAAACTAACATAATGAATTGAATATAAATAATAAAGATTCAGTCATAAAAAACAAATATACTAAACGAGACAAATCTGATTGATTATGATTCTGACCCCCATTAAGTGTAAACAAATGAGGCCTTACTAATGCTTATAATTTTTATAGAAGTTCCTATATTTTTAAAATAAATTTTATAAAACAGAAATACATAGAAAAAATTTCCTTAAAAAGTTGTCAATTATGAAAAACGGGTACAAAGAGTATGTTGAGAAGGGCTTAATAGGTTATAATATTGTGGCTAGAGAGTTTTCATATATTTTGTCACACGACTCAAAAAAGGATGAATTGAAACTCGTCTTATACCACCAAGACAAGTAAACCTAAAATTAAAATATTATGATAATATGTGCAAAACTTATAATAACTTAAAAATACCCTCAAAACCTAGTTGTCACATGTACAAATCTATATTGTAAATTCTACAATTAAATAAAATAGAAAAGTATCAAATGATGTTGTCTCTCTAATAAAACAAAATCATAAACAGGAGCAATAAGGTTAGCTTAGAATACAACCAGGTACCTCACAAATCTCTATATGAAGCCGAAAATGAAGAAAATATAAGGTATCACGGCGATAGAATCTCGTAAGGTACAAAATACTATAGAAGCAAGAGGTTAGTACAAAATTAACCCAATACTCAATAAACAAACATGTTAGCACAAGCTAAGAAAACAAAATACACATACTCCATACACCTCATACGATCCTACACAACTATAATCTGCATAAAGTCTATTCAACCTAAAAGCACATAACTTAAATCTAACATATATCAACAACAACACTAAAAGAAATTACATATTCTCAACAAGAAAACTTACAAAAGAATATGTCACGACCCAAAACGAGCCGCAAGTGGCACCCACACTTATCCTACTATGTGAGCGAACCAACCAATCCAATCCCAACATTTCAACAATAAAAAACAGAAAAATAATGCGGAAGACTTAAAACTCATTAACGAAATCAATTAAATAACTTGTAAAGTTTATCAATTATTATCCCCAAAACCTGGAAGTCATCATCACAAGAACATCTATCCTCAAATTACTAAATCTAAGAGTATCTAAGAAACTAAAATAAGCAAAAGAGATGGTCCATGTACGAACATCGAGACATCAAGACGCGAAGGGAAGAATCCAGTCCGAGCTAGGAACAATATCTCACCCTGAAATCTGATTATGCTGAAGTCTGGCTAGAGTTGCGGTTGAGTCGAAGTCGATGGCACTTTTGCCGCACTCCATAAATAACAAGAAAGAAACATACAAGTTGGGGTCAGTACGAGGCACAAGTACTGAGTAGGTATCATCAGCCAACTCAAAATAGAAAATAATATATATCAGATAATAACATAAAACCAACCAAATACTTAACAGGTGATAGCAACAAGTACAAGAATCATTTGCAACAACACCAAACACATCTATGAGGATATCAAGCCTCCACACCGTACTCATTTAAGAATTAAGTTCTTTAAATATGAGTATATTAACATATTACAAGATTCATTCTTTTTACTATCCTGGTGTCAGAACATGACACTACGATCCTCTACTATCCTGGTGTCGGAACGTGATACCCGATCCACTACTATTATACTGGTGTCATAACGTGACACTCGATCCATTACTACTATCCTGGTGTTGGAACGTGACACCCAATCCATTACTACTATCCTGGTGTCGGAACGTGACACCCGATCCTTTACTACTATCCTGGTGTCGGAATGTGACACCCGATCCATTACTACTATCCTGGTGTCGGAACATCACACCCGATCCATTACTACTATCCTGGTGTCGGGACGTGACACCCGATCCATTACTACTATCCTGGTGTCGGAACGTGACACTCGATCCACTAACCTCATTCTTTTAGTTCATCAAGCCTTACTTTATACCAAGGCATCATCATTAACAAAGAGGTTTTAGTTTTAAGCTTCACAACCTCATCTTCCCAACCCATTACAATTCAGTAATACATCATGCCAGCATACACTTAAGCATATAGAAGCTTTTTATAACGAAAATACTAACCACCAATACATATCATTCGCTATTAAGAGTTTCCTATGAAGTAGCATAAACCATAACCTAAACCTTACCTCCACCGAAAAATTCGTGATCAAAGCAAGCTATTCCCAAGTCTTTGCTTTCTTCTCCTCGTTTGTCTCTCCCTCTCCTCCTCTCTCGATCGTTTTCTCTCCCTTTTTCTCTCTGTTCTTTTCTATTTTTCTTATTCAACACTTTCTCTTTTATTTAATAAAACCCCCTAATAATTATAAATGAATATACAAGATGTAAAAGTAACCCCTATTTAATCCAAGGTTTTGTCTCGCTTTAACCCCCAAGTAATTTGAATTATTAAATTAATCCACTAACTTAACTTAATAATTAAATAATAAGGAATAGATTCCAAAAACACCCCCTTAAAACATTGAACAGAATCCGACCCAGTCAGTGTTACCACAACTGTGACGGTCCGTCGTGCCTACGACCGGTCCGTCCCTGCAGAGTCCCAGTCACCCAAGAGTTCAGAGACTCCATATTCATACGATTCTGTGACTGCCCGTCATGCTACACGGTCCTTCCTCCTCCAGTCGTGACTTCCAGAGAGTCGATCTCAGTTCTCAACATTTCTCAAGATCTAATTGTTTTGGAACGAGACAAAAACCCTCGATTGTCCCCGTCACGCCCATGACGTCCGTCGCGCCCATGACGGTCCCCGTCGTGGCATCTGTCGACGCCAGAAGTTTATTACTAGAAATAAACTCTACTCTCTACTGCTCAAACGACTAACAGGTCGTTTACCATAATACCCTTTTAAACCCATCGTTCTGTCCCAAACGATCACAAGAAGAAACAAGGGCGAAAGGGAGTACCTGAATCTGTAAACAGGTGCGGGTATTTGTCTGCGATATCAGGCCTCCTGTCTCTCCCAAAGTGGACTCTTCAACAGGTCGAATTCTTCTTCCCTTGAACTTGGTGGATGCAACCTCCCTTGATCTCAACTTATAAACGTATTTCTCTATCCAGATGGCAACACAGGCTCCTCCTCATAGGACAAATCTCATCAAGAAGCACTGAATCCCAACGGAACATAATGTAGTTTTTCCATCCCCAGGGTAACCTTTCATTTTCATCGCATAGACACCACCATGAAATACCGGGTGCACCTGACAGTCCCTGGGGGAAAGAATAATTCATACGCTACTACACACCTCCCCAAGCTCTTCAGACCCCCCCCTTTTCAAATTGACCAATATACCTCGGACTAAGCTTACTCGCTTACCAAACAACATCACCCCTTTCATGGTGAACCTTCTCACAAAACCTGTTCACCCCTCCATGAACTCCAGCTCTCACCTTTCGATCTGGCATATTCCTTCTTCTCCACATCTGACTGCTAAAGATTTTTTGAATGGGATTTCACTTTCCTAATGAATCCCTCAACAGAAATCAGTACCCCAAGGAGTCCCCTCAATATGAGAGCATTCAAACCACCAATGGGAGACCTACATCTCCCTCCTCCCAACAATCTTCGAATGGGGCCATATCAATACTGAGATAGCTATTATGTAATGAGACTCTGCTAAGGTAAGAGTTATCCCATACCACCAGATTCTATCACCATGCACTAAACATATCTTCCATTCCCCCCCCACACCTGAAATAGTTCGCGCCGATTGCAACCATCGGTCTGAATGTGAAATTCAGTACTAAGTCCAACTAGTACCTAATTCCATCATGCAATTTCTCCCAGAACTAGACAGTGTAAATTGGTACCTCTATCTAATATGATGAAAGTGGAACCCCATGCTCTACATTTTGCGATGTCAGAGTCCCTGGCTACTTCTATGCATTGTACTCACCTTAACCGGAATGAAGTGAGGTCAGACTTAGTTAAAGTCTGTCACATTACCCAAATAGAATAAAACTTGCCATCTCGTGTTTGGAAAGACAACCACCGAAGTCCCATTGCAATTCTCTCCACTTACACTCAGGAATGGCCTTCTCTGATGTTCCTCCAGGCCTCCTGGTGTTCTACTTTACTTCCTTGCTGAAATTCGTCTTTGGCAACAAATCAAACATGTCAGCGCTTCATTCTAAACTTCCACCAAAAATATTGCTTTAAGTCACATACATCTTGGTGCCACCGGATTCTAGAATATCCTGAACGAAGAGCCTCTGTAAGAATGGTTGAACAAATCATCGACACGGGGTAACAGATACCCTTCCCTTAATTCTCAAAACCACTTCCTCATCGATTTTTGCTTCTGTTAGCCTCTCCTCGCACACCTTATCTTCAGATCTGGATCAGTTTCTCATGGTCAACGGCTTTACTTTTAATCTTATCAAGAAGGAAGATCTTTGCCTCCACATAGGCAAAAATCCTCCCTTCTTCATTTACTTCTAAGCCTCCTAAGGCATTTAGCTAGAGTCGGACCTCCCTAACCAATGGCGTCCTAAAACCCTGAATGGGCTAACTTCCATGCTCCCTGCGTTAACTTAAGCAATCCTGCTACAAAACCTTACGCTTTTCCCGATGATACAATATTGATATCATGTCCCTTCAGTAGTTACAATCCCTCTCCTCCCGTCTCAAATCAAATCTTTCTGAGTAAAGACATACTTAAAACTACGATGATTCCGTAAGACTTTCACAGTTAACAACCCCATATAGATACTGTCCTCCATTTCTTTAATGCCAACACTACTGCAAATCAAACTCCCAAATCGTTGGTCGTATAATTACTTTCATGCACTTACTTGCCTCGAGGCATAAGCAATTACTTCTTCTCTTGCAAGCACTGCACCCACCAGAATATGATGCATAACAATAAGCCTTAATTCTTACCTTCACTGGTAGGGTAAAATTGGTGCAGTAGTCAACAAGGTCATGAGTCGCTGAAAACTTTCTTTACATTCGTCCGCCATACAAATGAACACTCTGGCTTATTTAAATTGGTCATTGGTAAGCAACGGAAGAAATTCCCTTGACAAATCGACGGTAGTAGGCCTAGCTAAACCACCGAAGCTCCTTACCTCTGTAACATTAGTAGGTCTTTACACCCTTCCTTTACTTCTTACCTTTATGGAAGGATCCACCATCACTGATTCCTAGAACCACATGCCTGTAAGAAGACCAGTGAATCAGCCAAAACTCACACTTAGTAGCGAATTTGGCATAAAGCTTTTTCTCCTCAACATTGCCAATACCCATTCTCAGTGCTCCCATGTTCTTTCCTGCTCTTTGAGTAATACCCATTATATCATCAATCAACACAATGACAAAGAGATCCCATATATGGCTTAAAAATCCCCGTTCATCAGACTCATGAAAGCAGCGGGGCGTTCGTAAGTCCAAAAGAAACATTTACGAAGAATTCATAATGCACATACCTGGTTTCGAAAAGCAGTCTTTGGCACATTTGCTGCCCTTATTTTCTATTGACGATAAACTAGATCTCAAGTCGATTTTTGAGAAGGTACAAGCCATTGTAACTGTGGAACAAATCAGCTATGCGAGGAAGTGATCCTTTTTCTTACAGTTACTTTATTTCAGTTGCCTGTAGTCTAATGCACATCCGAAACCCCATCCTTTCTTCTTTCACAATAAAATAAAAAGAGCCCCCAAGGGGATCACTTGGTCTAATAAAGCCTTTTCCCTACAACTCTTGAAGTTGGCCTTTAACTCTCTTAATCAGCGATAGCCATCCTTTAAGGGGTAGGGAAATGGGGCGATTACCACCCGGCTCCAGATCAAGTTCAAAGTCAATATCTCTATCTGGTGTCATACCAGGAAGGTCTGCGAAACTATCCAGAAACTCACGGACTATCAAAACCGACTCAATTTGAAGGTACTTTTGGTATTATCATCCCTGATTTGTGTCCAAAAAGTTAAACAAACCCTTTACTAACCCTCCCTCTTATTCAAGAAGAAAGGGATTATACGAACTGAGTGGAAGTTTATCACCCTCCAACACTAACGATTCTGTCCCGGCTTGGGTCAATGTCACAGTTTTTGGCATACATCTAAATTGCACCGTTCGGGACAAAGCCACGTAATACCCAGAATTGCATCGAAATCAACCATTTCTAAGATAACCAAGTCTACTGAGTATTGCTTTTCCACCAAAGGTAGTCACCAGACAAGAACCCTATATACCTTTTCAACTATCACAGACTCACCACCAGATGAACACATAGGGCACTTCAAAGCAATTGTCTACTTTAAAAATTAAGGGCCCAGTTAGCAAATTGAGGAAGATACATAATGAAAAATTTGGAGCCAGGGTCCAAATATACAGAAGCCATGCAATCACAATCAAAAGGTTACATGTGATAAAAACCATCAGATGTCCTCTGCTTCCTTCCGACCGTCCATGGAAAGCGTAACCAATGGGCCCCTATCTCCCGGTCTGTCCATTGGCCCTACCCATGTTGTGATTCGTCATTCGGCTTGCCCTCACACCCGGGTTTGTTGGTGACCACCATTACTTCACCACACGTCCTCCAGAATGGCGGCCTCTTCCATGACCACATCTACCTCTGACTATTGGGGTCTGTCAAACTCTGTTTTTTTACGATATCCTTAAATTTCCAATTCCCCCCATCCATAACACTCTCTGGGTTCGAATCGTAGGTCCTCTATGAGAATGACGAGTCTGGGATAACCTCCAAACTTAGAAAAATGTGATCGGTCTGTGCGGTGGACCCCCCCAGCTACAACAGCCATCAGCCTGTAGTGAAGACTGATAGGTCGGGCTGGATAACCTCCTTAACTCTGGCCCTCGGAGTAAATCACTAAAACTCTCCTCCCTTTACGAAAACTTGTTAGGTGTTGATTCCATGGTGAAGTCAACTGGCGTAAACTCCCCTCCACCTCTATTACAAATTCTAATTCAAAGTCTACTACACTTCCTGAAAGGATTTTGCCGTAGGCAAGCTACCTGTAAGGCGGAGATCCGCAAAATCCTGACCTCAATTCTTCACAAATGGCTGACCGCTCTTGTGGACTGAAGCAAGCTGGTGGCATACCTGGATACTGCACGAAATTAGCCTCACTACGCAGTGATCGTCATCCTGCCTGCTCTAGGCTCAGAAACTCATCTCTCCTTCTCTCCTCCTATCCATCAAAGTCTCAGGGTATATACTTTCTCCATAAAATAGCTAGAGAATGTCGGCCCAGTCATAGGTAGTGCCTGTGCCTGGTTTGACCACAACAACATTGACCGCCACACTTTTGGGCCGTTTTCCTGAAACTATATGTTTCAAACTCCATCCACACTCCAAATCGTTTCACTATGCCCATTTTATCTAAGTAACCATCTGACATCAACTAGAAATCAGAGGCACCTCAGATTCGCACATTTGAATACTTGAGGTTTCAATTTCATCAAGAACTAACTGAAAATTCCGTGCATCACTTGTCATTATAGCCCCTTTAGGTCATCTGGAAACGTGCCCTATTTCCAATGAGCATCCCATGCGGGGAGCACATAGCTCATGTTGTACTCCAGAACCTGAGGTGCTGGTGCAGAAAAACACTGGAATAAGCAGAACCCTGATTAATCATCTCTTGGGTAGTTAGGGGTTTAATTTCCCCTCATTCTTACTTCCATTCTCCCCTTCCTCACCCTCTCTTCCTACTTCTACTTCCTCAGTCTGTGGAGGCATCCACCTCTCTAGTAACTCGATGGGCCAGGTGTTTGTCCTCTTCCCTAGAGGACGTCCTCCCGCGACCTTCTACCCACACGGCCTTCCACTGCTGCGGGGGGGCGGTGCTCCTTCTTTGAGCTACAACAGCTCCCACAAACAAACTCAGCCCCATGGCTCTCAGACGCATCTTGTCTTGCCGGTGGCTGGTGGTTGGTGCCGTTGGTTTTCTCTAGTTTTCTAACCATCTGTCGAAATAGAGTGAATATGGTAAGTACCAATTTGTATTCACCTAGAACTAATTGGATCGAAGTAACATAGAAGGAATGAAATAAGAAATGGAATTTTTTCCTAAGTCCTATAGCCTCTCAAAGAAAAGTTAAGGCGTCCCCCTAACCGTTCCTCAAGACTCTTTAGAGACTCGTTCTTTTGTGATGAGACCAACGAACCTAAGGCTTTTTTGATACAAAGTTGTCATACCCCAAAACGAGCCGCGAGTGGGCACCACACACTTACCTACTATGTGAGCTCACCAACCAATCCATCCCACCATTTTAAACCATAATAAATAGAAAAATAATGCGGAAGAACTTAAAACTCATTAACGAAATCAATTAATACTTTTAAATTTAATCAATTTACTAATCCCCAAAACCTGGAATTCATCATCACAAGAAACATCTATCCCTCAAATTACTAATCTAAGAGTATCTAGAAACTAAAAGAAGTAATAGAGATGGCACTGTTCCTACTTCGAGACATCCCCACAAGAACGCAAAGGAAAGAATCCAGTCCGAGCTAGTAAAATAGCTCACCCTGAAATCTGATTATGTTAAATCTGGCGAGAGTTTTCGGTTTGAGTCGAAGTCGTGGAACTTTTGGCTGCCACATCCACAAATAACAAGAAAGAACTACCAGTAGGGGTCAGTCGAGGCACAGTACTGAGTAGGTATCAAATCGGCCAACTCAATAGAAAACAAATATATATCAGATAATACACAAAACCACAAATACTTAACAGTGAGAGCAACAAGTATAGAATCATTTGGCAACAACACCACACACATCTATGAGACATCAAGACTCCACACTGTACTCACTTAAAATTAGGTTTCTTAATCTTAGTATTTAAACATATTACAAAGATGTCATTCTTTTTACTATCCTGGTGGTCGTAATGTGAACACTGCCGATCCTCTATACGATCTGGTGGTCGGAAATGTGACCCTGTTCCTTGGGGATCCACTACTACTACTCTCCTGGTGGGGTCGGAAACGTGACACTCCCATCCCATTACTACTAATCTGGTGTCGTAACGTGACCCCCGATCCATACTACTATAACAGTGTTGGACGTGAAACCCTAAAACCCTATCCATTCCTACTATCCTATGTCGGACGGGACACCAGATTCCAGTACTATATCCTGGGTCGGAACGTGACCTTCGATCCATTAACTACTATCCTGGTGTCGGACGTGACATTCCGATCATTACTACTATTGCACACATGGTGTCGGAACGTGACACCCGATCCATTACTACTCATCCTTGTGTCGGAACGTGAAACCCGATCCACTAACCTCATTCTTTTTAGTTCCACATCAAGCCTTACGTTATACCAAGGCATCATCCATTAACAAAGAGGGTTTAGTTTTTTAAGCTTCACAACCTCATCTCCACTCATTTACAATTACTAATCGACTCATGCCAAGCATATCATTCGCTAATTAAGAGTTTACTATGAAATAGCATAACCATAACCCTACCTCCACCCAAGATTCGTGATCAAGGCAAGCTATTATTCCTCAAATCTTTGCTTGCCTCTTCGTTTTCGTTTCCTCCTTGCTCTTGATCGTTTCGCTCTTCTCTTCTCTCTGTCTTTCTTCTATTTTTCTATTTCAATCCCTTTCTCTTTTACCCTAATAATAATCATACTAATTAAGTATAAAAGATGGTAAAGTAACTCCATTATTTAATTCCAAGGTTGTCCTCCTTTAACCCAAGGTAATTGATTATTAAAAGTAATCCACTACTTTCGAATTATAAGCAGACAAGTCTAAAACGCCCCCTTAAAACATTAACAGAAATCCGACCCCGTCAGGTGTTACGCAGTTTTGACGGTCCGTCGTGCCTACGACGGTCCTTCCTGCAGAGTCTCACAGAGTTTCGAGACCTCAAATTCATTACAGAGTCTGTGACGGCCCGTCATGGCCTACACGGTCCCGTCCCCTGCATCCCCCTTCGTGACGTTCAAGTAGAGTCGATCTCAGTACTCAAATTTCTCAGGATCTAAGTGTTTTTTTTAACAGAGCACCCTCGACTGGTCCTTGTCGCGCCCATGATCGTTCCCGTCGTGGCAATATCATCGACCCCATACAGTTATTACCAGAAATAAACTATATTGCTCAAAACGACTAACAGGTCGTTACATCTTCTAAAGAACACCTAAACATATTATATATCCTCAACAACAACACATTATCAAATTATATATCATCAACCACAAGCTCAGTATTCATCAACTATGACTTTCACAAAAAGACACTCATGTCACCAATTTTAAATGCCTTGAACTCTTCAACACAATAGACTCTTTTTATCTTAGTCAACATTTTTACAAATATTATTCTTTGACCAACAACCCTTGATATTGTTATCTTATCCTAAAACCCAGAATATTACGCAAAACTCCCCATAGGTATATCAATTAAGAGTAACAAAATTTGCTACTCAAATTATCTTTAAGTCCTTACAGTTGTTTCATACTAAGTGTGATCAATCATTTCTTACCTTATAAATCTACATCTTAACAAAACACACAATCAAAAACCTAAACTCGCAATGAAAAACTTTTTTTTTAATATATCTTGGTAAACTAATTAGTTTTTCTATCAACATTAGGTCATGCTTTAAATATTTTTATGAATTCACATATCTTCCCTTATCAGAGATCCGCTCTCCGTCAATCTTGTCATATCATTCACTAAAAGGCCAATCATACTCAAAACCACAAAAAATGTCATCACACTCAAGCTGAACTATGTAAATTTCTTTCTAATATCTTAGCCGACAATTTTTAACCAATCTAATTAAAACGTTACACTATCACCAATAACGAGTTTGAAACATATGGAACCATGCGTCTTAGAACAAAATTCTCAACCCTTTGATTATATATTTTGTAACATCGCAATCAAAGTACATATACTTGCTCTTACCTTATTTCAAAGGATGTATTACGTTCCACTAATTCTTTCCATTTATGAGTCTAGATCCTTTCAATTTTATTCAAGAAGTGCCTTAGAACCTCCTATAAATTTCCATGCAATCAATATACTCATCAAATAGTATTAAACCCAACCTTATATGCTCGCAAGTCGTCATTACGATAAAAAATTGGTTTAACCAACAATATTTATTATATAGTTGCATCTCAATCACATTACATCACAAAGTCGTATTGACATCATGCTCAGTTAACTATTTTCATCACCATGAAGACAATCTTTTCATCAATATAACATTATAAAGCTAGTTATACTGAATAAATTCAAAGGATTAATCCATTTTCATTTGCTTTTTTTACTAAAATCGTCGATTACATTCACATTTCACACAACTATATTATTTAGGTTTTACTTTACCCATAAGTGTGTTATTAAAGTATCTATTCATTCCCTTAGACCTTAAGATTCCACATTTATAACCCTCGGGATACAGTTCTAAACTTACCGCATTAACATAGTATTAGCGATCCACCATAAAATGTTTTTTTATAAATAATTCTTAACTCATTAGTTCATAGTAACAACATAGTTTGTTTCTCAAATCTTATTGCAACATCAAATCCTATTATAGGAACATGTGATACAAATAATAACTCTTTAAGTAGTTAGTATTCACAATTGAAACTCGATGTATCCGTTTCCCTGTACCACAAGTTCACCATCGATAAAGTTCGTTAGATCCACCGCTAGAACACAACATACATACAAAAAAAAAGGTACCTAAATAGCCCAACATTCCTACTCATTGAATTAATACAACAAACTACTTAATTTATTTAAGCTCGCATTCAAAGAGATATCCATTTCGTCATACATTAGGTTGATAGTAGAAAAAACACACTCAACCACTCTAACTAAGTAAGAATCGCTACCATTATAGTAGACATTTCATCTTCGTCTTTGATATGCGCTCAATCTATGAAACTACATTAAAGATTCTAACTTAAATTAATGTAACATCATTCTGATCATTCACTAATTACGTAGACTATAGATGTTATAGAAACATTACTAACTATATTTTTCAAAGTTATATTATTCATTACCTATATATTGTTTTAATCATTCTACTTCTAATTATTAAACTAATGACGATATTGCCTATACCACAAAAGTAATATTCCCCTTATAGGGTAAATAACCTAAAAATACCATATGTTCATGAAGTCCCTCAAATATTTGTTCAACCTTATCATTATGATATGTTCAACATGCTTCGTCGAACCATCACCTAACTCAATTTCTTCAAATCTCTGAATATTCAAACTATAACCACGAATCATTTCCATTAGTATATGGCCTCTACATTAGTATCAAATGTAACCACCAAGACATACATCCCCAACTACCTATCGGCCTAGTTTCATTTTTAAAGCTAAACCGTATAGAAATGAGAACGTTGTTTGAACTAAACTATCTACCTAATAACATATTTATAGGAAGCTGAAAATGAAAAGAATATAAGGTATCATGAAAATTTCGGGCTCGTAACCTATAAAATATTACAGAAGCAATAGGTGAGTACAAAACAACACGATACTAACAAGAAAAATACTAAACACAAGCTAAGGAAACAAAATACACGTGCTCCTTATGCCCATCCAAACATGCAGAACTACAATATGCATAAAACCAACCTAACATTATAACTCATAGATTAGGAAGCACCAACTCAATAACAACAGTTAAACAAATTACATATCCTTAACCACAACTCTTTAAAATATATATATCCTCAACAAAAACGATTTAACAAATTAAGTGTTATTAACAACAAAATCATTATTTATCAGTCACGAGTTCCACAAAAATACATTCGCAAAATGCAAAACGCACAAGATCATGTTCACCAATGATAATGATGTGTGATGTAATTAAGTGCAATGTCAAGTATAATGATGCATGTCTTAACTAATGATACACACTCGTTTTCTCTCAAGATCTGGCCCATAAGAGACATATCTTTCCATGCTTCCATCACAGCGTGCGATATCATTCTAGACAATAGTAACCACCACGACACAAAATATAGTATCCATCGCGGAACGCAAAACACACCTCAAAATGGTACATCGTCTTATCACTTAACACTTTAATAGCAATGCATAATTTACAACAAAACAACAGTGATACAACATCAACAATTGAACAATAAGTCTTTCAAACATTCCCAAACATCAAATACAAGCAATTAATCACATAACCTTTTTATTATCTTTTATCCATAATTAGTATTATTCAATATGGACATGTAAACAATCACAAATTTCCATTATTCTCAAACTTATACCTGAAAAAAACATGAATTTCATAAGTTTAAGTCTCAAATAGTTTAACAATGACTCCACAACTTGAGTCATCCTCTTTCGGTTGATTTCCAAGTAAATACAATCTATTTGAATAAATAATTACTATAATATTCAAAATTAACAACATCCATATCCCTACAATTCAATTGTAGACCCAATAACTTACTCAATTAATAGCAAGTTTTCTATCTTTTGGTGCAAATTAACAAGGTTTCACTCCTCTATGTTTTTCTTAAATTTTGCGCCACGATTACTTCTAAATCTTCAATTTAGTCTAATGGTATTCATATGTTATAGTATATCTATTATTCAAAAATGTGTATTAATATGCAGTCATAACATGGTGAACAAATTTAAAGGAGTAATCAACATCCTTAATCATTGAAAACATTACAAAAATCTAAAGCACATAATTAAGTTATTTAATTTAACAAAATGACAATCATTCACCAAAATCACATGAACAACGGTCACTTACATTTTTTTTTTCTTAAAGAATTCCAACTCTACAACAAATGACCAAAAACATTGAAATAGTAAACAAGTTCAAGAATCAACATGCTATAGTGAATTGACATGAACTCCAATTTCTTTATGAAACATTATTTAATATATAAAATGGATAGGATTGAGATAATTGATATTTCATGGCTGCCCCACAAACCCAAAATAAAATAACATAATACAATTAATAGATTTTGTTCTTACCTAATACTCGTTGTTTCCCTTGTATAGGTGGCATAACTTGTGCACGATCTTCTCTATTTTGATTTCTTCCGCATAGATTAGTTTCTACCTCTCTTTTCTCTTCCCCACATTGTGGACTAATATGATTACTTACCTGAATATGAGTTAAATAGTAAAGGGTATTGACTAAATTATCAATTTAGCCCATTGACTATCAATTAAATTAATTGTCTAAAAGAATCCGAAAATTAATTAATTATTGTTTCACGAATAATTCAAATTTCGCAAATCAACTTCACCGATTGATAAAATATAACTGGTGGCAACGATCGATATGGATAAAATGATCACTTTATAAAAAAAAAACTCTATAAATAACTTTCCTGTTCTTTGTATTTTGAAGAAAATTTTGAAAAAGGAAATACTTTTCAAGAGATGTTTGACCATAAATTTCAAACGAGAGTGTGAAATTTTTTCCTTAAAATGCTTTGAAATATAAATGATTGGGTCAAAACAATTTGCTAGGAATTACTTAATAATGCTTAAATTTTGTGTATAATTATTTAATTAACATATCTACACATAATATAGCATAATCATAGGTATAAATAGTTAAAGAATTTTTCGATTGATTTTCCTAGTATATATTTGCTTATATGGCTACAAATAACTTTTATACATAAAATGAAACTATAATAAAAATTAAAAATTAAAATAGGTTAAACTACAAAATATTATAAATTTGTCCGAGCGTACCTTTTAAAGTAACTTAATACTTATACCCTAAACGTCGTTTTAACTCAAGAAATGGTGAGTTTTGTAAACATCAAATAATTTGTATTCTTATAATTTATGTATATAGTTATTCTATTTAGTTAGAATAATACGATTCTAATTTATAACAACTCGCATGTACTCCCTAGAATTTATGGAGAACTGTTGGATCGGAACAAGGCGTACTTTACCCTTTGGTGTCTCATACAAGCCTCTTAACTATAGCTCATTGCATAAGACATGAACAGTAGTGTGGAATTAAAACTTTTCATGACATTTAATATAAAAAGGAATATTTTTATAAATACTAAAAAAGTCTCATCGTCACAAGCAATTTTAAAGACACGACATAAAAATAATAGGGATACGACCAATTACATTTGACAGAAATACATAATAAGAACTTATAAAAAACAACAAGAAATACGAACTATGCCCTCGAATATATGAGGACATACTTTGTCTTGAGAGAATCTTTCCCAAGCATTGTCTGCTAAACTTAAACCTTGCTTCCAAACTTGTACTTATAGAGTATATTAAAGTATAGGGTTAGTACAAATAATGTATTAAGCATGACATATGCAAAAACATGGAAAAATGAACATTTTAGTTAAATTACATTTTCATGACAATTAGGTAAAACATTCAAGACTATAGAAGTAAAACAACATAAGAATCACTATTTAACACTTAGAGAAAGATTGTCATCATTTTAACAAAAAGGACCATTTTACAGTAAGCTTAAAAAATTTACAGTAAACTCCTTTAACATTACAGTGAAGTATTCCTATTCCAAAACAGTGCACTTACAAGGCCAAAGAAAAAGGAAGTGAACTCATTTCCTTAGGAACTTTGTTAAATAAGGTTATCCTAAGACTCAACAAGGTAAGACATGAAGGAAGTGCACATACACCTCCTTCAATATTCACCAAAGTTATCCTCCAGACTACCCATTTGAGGGTTACCCACGTTGGGAGAACAAGACCCCACTCATTGACAAGAAATTATAAGAACACTCAAGAAACACACAAAGACTTCATTTTTGGAATGCCTACTCAGTGCAATGAGTAGATGTCGTCCTATTCCACATCCTACCCAAAGTAGTATACTCGTTTAGAAGGCTTAGCACCAAGATTCCCCTTCCGGAAGGTCTAGTTGGTGCATGATACATAAATCCCCTCCACCACCAACCTAAATGTAACATTCTTTTAGAAGACTTAGGTCTTCAAGTCATAAAAACACCAAAGATTTCCCCCTTTCGAATTCCACCTTAGCGCATGGATAATAACGTCACATTCCTACCTATTGTTAAGTAATCTTAGTCGCACAGAGACCTGAGAGGCTAGATATGAATCCCGATACTTACTCCTTATCTCGGATAAGGTCCACACTGCCTTGTGTGAGGTTTTTACTTTTAGGTTTTACATGCTTTTCCAATATCTACACTTATGTGGGCGCATAGTTAAGAGGTTAGGAGTTTGCTACTAAGTAACTCTCTCTACTCACGAAGAGTATTAATCTAAAGATGTACGTTGGATTACAACAGATTAAATCATGAACTTTAACCACCTCTTCTTCATATCCGCACGGTGCAAGGCATAACTCCCCATGGATTCTCTACATTTTATATTATCGGTTAAGGATTACTAGAGAACACAACATCCCAACTCACGAAGGGTATTAATACTCCTAGATATCTATATAAGATCTTGGAAGATAATGAGGTTGCTACGAAACAATTCATCTCAACTATCGAAGAGTATTCACCCCAAATGTACCCTTTATTATTCATAATATTTAATTTCATTCATTCATTCTTTTTTAGTGTTTGTATGTGTGTGTACATGCGAGAACACCTACAACAATAGCCTCATTTGAGTTAAATTCCATTCTATACATTCTTAGACATTAATTTATCACATCACACACTTAAACATACATCATATAATCATGTAATTTATTAAGGCATACTGTCTGGCCTACTTCATATAATAAGCTTCATAAAGCACAATTATCAAGAATAGCATCACTGTCATCTTATTTCACATAACATCCCTTCAAAGGATCATTCACAATTTACAAGTAGCTTCACATTCACATGTATACCAAGTAAACATCGTCACACAAGATGGGCCATACCACACAAGAGAATCTCATAATAAAAGCTAAACAAGATAAGCAACTCACCCTTTAATCAAGGATTTCATCATCCATGATAATTCCTTCAAAAATACATCATAATATTTCCCTTAAGGCAGTAGCTACAAAAAATATCAATAAAAGGAAACCAAAGCTCAAAGACTACAATATCATGAACATTCAACCCATTTCTTAAGCAAAAAATTGTTAAAAGGCTTTAACATGATTCTATTGAAGTTCTGTAATTAAAGTCTCCCACTAACACATCTTATTTGAATGATTAGAAATATTTCATGTCATACCTATATCTAGAGTTAAAAATAGAAGAAGTTAGTGTTGAAAACCCATCTTGAAAATTCGTTAGAAGGGATTTGAATGGAAGAGAGTTAAAGGATGACTACTATACCTCGCATTAAAGAAACCTATAAAAATTTTTGTGATGAAATAGATCACCAAAAGACCTCTTAGCTCTTCTTAAAATCTACCTTCCATGGAAACTTGAGAGTGAGTTTTAAAAGAGAGAGGTTCTGGGATTTAGAACAGAGTCTTAAATTACGTCTTAGGTTTTGAAACAGTTTAATATACATAATAAACACTAAAATAAGCATCCAAGGTTAACAGTTGGGGTGAAATTACCAAACACCCCAAGCATTGGTAGAAAAAGTGCAGCTTTCACAGGGACACAAGAACAAACACGAAAAACTCACTCTAACTTATGAAGACACACAAGAACTTTCTAAGACAAACCTTCCGAATGTCGTGAACTTTTGACCTCCAAATTTAACCAAACTTTACATACTGCCTAAGGAAACTAATATAACTCATTCTAACACAACATTAACTCAATTAACATTCACGAACATCTTACTTGATTTTAGGGAGTTACATATACATAAAGAATAATGAATACATAGAAATGTTGTATATTATTAAATTATGTATCTCATATACAATGTTTTATGTATCATGCTTCAATTAAGGACTTCAGGGTTTTGTTGGAAACAAATAGTACTCCATTTTTCTATATGTTAATGCTTTGTGGTTAACGTAGGAGATCCATTTATTATAAGAAAAATTACAAACTTGTACTATATAATAAGCTAATGTATTATGGATTGCACACAAATGATATAAACATAATCAATTAAACAAATAATACATTTTTTGGAGAAAAAAATTATAAGATATTTGAACATGATGGGAAATGATATACATCATAAGTTTTTATACATAAAACATGGTTATAACATATTTGGTGTTTGTCCTTTTGAAGGCCCTATCGAATGGTAGATACAAAGGTGAGTACTAGACAACAAGCCACCTAGAAAATCACTTGTTTTAATTCATTGTCTACACTAAGATATTGTGGTGAGTCAGCCACCTAAATAACTGGACTAAAAAATCCTTTCACTATATCGTCACTTAAGATATATGTTGAATCTTTTTTTAAGATTCACAGATATTACTGTTTCTATATATATTATAAGTTAGACACCTATTATTTAGGAGTTTATTTCTATTTTATTTGATTTTTAGACTGTAAATAGATTTTTTCGTTAGTCATCAATGATAAAAAGTTCTGTAATGGAATACTTTATTTATCCTTCAAATTTTATCCCATTGTAATTTTTCGGTATTTTGTTTCTTTCCAAAACATATAGGTTTTATCTAGAGCTCATTTTTTTGTAGGGACCTTTGGGTGAACAGATGGATTTCAAAAATTGTTTTTCATGAATAATTCATGATGTTCATATAAATAAAAATTAATAATTATGAGTTGTGATGACGGAAATTACTTTGAGACCTTTGATCTTTAGGAAGGAAGTCATGGAAGAGGATTCTGAAATTAATTTGTTACAGTATAATCCGACCATATCACAAATCAAGTCATAAGGAAAAGAAAATCAATGAGGTCCACAGCAAAAGCAACTTTGTTTCTTGTTGTCTCAATTCACAACTAGAGTTTTAACGCATGCACTCGTTAAAAGCAAAAGAATTATCAATGCATGGAATAACTTATTCCAAAACTTATTTCATGCATGAAGGACTGGAAAACATAATAACAACTATTACCTAGAGTTGGAGTGGAATCGGAAAGAAAGAGGTGAGGTTACTTGGCTTTCATGGCTGCTTCTGCTTCCCAAGTAGCTCCCTCTACGGACTGACTCTTCCACAAAACCTTCTGACCTGACAGTCAAGAATTTCAACTAGTTCATCCTCATAAGAAACACTATCTTTCACCTCCAGACTTTCCAATGGCACTATAGAGGCTGGATCACCCACACAATTCTTCATGACTGAGATGTGGAAGACCAGATGTGTTGCTGCTAATTCTTCTGGCAACTCTAACTGATATGCAACCTTGCCAACCCGTTTGAAGATCTTCTAAGGTCATGCATATATAAAACTAACCTTCCCTTTCTTTACAAATATCATCACCCCTTAGGTGAGACCTTCATAAAAACCCAATCATTAACTTGGAACTCTAGTTCCCTTATCCTTACATCTGCAGATGATTTCTAACAACTTTGGGTTGTCTTAAGTCTATATCTAATGACTTGCACTTTCTCCATAGCATAAACGACTGAATCTAGCACTATCAAAGTTGTTTCACCTACTTCAATCCAACCAACAGGAGATCTACATCTATGCCAATATAAAGCATCATAACGGGCCATCTGAATGCTGGGATGGTAGCTATTAATGTAGGTAAACTCAATAAGAGGAAGGTTATCATCTCAACTACCCTTGGAATAGATCTGACAAGCTCTTAACATATTCTCTAAGGCATGAATGCTACGCTCTGCCTGCCCATCTGTCTGTGAATGAAATGTTGTACTAAGGTTAACTTGAGTACCAAGAATTGTCTTTAATAACTTCAAGAAATTAGTGGTAAAGTGAGCACCTCTATATGAGATGATAGAAAAAGGAACCCCATGCAATGATAGACAAAGGGACCCCATGCAATGTTACAAAAAGGAACCCCACCCAACGTTATAATTTCATTGATATAAAGCTTGGCATAGTCCTCTGCCGAATCTGTAGTCTTGACCTCTAAATAACAAGATGATTTAGTCATCCTATAAACTATCACCAAAATGGAGTCATGCTGCCTGCGAGTATAGGGTTATCGTGTGATGAAGTCCATATTGATTACATTGATCTTCCAAGAAGAAATATCGATATCTCGAATTATACATCCTGGTATGTGATGTTCTACCTTGACTTGCTGGCAAATTGGGCACTTACTCAAAAAATCATCTATATCTCTCTTCATGTCATTCCACCAATAGACTTCTCGTAGATCGCGGTACATCTTAGTGAAACATTGATCAATAGAATACCTATAGTTATGGGCTTCTGCAAGAATATGATATCTTAACTCACCCACATCAAGAACACACAATCTACCCTGCTAGTGAAGTACACCATCTCCCCCTTAGGATGAAACCTCCACTCTCTGATTGTGGACTGCACCCTAAAGTTTAAGAAAGATTGGGTCACTATCTTGCTTTTCGTTAACCTTCACTACCAAAGACGATTCTGCTCTATTGTGAACTGTTACACCGCTGTCTGATATGCTCCTAAGGCAAACACCCAACCGAGCAAGCCTGTGAAAATCCTTCATTAGGTCCTTTCTTTCTTCATCAACATGGGCTACACTACCCATAGGTAATATACTATGAGCATTTGCTACTACATTCGCCTTACTTGTATGATAATGCACACTCATATAATAATCGTTAAGGAATTCAAGTTATCTCGTCTGGCGATGATTCAACTATTTCTGGGTGAATACATATTGAAGGCTCTTAAGATCAGTGAACACATATTCGTGAACACGATACAAGTAGTGTCTCCGGATCTTGAGTGCAAACAGTACTGCTGCAAGATCAAGGTCATGAGTTTGATAGTTCTTCTCATGTAAGTTGCAGGAGCATTAGTTAGTCCAAACAACACAACTACAAATTCATAATGATCATACCGAGTTCTTAAGTTTTTTTTGGAATGTTACTATCTCTAATTCTTAGTTGATGATAACCCGATTTGAGGTTTATTTTTGAGAAGTGAGTACCACCCTGAAGTTGGTCAAACAAGTCATCAAATATGAGGATGGGATACTCATTCTTGATTGTGACCCTATTCAACTGTATATAGTTAATAAACATTTTGAGAGAACCATCTTTCTTCCTTATGAACAACACTGGTGCACCCAATGGTAAAATACTAGGCATGATGAAACCCTTATAAAGAAGGTCTTTCAACTTCTCTTTCAATTCCTTAAGCTCTTGTAGAGCCATTCTGTAAGGAGAAATAGAAATAACATGGGTATTCTGAAGGAGATTAATTCCAAAGTAAATTTCCCTTTTGGGAGGGATTTTGGGAAGATCTTCTGGAAACATTTCTTGAAATTAACATGCTACTAGAACTTACTTATGAGTTGGGATTTCAAGGCTAGAATCCTTAACCCGAACTATATAATAGATATTACCCTTAGATATCAACTTTCTACCCTTAAGTTGAAATAAATCTACCTATAGGCTCTAAGCTACTACCCTTCCATCCTAAGATTGGTTTGTCTGGAAACTTAAAATGAACTATCCTAGTTCTATAATCGACTCAGGCATAACATGAGTGTAATCAATCCATGCAAAGAATGACATCGGAGTTTACCATTTCTAACTCTACTAGATATGTTGAGGTGACTTTCTGAGAGACTATGATAGGGCAATTTCTGTATAACAGTCTAGTTATAGCTGGGTCACCGACTGAAGTGGAGATTGAGAAAGGTTCTGAAAGTCTTTTTGGAGTTACACTGAATTGGACTGCTATGCAGAGTTGGTAGGATGCCAGTCTCACCTGTCACTACCAATTACTTACGTCACACAAAAAATTTTCTATATCTCATCAATGAACTTTTGTCGGTCCTTACGAACCTGCGACCCTAAAATTTTTAGGAGAATCATCCTAAAAAAATTAGAAAATATGTTGCCACTAATCGGTCATTTCTATTAGTAGGAACTAGAACCTGCAGATTGTTCTAGTTAGTCATACTCTGAACCAAAAGCTTAATTGGCATTCTGAAACTCTGCATTTAAACTTCGTTAAGTGTTACTAAAGAAACTGTGCTAGCATTACGTGTATTAGCATTCCATGCCTAAGCTCTACGAGAAGGCATGATCTTAAGCGCACAACGCTAAGTTAGAATGGAATTAGATCATACCTTACGCATGATAAGAATGACAAGAAGGTGATGTTTTTGCTAAACACTTCACAGCCTCCCTCTCATTAAGTGTGGTGCACTTCATACCCATGAAATGGAATCTACTTAGTGCGACTTTTTTAGACATCCTAGGACTGTTGAACCTAGTTCTCTAATACAATATTTTGTCACGCCCCGAGCTACCCCCGAGACGCAGAGATGGAACTTAGAATCACAAGTGATCCCAAGCTAACCCTGTTTGTTTTATCATGAGCATATTAAAGCTAATAAACTGATGCTGAAGCTAAATCATAATTAAATCTTAAAAGATTGGAAGACTTATACGCTAAATCTGAGATATATGAAAACTGATGAGTTTAATACAAAAAAAATATTAACTCACTACTAAAGTGAATCTGACTATGTCTGAAATAATCCATTAAACAAGACTAGAAATACCGAGGCTTGATCTAGCAAAAACAGAAAATAAATGAGTAAAGACTGAAATTAAACTCATGACTTTTGTCCTTAGAGAATAAGGACTCCCCACCGAATCTGTTGAACTGGTGATGGGAAAATCGAGCTATGCGTGATCTGGATGCTGAGAACTTGAAAATACATCGCGAGAAGATGTAGCGCATGTATGTGTCAGTACTTGAAAGTTACTAACTTGTAGGATAAAGTAAAGCTGAAATAAAACATAATAGAATAAGCATAAAAGCAAGTATAATAATGTGACATGATAAACTGAATTCGGAGCTGACAGGATTTAATGACCAATTTATAACATGTTAAAACTGAATACTAAATATGCTAATAAATGGTCAATTCAGAGAGTCTGACCGAATAGTGGGAGTTACTGATACCGATAATAAAACCACATGATCTAAATGTGGAGTCTGATGTATACGCCTCATCGAGAGGACTCAATATATCCTGCCAAAGGTATAAAGTCATGTTGGTGTGATAACTAAACTAATTGCCTACAGAGGAGACTTAAATGCTACTTGGCTAGTATTTCTGGGATTATTAGGTTTGTAAACCCTAGACCAACTCGGTATTATGCTACTCCCAATAAAATCTAAATTTACAGATTACGTTTGAGACTCTATAAATACTGGATAGCTCAAAACAGAAGATTCAAACTGAGAATGCAACACTTAATCTGGTAATAATGCCTTTATAACTGAAGCATGTATATCTGAAGTGTCTCAAAAATCTGACCTAGCATGTGTATTTCAAGAACTAAAGAAATACAAAGCTAGGGGGCGTAACATGAACTTAATTTAAACTGAAACCCATTGGAACTTAACACAAAAATTATGAGTAATCTTTCCACACATAACAACTGGAAAATTACGAATCAACATCAATCACATTAAAAACAGTACCTAAACTAATTAATACACCCTCAAAATGTACAAATCATCACTGATCTTATAAATATTTTCTTCTCACAACATAATCTTTTAACGAACTTATGTTTCAAAAAAGGATCTTTAAATCTCGGGTACTTATCAAGAGATGATAAACTTATCTAACATCGGGAAGGTAATGATATAGTGACTTCCCACTAAGACAATACACAAAGTATAATGAAACTCTAACTTAAAAAATGCTACATCAGTAGTTATTATTGTACTCAAATGTTAATAACAAAAAAACTAGACCCAATAGTCCCCCAATTCAATAAGACATAGCTAAAATATGATATAGATGATTTGATATATCTTAAGGCTTTTGAAAAACTACAAATATTAACTTTATCTATCTAGTAAGTTTTCATAAGAAAAGTTCTGCATGTAGAACCAGTGAAATATATTAAGTACTTTATGAAAAACGCCAAATATTTCATATCTTAAATGATCAAGTCTTTCCAAGAATCTTATCCTACCAAGACAACGTAGCAGGATCGTTACACCCAATCCACCTCTAGGGATCCACCCAAAGAAGTTAACAAACGCATGTTTATGCGTAGTGAATCAAATCATAAATAATGTCCAAAATGAAGAAGGTGGCACATAATAAAGTACGGAACCTAGGTCGAATAACATAAGATACTCTTTCTGTAGTTCCTATATAAAACATTTTCATTCATCATACTTTATCTCCTTTGTGTTTAGCAACGAATAATCAACCGTGGTAGTCCTCGTTACAGTCGTAAAAATACTCAATTCATCAAACCCCACATACTTCTCTCAGTACTACAATAATATGAACACTTTATTAATACAGAAAATCATAACCACTCGAGTCATTAACCTTATTCTTAAAATAATACTAAAATCACATTTTCTAGGAAAACATATTATCGCCTTAAAAATATGAGAACTATGTCTTTCTGTCTTTGTTTATTAGAATTTTGTGATGGATACGAGTTCCACCCAACACAGATAGATCTAAATTTAAACCTGATTCTACCATTCCATTGAGATAAAATTATTAAATCGCACATTACATAAACTTCACGGCATCACTCACATATCAAGTTTCAGCTGCCAGTTAAACCATCATATGCCTCATGTAAAAATTAAGAGAAATAGTTGGTCTCTCTAATAATTATGTATACTATAAGCTCATAAACATTATTCACAATAATATGACTATATAACACATCATAAACATCTTTTTTTTTCTGATCAACAAAGTAGTTTCAATCCCTTTAATATACTTATTTCCATGTAGAAATATAGGTCCACACAGTTTAACATACATAAGTTACCTATCTTAATTTAAACAATCTAGCTAGACATAAAAACATAGAACCTTCAAAACATCATTGATTGTCACCCGAACTAATACTCAATTTTTATAAAAGTCAATGATAAAACCTAATAAGTGTATACAAAACCAATAAACATCTTTATTTACATAAGAACTTATATATGAAAACTCATAGATTTTTCAACTTTGAACCAAGAGTGTATATGAGAGTTCTTATTCCTTCACATCTCTTAAATTCTTCCCATGTCGCAAATTTTAAGTATATTTAACTGTTAAATAAAGCAGACTCTTTTTATATTTGCCAACTTTTTTAAAAATATTATCCTTTGACCAACAACCCTTGAAATTATTACCTTATCCTCTAACACAAAAAATCACATAAAACTCCCCCTAGGTATAACAATCTCAAGTAACAAAATTTACTACTCAAATAATCTTTAGGTCCTTTCAGTTTTTTCATACTCAATGTGAAAAATCATTCCTTATAATACCAATATATATATTATCAAAAACCTAAACTAACAATGAAAAACTTAAATTTTGAATATAACTATGTAACGTTATTCCTTTATCTATGAACATTGATTGATACATAAATATTTTAATGAACTCAAGTATATTAACTTATAAGTGATCCCCTCTCCATCGTTCTTATCATATCTTTCACTAAAAGTCCAATCTTACACATTATCAAACTCAAAACTACAAAAAAAAATATCACATTTGAGCCAAACTATGTAGACTTATTTCTCAAGTCTTACCCAAATTTTTTTTAACCAATCTAATGAAAATGTGACACTCTTACCATAGTGTAAGTGAAAAAGATCGAACCATGAGTCTTTGAACAAAATTTGAAACCCTTTGAAGATATATTTTTCCCTTTGCCATCGGAATAAATATCCTTGCTCTTGCCTTCTTTCGAAGGCTATATTGCCTCCCATACATTCTTTCCATTTATGAGTCTAGCTCCTTTCAATTTTATTCATGTAGTGCCTTAGTACCTCCTATCACTTTCCATGCAATCAACATACTCACCAAATAGTATCATACAAAAACATAAATGTTTGCAAGTCGTGAATACAATATACAATTTGTTTAACCAACAATAATTAAAATATAGTGGCATCTCAATCACAATGCATCACTAACTAGTATTACCATCATTATCTGTTAACTGTTTTCATAACCATGAAGTCAATCTTTTCATCATTATGACATCGTAAACCTTTTAATGCCTATTAAATTCAACGGAATAATCCAATTTCATATGCATATTTTACAAAAATCTTCAAATACATTCACACAAGTATATAGTTTGGGACTTCCTTTATCGATAAGCTTGTTATGATATTATCTATCCATTCCCTTAGACATTAAGATGACATCATCAGTCCTTTTTTAGAACCCTTGTGATACACTTCTCAACTCAATACATTAACATAATATCAACGATCCACTATTAAAAAGATTTTTAAAAATGTAATTCTTAACTTATTTGTTTGTAGTAACTAGCTAGTTGGTTTCTACAGGATGATTGAATCATCAAATCCTATTATAGGAGCATGTGATACAAGTGATAAATCTAAAAGTAGTTATTATTGGCACATGATATTCGACGTATCCGTTTCCGTTTTCCACTAATACAAAATAGTGAAACTTTATTAGATCCACAACTAGAACAGGCTATACATATTAAGAAGATTGTAATCAAATAGCCCAAACTTTCCTTTCCATTCAATAGGTGCAATACACTATCAAATTTATTTAGTCTTATCCAAATAGATATCCATTTCTTCATATATCAAGTTTATAGTATAAATAACACACTCAACAACTCTAACAAAGTAAGAAGCACTACCATTATAGTAGTAATTTAATCTTTGTCATTAACATGCAATCAATCTATGAAACTACATTATAGAATCTAACATCAATTAATGTATCATCATTCTGATCATTCACTAATTAATTAGACCATATATGTTATGAGAACAGTACAAACTATAGTTTTCAAAGTGACATTGTTCATTACCCTAATATCCCTTAATTAATTCAACTTCTAATTATAAAATAATCAAGATATCGCATACACAAGATAATTACTATTCCCCTTATTGGGTAAATAACATAAAAAGACCATATGTTCATGAATTCACTTAAACCATTACTTAACCTTATCTCTAAATACTCCTTCTCTAACCACAAATCATTTACATTACTATATTGCCTCACTATTAGTATCAAATCTAACCTCCAAGCCATAGACGACACACACTACTTACATAAGAAGCTACGCCCGAGTCATCGCATAACTGAAAGAGAATGGAAGATTGCCATAAGAATCAAACAGGACAAAGGATGATAGATAGAGATTAAAGAAGTGTAAATTTGTACAAAAGTCATTGTAGGCTCTTGAATATAAGTAAATACGTCTTCAAATTGGAGACTCTACTTAAAATAAACTTGTATAGACTTGAGATTTATGAATCTGGGGCTCTAATATTGTATATCACAATCCAAAAAAAGGACATGACGACACTCATCTTATCTATAACACTTCAAAAATCTAGGACTTGTTCTAAAGCCTAACATGAATGTCAAAAAGGTTTACATGCTGTTTTAATATCTATTAGAAGGTATATTAAGTCATTTAGAAGGTCAGGAAATCAAAAAGTCCAAGACCGTTCATGTTATCTGTAAATTATTTCAATGAAGTTCTACCGTGGCTTTACCTAGCTTACTAGCATTTAGGGTTCAGAAAATGATGAAAATTGGTTTAAGGGTGTGTAAAACACATTGGAGTTAGTTCATAGTTGAAACGTTTGGGGGCGACTCCCCAAGGAACAACTAAGGGCCTTTAGGAGGACCCTTGCAAAAATCACTAAAATTTGTCAATAGTCAGTGTCATCAACGAATGCCATTGACAGACGAGTTAGACACTTACTAACTCAAAGATGTGGCCCAAACTTCGTACGTCCAATGGAGAGATAATAGGTCACTAAAATGTGGACCAGTGACATAGCAGGTTTTCATGAATGCTTTTCTTTTTAGATTATTTCTTAAGGAGAAGTGGAAAACTAAAGTGGTGGATTTCAACAAACATCATCAAGGACGTATGAATGTTATTCAATACTCAATAAAATTCACTAAATTGTCAGAATCTGCTCCTTCACCGGTTGTCGATCCTACGGATGAAATGAACCTTTTTGTAACAGGAGTATTCCACGACTTTCAAGAGGAATGTTACTTGGCTATGCCACATGACAATATGAACATTTATCGTCTCATAGTTTATGCTTACAATTTGAAGTGACAAGCGCTAACATTAATTGTAGAGATTCCCTAGCGGGCAAGATTAATTTATGGTGGTTCTTCAAAGGGTAGTCTTCAAATTCAAGACAAGCCTATATTTAAGAAGAGGGTTTCCAATAAAGTTCCTTCCAAGTTCCCTAATGCTAGGGATGATAGGGTGTAAAACTCTAAGCCTATAATGGAAAGGGATTCTATTTTTCTAACCAAGAAGCCAACTTGTGGAAAGTGTGGCAAGAAGCACTATAGTGATTGTCTTAATGGAACGGATAATTCTTTTGGTTGTGGTAAAAGTGGGCACAGAGTACGATATTTCCCAAACGTGAAGGCGCAAGACAAGGAGAGTGGCGCAAGCAAGTGGTTCTAATGACGCTCAGAAGAAGAATCATTTTTATGTGATCCGCTCTAGGGGTGAAAAAGAGGCATCTCTCGATGTGGTGACCAGCATGTTGAAAGTCTTTTCCATTTATGTATATGATTTAACAGATCCGGACGCTACATTATATTTTGTTACTCCCTTTATAGCTATGAAATTGGATATTTTTCCTGACAACTTAAGTAAAAATTTTGTGGTGTCTACCCAGTGGGTAAGTCGGTAGTTGCAACAAGGGTGTATAGAAATTTTACTTTAATATTGACAAATAGAGTTACTTATGTTGAATTAGTAGAACTTAATATATTTTATTTTAGATGTCATATTGGTTATAGATTGGCTTCATTCTTTCTTTTCCCCTATAGATATTAGAAAAATGGTGGTAAAGTTTAACTTTCAAAATTAACCTATTTTAGAGTGGTAGGGGAGAAATTCTATTCCTAAAGTTCTTATCATTTCTCGTTTGAAAACATGTAAAATGATCTAAAGGGTATTCATATGATATAGTAAGAGTCCAAGATTTGGACTACAAAATTCATCCGATTGAGTCAGTCCCCGTAGTGAGGAAATTTCCGGAGGTATTTCCAAATGATATTCACAGTATTTCTACGAATGGGAAATTAATTTTTGTACAAATCCAATTTCGATTCCTCGTTATCGGATGTCTCCAGCAAAATTGATAGAGTTGAAGGCTCAAATCAAAGACCTACTACACAAAGGCTTCATTTGACCTAGTAGTTCTACGTGGGTTGCCCCCTTTTTTTATATGTGAAGAAGAAGGATGGGTACCTTAGGATATGCATTGATTATCACCAATTCAATAAAGTCAATATTATGAACAAGTCCTCTCCCTCGGATTGATGACTTATTTGATCAACTCAAATGGGCAAACTACTTTTCTAAAGATAAACTGAGATCGGGGTATCACCAACTTAGGGTGAAAGGTGTGGATACGATAAAAAAATTGAATTTCAGACTAGATATGGTCACCATGAGTTCATAGTAATGTTCTATGATCTCACTATTGCCATAGCGGATTGTATAAATCTCATGAATAGGGTGTTTAAATCTTACCTAGATTCGTTTGTTATTATCTTCATTGTTGACATCTTGGTGTAATCAAAAAATAAGAATGAACATATGGACCAAGTGAGGGTTGTGTTACAAGTGCTTACGGACTAGAATGAACTAGTGATGATACGGACTAGAATTTTATGTAATGTGTGAGGGAGTTGAGGTTGACCTAAGGAAAACTGAGATGGTGAAAGTTGTCCTAGACCTTTTACTCAAATTGACATTAGGAGTTTATTGGGTGTATCAGGCTATTATAGGAAGTTTGTGGATGGTTTTGCATCCATTGCATCTCTCTTGACTACCTTGACACAAAAGAGTAAGAAATTTTAGTGGTCGAAGCCATGTGAAAGAAGCCTCCAAATCATGAAAAATAGGCTTACTTCGCTCCGGTGTTGACTTTATCTAACGGTACAAACGACTTCTTTGCATGTAGTGATGCATCTCGACTGGTTTTAGGGTACGTGCTTATGCAACATGGGAAAGTGGTAGCCTATGCTTCTATACAACTAAAGGTGCGTTAGAGGAACTATCCAACTCATGATCTTGAGTTAGCGTCGATGGTATATGCCTTGAAAATATGAAGGATTTACTTGTATGGTGTTCATGTTGATGTATGTACCGAACGCAAGAGTTTTCAATATGTGCTTACTCAGAAGGAGTTTAACCTCTAACAAATAAGGTGGTTGAAATTGTTTAAAGATTATGACATTAGTGTTCTCTATCACCCCTGCAAGGCCAATGTGGTCGCAGATGGTTTAAGTCGTATAACCATGGGTAGTGTGTCTCATGTAGAGGAATCCAAGAAAAAACTAGTAAAATATGTTCACCGGTTTGATATATTGGGTGTTAGGTTGGAAAAATCTCCAAATGGTGATTGTATAGTCCATCAAAACTCCTTCATCATTCATGGTTGAGGTGAATTAGAAACAATACATTGATCAACCATTGATTGAGTTGAAGAAATTCGTTCTTGGTAAGTTTAGTGAATCATTAACCTTGGGGGGATGGTGTTTTGAGGTATAAAGGAAGATGGTGTGTTCTCGATGAAGTGGTTTTAGTAAATTGATCCTTGATGGAGATCATGCGTCCCGTTATTCCATTCATTCAGGTTTGATATATGCATACCAGGACCTTAGGGAAGTGTGCTGGTGGGATGGTTTGAAAAAGGACATAGAAAAATTTATTACTAAGTGTCCAAATTATCAAAAAAGTGAAAGCCGAACACCAATATCCTAGAATCTTACTTCAAGATATCCAAGTTCCTACATGGAAAGGGAAAGACATTTATATGGTTTTTGTGGTAGGTTTTCCTCAGACACAAAATCAATATGACTCTATATGGGTGGTTGTGGATAGGTTGACGAAATTCGCTAGTTTTGTCCCCATCAATTATACCTATTCGTAGGTAGATTATGCAAAGATCTTCATAGATGAGATTGTGTGTCACCATGAAATTTTGTTATCCGTCATATTTGATAGGGGTGCACAATTTAAATCTTGGTTTTGGAGGTCATTCCAACAAGGGTTTGGTACCAAAGTAAAGTTAAGAACCTCTTTTCATCCCCAAAGGGATGGACGAGCGGATCATACTACCCAAACCCTTGAGGATATGGTTAGAGCCTATATCATTGTTTTCAAGGGAAATTGGGATAAACATTTTCCTTTGGACGAGTTTTCTTACATTAATAGTTTCCATTAATTTATATCCATGGCTTCTTTTGAAAACTTGTACGGTAGGAGGTGTAAGTCTCCTATTGGGTGGCTTGAAGTTCATGAGTCTTCACTGTTCTTTCCTGATTTGACTTATAATTCTTTGTAGAAGTTTCATATCATAAAATCTGGTTTCAAACAGCCTATAGTCGGCAAAAGTCTTATGCTGATCATAGGAAAATAGATTTGGAAAGAAAAGGAAGTTGGCGAGAAAATTTGAAAATTTCATACATATAATGGGTGGTTAGATTTGGCAAGAAAGAGAAGTTGAGTCCTCATTATGTAAGTCCCTATGAAATCTTGTAAAGGGTTGGTAAGGTTTCCTATGAGTTAAGGTTTCCTAATGTGTTTGCTTCGGTTCATCCGCTTTCCATGTTTGTATGCTTAAAAAGTTTATCGGCGATCCCTAGTCTATTTATCCTATTGAGGGTCCTTTTGTGAATTATAACTTCTCCTATTATGATGTTCTTGTCAAAATCCTTGATATAAAAGATAATAAGTTAAGGAATAAGGAGGTGGTTTCGGTAAAGGTTTAATGGAAGAATCACCTAGTTTAGGGTGCGACATGGGACGCTGAGGCCGACATAGAGTCCTGTTTCCCTCATCTATTCAATAACTAAGGTTAGTTTTTCCTATTAACAATGAAAATTATAACTAAAATTGAAGTTATATTGATTTTTGAAGACGTTTTGCAAAAATGAGAAGTTTTGGCATCATATAGTAAGTTCAAGTGATCAGTACTTTTGACATGAAAATGTTTCTTTTTTGCTTCTTTTGAGTTATGTTGTGGTTTTTAAATGGCGAGTCTTTATCAAAATGATATGTAGCATCTTGGTAAGTTGAATTTTTTAATAATTAACTAATGTAAGGTATGTTGAGTTGATGTTGTTGTTGTGAGAAGGAAATTCCTCATAATGTTATTTTGAGCCTTATGTGTGATAATTGATGTTTTGAATTGCTATGTCTAAATGTCTTGATTGATGTTGTAGATCATGTTGTCATTTATTGTTGATTGGTTGGGCAGCTATTCTTGAGTCCATTTCTTCCATTCAAGAGATTTTAGTGTCATTCGGGGACGAATATTCCTAACGGGGGGGGGGGGGAGATAATGTAACACTTCGAATATCTAAGACGTGTTCAGGAGCCTAACATAGTTTTAAAAGGTTTAAACATTATTTTAAGGTCTATTGTAACATATATAAGTCATTTAGTAGGTCAACAAATGAAAATGTCCAAGAATGTCATTATCCTATTTAACTAGCTTTTAGGAGTTGAAAAATGATAAACCTTTGTATAAGGGTGTAGAACGCATATTATAGTTAGTTCATAGTCGAAACGTCCCTGTGAGACTTCCTAAGAACCAAATAAGAGCCCTTGAGGAGGACTATTGCAAAAATGACTAAAAGGTGTCAATAGACGGTGTCATAAACAGATGGCAACGACGACTCGTGGTCAAATCGACGTTTCATTGATGGAAACTTAGAAAAATTGACAAAAACCTCATTTGCATAGTCTCTCAATTCATCGACGGAGGTCCACAGTGCCCGTCGATGGACACGCAATCCGTCGATCGTGATCTCGTCTGTGAGGACTGTTCTTGCTGCCCGTTATTTATTAATTCATATAACTAGTTGTCTAATTTAGGTGGTTAATTAGGGGTCAGGGGGAGGTCTAGTTATGTTATTTAACCTCTTACATAAAGCCTCTAAGATAATTAGACTAACCTAATCTTTCATAATTCCAAAACCCAAAATTCTCTTCCTTCTTTATTTTTTCTCTCTATAGTTGATGAACTCAATTGAACACCATACTAGGGGTGGGTTCAAGGCTGCAAAGCTTCAAATTTCTCCATCCAATCTTCATCAATTAGTAAGGTATTGGATTCATTTCACCTTTGATACCTCTTTCCTCAGATGATTTTATCAAATTTATTTTCAAAATGTGAGTTTTCATGTGGGTCTTTTCTAATCACGAAATTTATGCTATGAATTTCTTTGTTTATGATTTATTTTCGATACAATGAATATATTAGCAGTTATTTTAATTCAATTATGTTATTTCTCGATTGATTTGTCTAGTTCATAGAAGATGAACTATTTAACTTAACCTTAGGTTATGATCTTGATATAAATTGTGTAATATTGCTTTAATTGAATAGGTTATTGGTTGAATTACTAATAAATGACGATCTTTATTCAATTATGAATAGATCATAGTTTTTTATAGTCCTATCATGCTAGTTCTTGACAAATTTATCTAAGATTATGACTTTAACCTATGTATTTTGTCTTAATCTATGAACTAGTGGTGGATTATGATGTAGTGATTCAATTAGCATTGTTATCATGTTGGTTATTGGTATATGATGATACTACACTCTAGTTGACTCATATTAAGGTTTTATGGCACAACCTTGATGATAGATTATGAAGGAGACTTGGAAGTCTTGTGATCCCTATTCTTTACTTCGATCATGGTAAATTGTGCTTATGTCATGATGTTCCATCGGAGTATGTCTTGTAATATTATTGATAGGGTTTGTGTGATTTTCAACTGAAATTTATTGACTATGAGATGTTATATGTTTGCTAAGATGTAAATTTTATATGAATGGTAATGAAAGGATTAAACTCATGCAATTGTTATTGAGCTATGATTATGAAATTGTACAAGGGATAGACCCTAAATTAATCTATAATAAGTAATAAAGTTATTAAAGACATTCAAAAGAGGATCTCTATCTTAGCACTGAGAGAACTAGAGTAAGGACTGTCCCTTCCTACATAAGGAAGGTAGGATCACTAATGCACTCTCGCGATTGGAGACTATAATTCACCTAGACTAGTGAGGGTCCCAAATAGATCTCCTAGATCTTGAACTGTATTTCTCTCATAGAAACATAGCTAGTGGATCCACGTAGTTTAGATGTTCATGTTGTTGTACTACCTTGGAAATAGTCTGCCTTCCTTCAAAGTAGGTTTCCATGACATCGGATTCCACATTTGGTCATGTGTTCTATGCTTGTTAAGGAAAGATGTTCCCAACAGGTAAATTGAAATAAAGGAAACAACTCTAACTAGAATAAACAAAGGGTTTTATGTTAGTATAAATAGGGGTATGGGACTCTAAATAAACATTGTACTAGTTAGCCTTGAAGGATGTCTTAGGAAGATAATCTTATATGTGAATATTCTTATAATGGTAAATCATATGTAAATAATGAGATTACGCGTTGTTGATGCTATATGATAGGTAGTTACACTTATGAATATTTTTTTTATCTTCAAATTTAAAGTATGATAATATGTGCTCTTAATGTCATGCTATGCGATGTTGGATGTTGGTCATAATTCTTGTTGGGTTACCTGTTTAATGTTATGGGGCTTTGCTTGATCGTTGAACTTGTTTACTTAATAGGGGTTCATCTGTAATTTTCTTGCTTTGGTTATGTTATAATGAACTATTATGGTTAGTTGTGACTATTATAACAAGATGATAAAGTTGATTTTACTATGTGTCCAATTAAGTGATTTGCATGTTCAAATTACTAAACTTCGTATTGTTTGTCTTGTGATGTACATGTTCTAGACATAATTAATATTCTTAGTGATTGGTATGGTCTTCCTGAATATTCATAAGTCTCTATGAATGAAAAATAGCATATGCAATTGAAATGTCCCTCTTTAGCATTTTTCATTATATGTGTGCACATGGTCCCATACTTAGTACAACTAGCGTACTAACCCTATTTTCTCTCTTTTTCCAAATCATTTTAGGTTCCAATTGTTGAAGAGATTTGTGTCGACTTTGAAGAAGGCTTGGAATTCTCAATCATCATAGTTGCCTAGGTCCTCACTTTACGAGGGCAATGCCACTATCTAGCTAATGATGTTGTTTTTTTAAGACGCATAAGTTATTTTCTTTTCATTTGGATATTAAACATAGCCTATATGAGGCCTTATTGTATTGATGTATGGGTTAGGCCAAATTTGATATATTCTTGTTAGATGGTACTGAGATGAGACATCCATTTGTGACATGTTATATTTTATATATCTATGTGCAATAAAAGTAGAAGACTAAGTAATCTTCCTATACGAAGGGTCTATGTATACTCGATATATATTTTATGTGTATGTAGAGGTTTATGTAAATCTCAATGAAGAAGTAATGAGAAGTTTTTCGATTTTCCGCATTTTTTGTCTATGAATGCAATGATTTAAGCCGAGAGATTAGTTTGAGTCCTCAAAGTGGACGACAACACCGGTAACGTCTAGCGGGTGCTTCTCAGATGTGACATTATCCCAAAAAGAAAAGTCAACCTAAACCTTAAAAACTACGATAATATGCAGAAAATTTACAATCAACATAAAAATACCCCCAAAACATAGTTGTCACGTGTAAAAATCTAAAATGCAAATACTAGAATAAAATGAAATAATCAATTCCCAAATGATGTTGTCATCTAAATAAAACAAAATCATATACAGGAATAAGAATATTCGTTGAAAATAAAACCAGTTACTTCACAAGTATCCACATGAAGATAAAAATAAAGAGAATATAAGGTATCACTAAAATCCGGGCTAGTAACAAACAAAATATAGTAGAATCAAGATGTTAGTGCCAAACCACATTATTCAACAAGCGAACCTCTAAAACAGAGGTAAGGAAACAGAATGCATGTACTCCTTATACCCCATCTAAACTTGCACCACTACAACTCGCTAAATACTGACCTAACCTAACAACTCACAGTTTAGATAGAACATAGCTCAATAACAACACTTAAACAAATTAAATATCCTCAGTAATGACACTTAAAAAAATTATATACTCAACAACTAAACTTTATTAAATTACATATCATCAACAACTAATTCAGTATTATTTATCACAAATTCCACAAAAATACCCTAACAAAATTCACAACACATAAGATCAAGTTCACCATTGATAATGATGTGCAATGTAATAAAATTCAATGAAAAATATAGTGATGCATGTCAGACCTAACAATACACACCCACTGTCTCTCATGCTGGGACCCATAGGGAACATATCTCTCCATGCAACCAACACGGCGTACGATACGATTCTTGATAATAGTAACCATTATGGCACGGAATACATTCCCAAAAATATAGTATCCATCGCCAAAATCTGATCTATGATTCGAAGGTCCTGGGTGCCACATTTTTCAAGTAAGATAAGTAGGTCGGTTGCTTTAATTTTGAGGTACATTAGAGTTATTTATGTTTTTATTATCTTTATAAATAATCAATCAAACATGCATGCTATTAATATTTTCTTTTAAATATTACGATATTAGACATAAGTAACAATTTTTTTTCTTTTTAGGAATTAGTTGTCTTATTCGCTGAAACTTTGAGGAAAAATGAATTTTTTTCACACTAAAATTTTTATTTGTATAAACTATCTAATAGTTTTAACTCAATATATTCATATTCTATTAACTTTATGTGGTGTTCCAAAATATAACAAAAGAAAATACGAATTTAAGTTTCAATCTAGTCAACTTACTTAGTAAGAAAGTTGTTGAATAATATTATTCATTACTATTTAAGTATACTGTTTATAGTATTTATTTCACATTCATAATTAATTGATAAAGTATAAACACGTTACACTCATATCAAGAGGTTAATAATTAGTGAAAGAGAAAGTAATAGAACTTACAAATTAATTATGGTGAATAAGAGTTTTTAGAAAAATAAGAATGAATGGAAGGGAAAAAAACTCGCACATCAACTGGAAAAAAAAAAGACAAAACAAAAGGAATAAAAAAAGAATGAAAGAAAAATATCAATAAAAAAAAAACAAAAGGAAAAAAAGAACGAAAGAAAAAATCCAAAAATTAATGTTGCCAACAAGGTTTGAACCGATGTTGCCTATGTGGCATATTACCTACTTTGCCAATTGAACTGTGAACCATTTTATTCATTGCGTTGAAATGAAAATATATATTGGTTTTCTTAAACATGTATATATATGCATAAAAAGTTTTCTGTGAGATTAGTGGTTTTCGTGACACCCCCACAGGCAACCATAGATCAGCTCCTGTCACTCTCTGTACACAAAACGTCCCTCGAAATGGTACATCCTCATATTACATAACACTTATAACAACCATGTATCATAGTTAATTCAAATTACATGTTCATAAAAGTAATGAGGAGACGCCCATTTTAATATCGATGCACAATTTACAACAATACAATAGTGATACAACATCAACAATTGAACCATTCTATTAAATTATTCTCAAACATAAAACACAAGAAATTAATCATGTTACCATTTAATTACTCTTTTTCCATAATTAGAATTATTCGACATAGACAAGTAAACAGTCACCAAATTACATTACTCCATAACATATACCAGAAGGAATACATGAATTGAGGATGCTTAACAAGGGTTTCGAATTCCACTTGTCTCAAATAGTTTATGAATGACTCCTGAACTTTAGCTATCCTCTTTCAATTGAGTTGAAAATAAATAAAATCTATTTGTATAAATAATTACTATAATATTTAAAAACTACCAACATCCATATCACTACAACTCTAGCCTAGACCCACAACTCACTCGATTTATAACCAAGATTCTAAATTTAGTGTCAATTAACATGTTTAGGCCCATGTTTTTATGAATTTTAAGCCTAGGATTATGTCCTAACTCCTCCAATATCATAGTCTAATAGTATTAATATAATATCATATATCATTTATTTAATTATGTATATTAATATCCAGACATTAATCGTAAAATGGTGAATAAATTTCAATGTGTAATGAACATCCTTAATCAATGAAAACTTTACAAACATCTAAGTCACATAATTAGGTTATTTAATTTATGAAAATGAGAATCATTTTCCAAAATCACATGAAAAATGATCACTTAAAGTCTTTTTTATCTTAAGAAATTCCAACACTACAACACATGGCCAAAAATCTTGAAGTAATCCACAACTTTAACAACAAATATGCAACAGTACATCGACATGCACTTCTATTTCTTCATCAAACATTATTTAATATATAAAATGGGTAGGATTGGGATAATTAATATTTAATGTCTGCCCCACAACCCCAAAATAAATGAATATACTACAATTTCAGAACTGTATATAAATATCTAGTATATGTGTATTAGGATAGAAAATTAATCTTATATATTCTGTTCTTACCTAATACTCGCTCTTTCCCTTCTTGAGGTGGCTAAGATCTTCACGAACTTCTATGTTTTTCTTTCTTCCACATAGGTGAGTTACTACCTCTCTTTTCTCTTCCCCACAATGTGGACTAATATGATAAACCGGACTAACTTATTTTATTATGAGTTAAATAATATAGTGTATTAAATAATTTATTAATTTAACCCGTAAAATATTTATTAAATTACTTATCTAAAAGAATACATAAATTAATTAATTATAGTTATACGAATAATGTAAATTTCTCAAATCAACTTCACAGATTGATAAAAAATAACTCCAGACAACTATTGAGATGGATAAAATGGTAACTTTATAAAAAATTCTAAAATTGGCATTCCGGGTCATTAAATTTTGAAGGTAATTTTGAAAGAAGGAAATACTTTCTAAGAGATGTTTGACCATAGATTTCAAATAAGAGTGTGAAAAGTTTTCCTTAAAAAGCTTTGAAACGTAAACAATGGGGAAATCATAGCTCATTAGATGATTTCTCATATCATCATTAGTATTAAGTATGCATTAACTTAAATATTTTCATTAGAGTGTTCATAGAGACTGTTATATTAATTAACTTTACACTCTTATAGGTGAGTATGTTTTGGTAACATTTACTAAGGCTCATTTTAGATTAATCTTATCTTTTACATAAGCCTCTTATAATGTGTCGAGACATTCATTAACTTTAGCACATTTGCTCTTCATAAATACTCACCCCTTTACATGAATGTTCATTTAATCATATGCCAATGCACTTGGTCATTTAATGTGTGTCACACTCTTACTTAACCCCTTCTAGTTTTTACATCATTTCATCACATACATATAAGGTTCACTTACTTTTAACATATGCTAGACTTCTGAGTAAACACATACAAGCCATGAGGCTTCATTCATAGTTTGTCTAAATAATTCATGTTTACCCAAGATTATGTGGTACAAGACTTATGCATCTTGTAGATATGCCAAGATATTGATTTTTAACTTTAAATGCAGCATTCATTAAGTATTTACTGATGTATTACTTATATGTCAATACGAAATTGGGAAAAGGGAACCCAACTTCGAATTTCTTGGACAACACTAAATTATATTTTTCACCTAATTTTTTATCTACATTTCGGCTTGGGGAACCTGATTTCGAATCCCCTCACTAACATTATTTTTCCATTCTTTTTCCATTCTTTTTCCCTCCCCTCACTTCACCTTAGGTGTTTTAAGCATTAGCAGATCCGGAATCGAACCCCCTTAGCAAAATTCATTTATTTCTCTTTTTCCCATGTTTGCCGAGAGGAGGTGGGTTCGAATCCCACTTCTCTCATTATTATTATTATTATTAATTTCTATCCTTGTATCCTCCTTTAGCCAAGAGGTTGTGGGTTTGAATCCCACTCCCCCCATTATTTTTATTAATTTAAAATTTCCCTTTTACTCACTCGTTTTCCAAGAGGTTGTGGGTTCCACTCCCACACCTCACTTTTTTTTTCATCTTTCATGTAGTGAAGTCTTGAGTTCAATCCCCACTGACCTCAAATGTTTTAAATTTATTTTTAAACTTCTCAAACTTCAAGTATTCTTACCGAAAACTCCATCACAAGTGCTGGAAATTTTAATAATTTTTCTATCCTTTATTTAACAACATTTATACGTTCGTTTTGTGGTATTTTCACAAATTTTTTAACGCATTTTTAGGTGTAGATTCATTGTTATTTTAACTTAAATTTTTACATTTAAGATCAGCCACCTTACACTTCATTTAAACACGACAATTTACACAACTTATGCACAATAATTCCAATCATCAAACACGCCATTTTAAGACTTAAAAACGGAGAACAACAAACATTTTACACATTGCACCACATCATTTTCGGTTGACATCACTGAACATGCTTGCTATTTCCAAACACAAAATCACAAAGAACATCATATTTCACATTTAGATACCTTCAACATACCACCGACATGATTTCTAACCTAATTTAGATTGAAATCGGAAGGAGACTAGGGACAAGGAATTTGACAATAAAGGGGACAACACCCTAGTTTCAAACATTAAATTTTGTAGAAAGAAATTTCTCTTGGAGTAACGATTAAAAGAGAGAAAACACATACCTGGTTGTTGCTTTCCAGAACATCAAAGTGCTACCCAAATCCTCCATAAAACCTTCAACATGATCCCGTCGAGAAAATGATGTAAATTTTTCGTTTCTTTACTTTGCTTGCTTGTTTGTATATTTTTTTTTGTGAGTTCTTTGAGTGTAGAGAATTTTTGATTGTTTGCTAATGTTTTTTTTTTTTGTTTTTGCATCAACGAAATCAAGACGGATGACAGAGAGAGAGAAGTTTAGGTGTGTGAGAGAGTGTCTGTGAGATAGTGCCCCTTAAAACTAGAATAGTTTGCAAGACTTAGTAAATTTAATTTAATAATTAATAACTAAAAATATGATTTCCCCTGTTTTTTTAATCAGCCATTAATTAAATAATATAAATTAATTACATTAATTTACCCACTTAAATAAAAATAATTTAATTCATTGATTTCACCTACGTTCGAACACGGGCGGAGAAAGACTTTACTCTTAGAGCCCATTTTCAGCACTCTCTCCCAAAAATACCCCTCCACCTTATTAATTAAATGATTAAATATATATTTAGGGTAATAAAGATTTTATCCTTAGCCTGGTAAAAGACCATTTTACCCCAAGACCCTCAAAACATAACATTTTCCCCTTTTTAAGTCCAGTAAAGACCCATACGGGTAAATCTTCATATTCGGAAGCCCTACATGGTAGGACCCAACCTTTCTTAGATTAAAAAAATCCCCAAGTTAGTTTTCATGGCTTTTCCAAGAGCTCATAGGCTTGGTTCTACGTGCATCATTCTGTGTGAACCCGGTCTAATCGTAGGAATTTTAGACACATTAGGCATTACTTATCTTATACATTTTTATGGTTGTTACATTATCCCACCCTTAGGAACATTCGTCCCACAATCAAAGTACTAATTATTTCGCATAATGACAATTATATCATAACATAGTTACTACACATAGTCAAGCAATAGCAACAAAGAATGGAGAGATAAGAAAACTTAGAGTTTAGAGTAGGGAGTCTAACCTCAAGAGCTTAACAAATGGGGATAGAGGGATATCATATCGTCCTCGGCCTTCCATGTAGAACCCTCAAAAAGATGGTTCCTCCACAATACCTTCACTGTGGAAACCTCTTTGTTTCACAGCCGCTTTACGTATCTGTCTAGAGTCTCAACAGGTATCTCCTCATAGGACAACTCTTCATCAACCCTCAAACCTTCAACAGGTAGAATCGATGTTGGATAACCCAGGAACTTCTTCAACATGGACACATGAAAAGACTGGATGAACAAAATCTAGATCCACATGCAATGCCAACTCATAGGCCACCTTACCCACACGTTGTAGGACCTCATATGGCCCGAAATACCTCGGACTCAACTTCCCCTTCCTTCCAAACCTTTTCACCACTATCAGAGGTGAAATCTTCAAGTAGACATGGTTACCAACATCAAACTCTAAGGGTCGCTTCCTCTTATCCTCATATGACTACTGGCGACTGTAAGCAGTAGCCAACCTGTCTCCAAGGCCACGTGAAAGATCTATGGACTCAAAAAGGATGACTCGCCAACCTCGAAGCATCCAACTGAAGACCTACACCTCCTACCATACAGTGCCTCAAACTATTCCATCCAAACGCGGGAGTGATAACTGTTATTATACGAGAACTGTATCAAAGGCAAATGGTCATCCCAATTACCTTTGAAGCCAAGCACGCACGCACTAAACATGTCCTCTAATGTCTGAATGGTGCACTCAGCCTGCCCATCTGTCTGAGGTTTAAAGGTAGTACTAAGCTTCACATGCGTACCTAAACTATTCTGGAAAGATCTCTAGAAATGAGAATTGAACTGAGCTCCTCTATCTGAAATGATAGACAAAGGAATCCCATGCTATTTAACAATCTGATCAATATAGAGTCTTGCATAGTCCTCCGCTCTGTTAGTAGACTTCACAGGTATAAAGTGGGCAGACTTAGTCTTTCTGTCCACAATAACCCATATGTAGTCATGCTTCCTCCCAGTCTTTGAAAGACCAACCACGAAGTCCATATTAATGTCCTCCCACTTTCATGTCGGAACCTCGATAATCTGATTTAGACTTCCTAGCTTAAGATGCTCTGCCTTAACCTACTGACAATTAGTACACTTAGCCACATACTCCTCAATGTCCTTTTTCATGCCATCCGACCAATAGATCTGCTTAATATCATTATACATATTGGTAGAACGTGGATGTATGAAATATATGGGACCATGGGAATCTGCAACAATCCTGGTCCGTAAATAATCCACATTTTGTACTCACAGCCTGTCATGGTACCTAAGTATGCCATCAAATCCGAAGGCAAAACACTCAATCATCTTTGTCAATAGTGAGTCCTTCAGCTCCATCAACACAGGATCAAGATGTTGACCCTTCTTGACTTAAACTACCAATGATGATTCAGAACTAGGATGGACTGAAACACCCTCACTAGTAGAGTTAACCAACCTCACACCAACTCCTTCTTCTCATCCTCAACGTGGGTTGTACTTCCCATGCTCATCCTTCTTATAGCATCAGCTACAACATTAGACTTACCTGGATGGTAGTGGACATTCATGTCATAGTTTTTTCAAAAGCTCCAACCATCTCTGCTGACATAGATTTAACTCTTTATTTAAACACGGACTGGAGACTCTTGTGTTCTGTGATTACATCCACATGTACTCCATACAATTGGTGACACGACTTCTTCAGCGCAAACACCATCGCTGCAAACTTTAAATCATAAAATGTATATTTCTTCTCATGAGCCTTGATCTGTCTGGATGCATAGGCTATCACCTTACCACCCTGCATATGAAAACAACATAAACCAACCGTAGATGCATCACAATATATAGTGTAATTCTAACCACACTTGGGCAAGGTAATTATCGAGGATGAAGTGTGTCTTTCCTTGAGATCTTTTCACAATTCTCTGCCAAATCAAACATGACTTTCTTCATCGTCAGGAGGTGAGAGGGGAGGCGATGAAAGAAAAACCCTCCATAAACCTGCGAAAGTAACCACCTAATCCCAATAAGCTACGGATATCTGTGGGAGTAAGAGGTTTTTGCCAGTTCTTAAAAACCTCAGTCTTCCTGGGATCTACCTCCACACCTTTATCAGACAATACATTACCCAGGAAGGTCATTGATATGAGCAAGAATTCACATTCGTTAACTTGGCATACAGCTGATGTTATCTAAGTACCTGCAAAGTTAGTCTCAAGTTTTGTTCATTCTTTTCCTTGATCTTAGAATAGATGAGAATGTCATCAATGAATATTATGACGAAGGATTCAAGCTATTCACGGAAAATTCTGTTCATGAGGTCCATAATTGCAGCAGGTGCATTAGTTGGACCATAATGACATTACTAGGAAATCATAGTGACCTTAACGGGTATGAAAGGTTGTCTTTGGGATATCATCACCCCTAACACTAAGCTGATGGTGATGTGAAGGAAGATAAATCTTCGAGAAGAAACTATACCCTTAGAGTTGGTCAAACAAATCATCTATTTTGCGGAGTGGATAATTATTCTTTATAGTGACCTTGTTGAGCTGCCGATAATCGATACACATTCTAATGGTTCCATCTTTTTTTTTCACAAAAAACACTTGAGCGCCCCAAGGGGATATGTTCAGCTGAATGAAACCCTTATAAGTGAAATATTTTAACTACAGCTTCCACTCTTTGAGTTTAGTTCAAGACATTCTATAAGAAGGAATTGAAATTGGTTTAGAATAGGGTTCTAAGTCTATACCAAAGTCAATAGCTCTAGGGGGATGAACTCCATGCATATCATCAGGAAATACATCTTGAAACTCACTAACTACATGCTCTGAGTGTATGGAAGGAATGTCATGATACAAATCATAAACACTCACAAGATGACACAATAACCCCTTGGACATCATTTTATTGGCCTTAAGGTTCAAAATCAAGGGATTAGGACGAATCGATTTGTACCCCTCCCAAACCAGATCTTTTCCATTCGGGAAACGAAACCTCACAACCCTATTACGACAATCGATACAAGCACATAAACAATGATGCGAGTCCATGCCAAGAAGAACATCAAAATCATTCCTAGGTAATTCAACCATGTCACAGATAGTCTTACCGCGTAAAACTATTGGGAAATTCTTGTATACCCTAATTAGTCCTTACATTTTCTCCTAAAGGTGTACTAACCACTATAGGATCATGCAGAACTTCAGGCAATATTTCAAAAGTGAGAGGAAGCAAAGGAGTTACAAAGGAAAGAGTAGACCCTGGATCAAGTAAAGCATAAACAGAAGTTGAAAATACTTGCAGCATACCTGTGACCACATCAGCGGACTTCTCCTGCTCCCCTGCCCTTTAGGGCGTAGATTTGTTCCACTTAGTAAGTCAGCTGCTATTTTACCCTGTGGTTAGTCCTAGGTTGGGCATTACCTCCAGCCTGATTCTTATTCTGTGGGGAGTCCCTGACCATGTGTCCATTCTTACCACATCCGAAACAGGGATTAGTGCCCTGTCTTCACTCTCCTCTTTGATCATGTACACACTTAGCACATTCCTTTCTGGGACGCTGAACGTCACCTCCATTACCTTTCTTGGGCTCGGGTCTGTCTCCCCTGGGTGCTGCACTCTATTACAAGTTAGAGTTCCCAGAACTCTGCTGCCCCTTTTTGAACCTGGGCTGTTCATGAACACCGAAGTTTTTCATGTTTCCTCCATTGGTAGGACTTTTTTTATCAGAAAGCTTAGGCCTCCTAGAATCACGAACGCCCCTCCTCTTTCGGCTGTCCTCTACTTGCTGGACATGCACCATCAGCCTAGAGTGGTCCATGTTATCGTGGAGCATCAAAGACCGACACTCCTCCTCTAAGTATCAATTGATCCCTTTGAGAAACCTTTTCATCTCATCCCTGCTGTTAGACACAAGGGAATTGGCATACCTACACATCTTAACAAACTTCAGGGAATACTCCCTCACTGTCATCAATCCTTGCTTCGTGTTTATAAATTCCTCAACCCTAGCTTCTCTAATCTCCCTAGGGAAGAATATCTCTATATTAGCTTTCTTAAACAGCTCCCAAGTGCTCAGAACTCCACCGAACACCTGGCTATCTGGCCACATATTGCACTAAGTCTGTGCAACATCTTTCAGCTGATAGGAAGCCAACTAAGCCTTCTCAGTATCTGTAGCCCCCATGGACACAAAAATCTTGTGGACCTCATCCACAAACTCTTATGGCTCCCATGAAATTTTGGACCCTGTAATGATAGGAGGATTCATCCTCGTGAAATCACGCAGTCTATAAACCATGCTACGCACTTGTGGATTCTCCTTCCTCCCAGTTGACTTAGGCAGTCATGTCCTGGGACTGCATAGTGATTTCCTGTGCTATCTGGGCCAGAGATGACCGCACCTCTTCTTAAGTCAACCCAGCTGGGTTAACTTGCATAGACACTCCTTCAGTTGGAGCCTGGGGTGGAACTTGATTGTTCCCAGGAGCTACTCCTCCTCTCCTCTGACAAATGTTTGTACTTGTATTCATTCTCTAAAAACAACAAGAGTTGTTGTTAGACACGCACATAAAACCAAGAAATCAGTCATTAGCAAAGGCATGATAAGATTAGAAGAAGGGAAATTTTCCTGAGCATCATGCAGTATCTAATTAAAGATAGTGGTGCACTTTACTACCATGACTTAGGAACTACTCAATGTGGTTGATGTGAACTTATTATCCTCAGAATTTAACCTAGTGCACTGATACAACTTTATCATGATAGTAATATGGACCCCAGATGAGACTAGAGTCGATTACCTCTCAAAGATCGTAGGCAAGCCTATATACATCATCTTTACTTCATCTAGGTTATTTTTTACATAAAATTTGAACTTTTTGTTATTTAACATTCGTATAAGACATTCTACTTAAACTCATAAATGTTCACAATAAACCATCAAACATTAAGATCTTCAAATTAAAGAAATAATTCATAGTTACATTTAATATATATTTTCCAAAACGGCACCAATACAAAATTTGAAATGAACTGGTAAATGAAACACTAGTAGAACATGCTCCACTATCTATGGCCTACATCCAAGCTAGATAATAACAGTAGACAAACTCGATAGCATGAGGGCCTACTATGTTTGGATGAAAGCACGGCGTCTTGATAGCTATACCGTTTTACCGTACGATCTAACGTCCACTTGTGCCTGCATCTAAACATAGATAATTGTATGAAATTAGTGCACACTTGTACTAAGTATTGGTATATGCAATTACACACCAATGACATGCATGAGAAAGAATAGATCTTTCATAACAACATGATTTATAAATTCAAGTTAGGGGACTTTCCAAATTTGGATTACGAAAGTCAATGAACCTGGCAAATTTGGATTTTGAAAGTCATGCCATGAGTGTAACATGCATCATCAAACTTATCATTTTGCAAATATCACATAACATATTTCACATATAATATCACGTAGTTCATATCATTCTTTCATATGCCATGAGACCTTGGGATAATGGACTTGATGTGAGGACTTCCCAAAATGAGGGCTAAACATATGGGGCCTCAACTAGGGAGCCTTCTTTAGCAAACACATTGTCTGCTTCACTCATTCATAAATACTTTATTTTTCATTCTTTTGTATACCTGTCCATTCACAAGTCATCCCTAGGATGTAGTTTAAGACTCTCATCAGGCTTGCTCTGTAATGACCAAGAATAACCTAGCGTCATTACATAAGTCTAGCTCACCTCTTGATTATCCTATCTTTACACCTTTGGCATCGTTCATTTCATTATGTTCATCATTTGATGATGGCATCATTCATTCTTTGGGAAATATTACTTTAACCGACATACATCATATCATGTGAGAATAATGAAATTCAGTGTCTCCCCCACACCGAAAAAGAGGTGGAATCACCGGTAAAAGTGACCCAAAACATGCTAGCGTACATGGGAATTGAACCCCGCTAGATCCTTATATTGGAATTATAGGTTCGAAGACTAGGAGATAGAAGGATATCCATACCCGTCATGCCATACAATATCATGTCATAAGAGTTACGTGAACCTTTGCCCTTCCCGATAGAAGGCATCGCCGCTCGTAGCAAGCCTATCGGTGCTCAGTATAAAGTTCCATTACAGTCAACTCATACATCATGGAAGTTGGCTTCTAACATGAGCACATCATAGCTCATTAGATGATTTCCCATCTCATCATTAGTTTTAAGTATGCATTAACTTCAATACTTTCATTAGAGTGTTCATAGAGACTAGTCTCTTCATTAACTTTACACTCTCATAGGTGAGTACGTTTTGGTAATATTTACTTTGGCTCATTTGAGATTGATCTCATCTTTCACATTAGCGTCTTATAATGTTGTCACCACATTCATTAACTTTAGCACATTTTCTCCGTATAATTACTCACCCCTTTACATGAATGTTTATTTCATCATTTTATGCCAATGCACTTGGTCATTGTGGTGTTCACATTCTTACTTAACCTCTTTTAGGTTTTACATCATTTCATCACGTACATCTTAGGTTCAATTACTTTGAAACTTATGCTAGACTTATGACTAAACACATACAAGCCATGAGGCTTCACTCATAGTTTCTCTAAGTAATTCATGTTTACCCAAGATTATGTGGTACAAGACTTATGCATCTTTTAGATATTCAAAGATATTCATTTTGATCCTTAAAGGCATTATTCATTAAGTATTTACTTACGTTTAACTTATACGTCAATACGGAATTGGTCAAGGGAACCCAACTTCGAATCCCTTGGACAGCACTTAGTTAATTTTCTTTCACCGAATTTTGGATTTACATTTCGGCTTGGGGAACCTGATTTCGAATCCCCTCACAAACATTATTTTTCCTTTCTTTTTCCGTCCCCTCAATTCACCTTAGGTGTTTTAAGCAATAGGGGATCCATGATCGAACCCCCATACCAACATTCATATATTTCTCTTTTTCCTATGTTTTTTCCATGTTGGCAGAAAGGAGGTGTGTTCGAATCCCACTTCTCTTATTATTATTTGTTTAATATTTCTCCTTGTCACCTCCTTTATCCAATAGATTTTGGGTTCGAACCCCACTCCTCCAATTATTTTTATTAATTTAAAATTTCCCTTTTATTCTCTTGTTTGGACGAGAGGTTGTGGGTCCGAATCCCACACCCCTATTTTTTCCATCTTTCATGTACTGAGGTCTTGGATTCAATCCCCACTGACCTCACATGTTTTAAATTTATTTTTAAACTTATAAAAATTCAAGTATTCTTACTGAAAACACCATAACCAAGTGTTGGAAATTTTATTAAATTTTCTAGCCTTTATTTAACAACATTCATACGTTCGTTTTGTGGTATTTTCACAATTTGTTTGATGGGTTTTTATGTGTAGATTTATTGTTGTTTTAACATACATTTTTCCACTTAAGATCAGCCACCTTACACTTCATTTAAAAATCACAATTTACACACCCTATGCACAATACTACCAATCATCAAACAAGCTATTTTAAGACTTCAAACCAAAGAACAACAACAAACATTTACACATTATAGTACATAATTTTTGGTTGACATAATTGAACATGCTTGATATTTCCAAACACAAAATCACAAAGAACATCAATTTCACACTTAGATACCAGCAACTATACCAACAACATGATTATTAACCTACTTTAGATTTAAACCGAAAGGAGACTACTGAGAAGGAATTCGATAATAAAGGGGACAGCCCTAGTTTCATACGTTGAATTTTGTAGAAATAAATTTCTCATGCAGAAAGGATTCCAAGAGAGAAAACCCATAACTGGTTGTAGCTTTCAACACCTTCAAAGTACTACACAAATCCTCCACTAAACCTTCAACCCGATCCTATCGAAAAGATGATGTAAAATTTTGGTTTTTTAAGTAAGCTTGCATGTTTTTTTTTTTTTTTAAGTTCTTTGATATTATACTACTTTTTGTTGTTTTATAATGTTTTTTTTTTCTATTTTTTTAGCAAAGAAATCAAAAAGGACGAGAGAGAGAGAGAGGTTTAGGTGTGTGAGAGATTTTGTGTGAGATAGTGCCCCTTAAAACTAGGATAGTTGACAAGACTTAGTCAATTTAATTTAATAATTAATAATAAATACATAAAAATATGATTTCCCCTATTTTTTTAATAAGACACTAATTAAATAATATTAATTAATTAGATTAATTTACCCATTTAAATAAAAACAATTTAATTAATTTCTTTCATCTAGGTTCGAACACGGGTGGAGCAAGACTTTACTCTTACAGCATATTTTCAACACTCTCTCCCCAAAATATCCCTCCAACTTATTAATTAATAATTAAATATATATTTAGGGTAATAATTTTATCATCTTTAGACTTGTAAAATACTATTTTACCCCTAGTCCCTCTAAACTTAAAATTTTCCCCTTTTTATGTTCGGTAAAGACTTATCCGGGTAAATCTTCATATTCGGGAGCCCTACATGGCTGGACTCAACCTTTCCTATCTCAACTAAATCCACAAGTTAGTTGACTTGTCTGTTGCATGGGTTCTAAGTCCTGGTTCTACGTGCATCAATATGTGTGAACCCGGTCTAATCGTAGGCATTCTAGGTACATCAAGAATTACATATCTTATACACTTTTAGGGTTGTTAAAGAGATAATTTCTCAACACATAGCTTTTAAAAGCTCTATTCGAATCAATGTTCCCTTTTTTGTTTAATACTCTTTTGAGAAATCTTCGTTTCCTCTTAAATTAAATGTGAAAATATTTATAAAATCTTAGGAAATACTTAGTTACCTTACAACTTTTGAGAAATGATCTCAACTCTTTACTCTTTGCTTAACTGGAAAGTTTAGTCTTAAATACTCTCTTAGAAAATAATTAGTTTCCTTATAATTTTTTAAGGAAAGACTTCAATCTTTTTACTCATTGTTTTATATATAAAATTTGAGATTTAAAAGAAAATTAAAATGTTTAGTTAATACACTTGAAAACATTTAAGACTTTTCTTTTACTTACTTCTTAACTTTAGACTTGACTCTTACCTTTTTTCACTTTGATCTTAACTTTCCTTGAATTAGATTATGGATTCAAGGTTATAATTTGAGTTTTTTGATGATTTGTAGGATTTTAGAAATCATTTAAAAAAATAATAATCATTGGAAGGTGTTAATATATCTTAGAAGAATTTAAAAGGTTGAATGTATGAAACCTGGGCGAAAAACACAAATTGTTTGGGGCGTGAGGTGCCTTGCCTACTCAGGTGCATTTAACGAATTGTTCGACTCGCTTTTCATCCTTAAAGCCTCCAAACCTCCCTAATTCTTTAAGAAACACTTGGAACTATTGATTTCCACGACACACATTGGATTCAACTAGGAAAAAACTCAATGAAACAAGAATCAAACATCAATAGGCATCCAATAATTCATCAACAAGAATTCGAAAATTTTCTTGAAGAACTTAATCTTTTAACATGTAAACAACTCATAAATCACAGAATTGAAACAAAATGGTGTGTGGGTGAACTAAACAAAAAAACATATCTCATGTACCTTGATGGGGATCACCCCTGAAAAGTTCTACCTGAAGTACTTCACGTTCATGGCAAATTCTTCACTTTTCTTCCTTTTCTTCTTCTTTAGTCTCATCTCAATGCCCTAAGAAAGATTTTGATTTTCCAAAACAGACCTAAGCCTTATTTTTATCCTTAATAAAATCCTAAAACGAATTAGGAAAATAAGTAGTGAAAAGACTAGTTTTCCCTTCCTTAAATTTGAAAATTAGACTTTCCTCACTTCAACAACCTAACTTTTGATAGGCATATCCCCCTCAAACGATATCAAAAATGCGCAAACATGGCAGCGCTGGAAATATCTCTCCAATCCTTTCCAACCATATCAATAACTTCATCTAAATCACCGTGATATAGGACTTATGGCTGTTTCAATATGACCTAAAATTTACTTTCTTAAACTGAGAAAATTTTCCAGATTTTTCTCTTTCATTCCAAAAGAGAATATTTTGAGTTTCATAGATATTTCGGGTTATAATATCTAACATACCTGGCTTACTTAGGTCATCGGAAGACTTAACACAATATAAGAATAATTCTCACAAATATAGCTTAAATAAATGCCTTGGCCAAAATGAAAATTAAGTCTCACACCTAATATCTGAATTGGTCGAACCAGGTTCTAGATAGACTCTTCAGTTGATATGAAACTTATTCAACCCTCTAAGTATTAACCACATCAATCACCTCAAATATTTTCTTCAACTCTTTTACAAAGTTATTCAGATCCTCAGTAGTGCTTGATCCAGTGAAACTAGAAGGATTCACTCTCAGAAATTAATGAATACTTGAGGTATCAGTCCCTTCTTGTAGATCTCCTTTCTATTGACCGAGTAGGTTGGTTACTACTTGACATAGCATCGAGATGGATTCACGGAACTCAATATTTGTAACCTCTCCTTGAGCTTGCACATCTTGTGCATTGAATAACTTTTATTCCTCAATAGTTTTCCTGGTCGATCGACCTATGACTGCTTTTTGTGGAGGAATGATAATTTGAAATAAGCATGAATTAGAGAGAGACTTTTTATAGATAAACTCTAAAGCCCGAAAAGAATGTGAAGAAGTGCGATGTTCGTAAAAGTTGTAGCATCAGTATCATAGATGTGGAGCGCTTTAGGCTGATAACCAATACTCTATAAACACACCTTCATTGTTGTCCTTGAGCGAACACTTGATCTATCTTACTTAACTAAGAAAAAGACAATGCACATCTCAAGTAAAGAATTAAAAGCATTTTCTTCAAAAAAAACATGAATAATTGTCTTGACCAAAATGAAACTAAGTGTCAACATTTTAACATATGAAATATAAGATAAATTATACTCTAAAACTGAACTAATAACCATCTATTTGTCTGTGAAGCCTGTAATAACTAAGATGGATGTTGGGAAAAACCGAAAAACATCCTAATGACCTAATCTAGAAAGGCAATAAATGGATGTTCTCTGGAATGCAAAAAGGCTCAGCAAGTGACTATAGAGTGCTCAACGGGATCAACGGTAAGGTGTGTGCTAATCTTGGTTACCTGCGTCTGCATCATTAAACAGTGCAGGGCAACCGGCATAAGTACATTGTATGTACGAGTATGTGAGTTGGAAATCTAAATGACGACTTGCGTTTGAGAGGATTAAGATGAACTTACCTTGGATCTACTCAACTAAAGGATATGCTTAACTATAAGTATGTATATGAAGCAAAATAAAGCACATGTTATATATATAAATCTTCTAAAACAACTTAGTTCTTTAAACAAATGCAATACCAAAGTCAACATTACTTCTATGAAAGTAATATGACTTTTGTGGGAGATTCTCTAACTTACAACCATCACTCTCAGGTTAAGTGATGATACAATGTTTTAACTTAGGTTACCCAAGGACCTTTCTATACCTTGCCATCGGTACAATACCTTAATTATATTGATGTATCCAATAGATAAAGTGACTTGATCATCTAAAAAGTATGACCCGTCAATTCCAACGATGGATTCGTGGTTTACATGGAGACTTGAGTTATTATGAATCCTCATCTCCACATCGGTGCTCAATACTACTCCCAAAACATACTTTAGCTCATAAATTTAGTAAAACTTCCTTCCTTTGGATTAATATAATTTAGTGAACTCTTTAGCTTTAAAAAGCCCCTGGAGGAATCAATATTCCCCTTTTTGTTCAAAACTATTTTGGAACTCTTTGTTTCCTTTTAATTTAAATGTGAAACATTTATAAACATTTAGGGAATACTTAGTTCCCTTATCTATTTTTAGAAATGACGTCAACTCTTGCTCTTTACTTGACTTAAAAGTTAACTCTTAAGGAATTCTCAGTTCCCTCATAGGTTTTGAGAATTTAACTCAACTCTTTACTCTTTTCTCAACTTGTAACTTGAACCTTAAATTAAATTTAAGATGATAATTGGGGACTCTTTGAAAACTTTATGAACTTACGTTGACTTGCATGTTACTTTTAAACTTGACTCCTAACTTCCTTGACTTTTATCTTAACTTTCCTTTAATTAGATTATGGACTCAACGATCTTGATCTCATGTTTATAGATGATTTCATGATGTTTAGATGTAATTTATATTATTGGAATTAACTAGGAATGATAGTACATCACTTATGAACTAGTACGAAAAAGATAGGGAAAAAACGTGATCTCCATGGGGTCTTGGCGGTCTGAGAGGCGTGGATCGATAGATCTTGATGGTTAGAAACTATCCTTAGGCCCTCTGGATCGCACAGCGCGCTAGCACCTGACAGAAAGACTCTTTCCTGAGGGACTCTGGTAGGCAATGCGCCATAGGGCATGTCAGACTAGTTTTCCTACTTTGCTTCCCAAATATTAAATTCTAAACCTCCCAAACTTCTATAGATACCACCCCAAACACTTAGGATCTGTAAATACTTCATGAAGCAATAGATATGAACCAAAAAAAATACTAGATTCATGAATAAAATCTACTTGGTATACGATAGAATTCAACAAACAAGAATTTAACAAATTTCCATAAAGAACTCCCATATTCATCATTCCATATAATCTAACTTGGTGATTTGAAACAAATTTGGAGTAGGTGAAAGGACCCAAAATCGAATAGTCTCAGATACCTCGATAGGGATCACCCCTGACGAAATCCATGCAACGATCATGGCGTTCTTGGACAAATCATGATGTTCCACTTATTCTCTTTCTTCCCAATCAATAAATGTTCTTAGTTTTTCTAAAACTGATTAGCTACTTGATTTTACCCCTAATATAAACTAAAAATGAATTAGGAAATACTAGGGTCAAAATACAACTTACCCTTACTAAAATACTTATTGGATTTTCCTCATATCAATAGCCCAACTTGCAAAAGGCATATCTCTGTTATACGACATCGAATTTTTGCAAACTTGGCGGCATTGGAAGGATCTTCCAAATGTCTTACCAACCATATAAATAACTCATTCAAACTCATGATATGGAAGTTATGGATGTTTGAAAAGGACAAAAACATACTTTAGAAAGCTGGAAAAATTTCCATATTTGATTACTTATTCCCAAAATTGATTATTCTTTGTTTCTTATCTTATTCTTGGTCAGTTCGAGTAATGACATGGTACAGCTGGTTCATACTATATACAATGGAGCCCGTATCATAGACTATAAGTCATGAGTACAAAGGTGTGGACTCTGAACAAATACAAATCCTATTAGTGAAACACAACAAGACGTCTCAATGGAAAAAAGACTACATTACATATATAGAGAAGGAGAAAGGCTGATCCAAAATCTTCAATATTTGCACTATCTGAGACACAGTGTAAACTATATATTGTCCGACTCTCTCTCTCTTCTTACCTCTACCCTTTCCATCAGTACCTTCACTAGTTCTGCATCTACTGCAGTCTTTTCCCATGGAATTGGATAACTTCTCCTTCAATTATTTAATATGGCCTTTATCACATGTCTCTTCTATAAAATTTGAGGGAGGTTGTTTCTTAGGTTCCTGACATTCACCCCATGACTAAACCTTTGTCTTGACTTACCTGATTTTTTGCTAAAGTCAAAATACTCAATGAATCAACCTTCGACTTCTTGTATTTATATTTATATCTATCTTTTTATGATCTAGTGCCTAGAAATATTACCTTGCTATCATTACCAAAATATCTATCCAAGAATTCTTTAATATTGTTGGAGTCTTTAATTCATTGCAAATTCAATTTCTTCATCTCCAATTTGTTTTTTATTAGGGTAGTTTCAAATTTCTTTTTGTGATGGATGAAATATAGTTTTCTTTAAAATAGTTGTTGAGACAACAACAAACAAAGCGCTTTAGGTTTGTGGACTTCATAATTTGTCTTTTCTGAGTGTCTTTTTTCGATTTGGTTGCTTGGAAGTAGAAAAATGGTTAATAATTAATTAAAATCCTCTTGATTTTCTTCCTTCGTAAGATCAAGGGCCGAAAGTAATTAAACGTCTCTCAATAATTGTTAAATTTCATTGCTTAAAAAATAACACAAGGTAGCATGAAAAACTTCTTTTTGAAACTATTCTCTTACTCAAACTCACTTCAGAAAAAATAGTTTCCAAATCCGTTTAAAATTTTGAAGGAAAAAAAAAGATGCAAGAAAATAACAATTGAAGAGAAGCTGAAGGATGTATTATGTATTGTACAACAAAATATTATACTATTTAGTAACAAAAGACATGTATTGTGTACTAAAAAATAAACTAAAGTAAATATCACCTCCTAAATATTAGGTGTCAACTTAATTGAAATAGTGCAAAAAGAATATTTATAGTTTTTAATTAAAGAATCAACATCTATACAAAAGATTCCAAGGTCTTCAATCTTGAAACTTATATGTATAACTCTTAAGATTCTATATTATTACCTTGAAGCCACATCGTGAAAGCTTGACGAGTGTTCGTATCAGCTTTGTGGTGTTGCTGATTAAATTAAAGGAGAGCAGATTATGTAAAGTAAGGATATAGTCTATGGTTTTTTTTGAAACCAATTCAGTTGGTTGACTCAACATTTTATCTTTGTCTGGACAAAGAAAGAAAGAAAGTGATTTTCTAGGACTCTTGTTGTTAATCACTGCTCTATGCAAACAACTTTTCTATCTACGATACGATAGGGTCTACAAGAAGACAAACACTAAATATGTAATATTCAATTTGTATGTCCAAAACTCGTGATGTATACAATTGCACATCATGTGGAAATATGATATAATGTTTTTCAACAAGACAATGTGTTATTTGTTTAATTGATTATGTTTATTTTATTGGTATGTAATGCATAATACATTAGCTTATTATATGATACTAATTTGTAAATTTTATTACCATAAATGTGCCTCCTATGTTAATCACACAAGCATTAAATTTTTTCTAAATGGAGTACAATTCGTTGTTCACAAAAATCTGACGTCTTACTTTAATTGAGGCATAAGGCATAAAACATTGAATTCAATAAATAGTATACAAAATTTAATAAAATACAATGTTTTGATGTATTTATTGCACTTTATGCAAAACACAATTTTATTTCATGTGATTTGAATAAATATAATAGTTAAATTATTTGGATACATTAATTTTGATATAAAAAATTTTTATTTTCTAAATCCCCAAGATACTCTATAAATAAATAAATATTAATTTATCGAGTAAAGTATAAACCTTCAAATTAATAATTTTTTTGTCGTATAAACTATATTCATGTAGTTACTTTGTATAATCTATTTTAAGAATATAAAATTATTTGGAGCTATATAAGGAGAAATTATTAAGGAAAATCAATCGGAAAAAAAAAATCTTTAAATGTCTCTACATATTGATTGTCTAAGTCTGTGTAGTTTGTCTGTGCACCATCTAGAACAAAGGTATATTCCATATAAGGATTATAGTTTTACATATTGTGATAGAAAAATTTTTAAAAAGGAAATATTTTTAAAGATTATTTTGACCATTAAATTTCAAATCAGAACGGAAATTTCTCTTTTAAAAATAATTCAAATATCTCTACCTATGATTATGCTATATTATGTGGCAGATATGTATGTAAATTTAATAAAAAAAATCTCTACTCCAATATTAAGCATTATTAAAGCCCATTTTAGGCATTTAGATTATGTTTTTAATATTTCAAAAGATTTTTAAGGAGAATTGTAAAAATCTATGTTTTTGAATTCTATGGGTAAAACATATAAAACCTCTTTAAAAATATTGCCTTTTCTAAAATTTCATAAAAATATTATTAACTTGTTGGTCATGAGATCAAGCAGTGTTTAAAACCCTGTTCAACAAGATGTTCAGATACTGTGAAAAACCGGTTAAGAAACATTTTCAAAGAGGGAGAAGGACGTGGGAAAGTGTGTCAAACTAAGCCATTGAAAGTATTTTCCCATTTATAGAATATGTTTCAAACAACATAAAAACTTCCATCAAAATTTTTAAGCATACTAAACCTTGAATATCAATCAGGTTCAAGTAGGAAATATTTGTCTGTTGTTTGATCAGAAGACTACGAAAAATGGTAAAATGTTGGCCCAAAGAACAAGTCCGTCGTAAAAAGAAAACATGATTTTGGTCCTTCAAACTTGAATACTGTTGTTGGGGGCTGTTGACGAGCCTTGTAAAAGTGAGAGGTAGTAAAGTCATTCTGATAGGTAAACAATTTTTGGTATTCCATCTTTATATTTCACACTAATTGGTTCATAACATTCAATATTCTCTCAACCTCTTTTGTACCACTAAGACACATGAGGGATATAAAAATACTGTAGAAATGGTTTGAGTGTTTACTACTAGGAAATCCATCAGTATATATACACTTTAAGATGATGATTTTACATTTGTAGAGATATGGTTATGGAATCTATGGAGGTACCAAATTTCATAAACCTATGCATTTTCCTAGTCCACGGCTTATGACTAGTTCAAGAGGAAAATTCACAGGTTTATGCAATTTGGTACTTCCATAGCTTCCATAATCAAACACATTCAGGTTTAAAATCATCATCTTAGGAAGTGTCTGTATGCTGATGGATTTCCTAGTAGTATCCACTCCTAACATTCATTCCTTCTATAGTACTATATCCCTTGAGTGTCACAGAACCACCAAATAGATGGAGAGCATCTTGAATATTATAAACAACTTCATGTTACGTATCATGATGGAATACCAAAAATGGTTGAACTATCGTAGAGTCTTTGTTCCCTCTGACTTTTAGAAGGCACTTCAATTACCCCCTAATAATGGCATACTAGTTCGATGGAACGAAGTAGTCAGTTCTTCTGACTGCAGACTTGTTCTTTGGGCCAACAATTTCCTTTCTTCGTCGTCTTTTGATGAAACAACATACAAACTTTTCCCACTTGAACTTGATTGCCCTTAAAGTTTATATGTTGTTTGAATTAGTATTTAAAAAAGGAAATACTTTCAAATCTATATTTTTGCATATATTTAGAAAAAACATTCATAAAAAAGATCTTTTTTTCTTCTTGTCCTTCTTCATATTCTCTTTCTTATTCTTCTTCTTGTCCTCCTCCTCCACAACCACCTCCTCCTCCTCCTCCTCCTCATCGATCCTCCTTAACCACCACCTCCTACTCATCTTACTCATTCTCCTCCTCCTCCTCCTCCTCATACTCCTCGCTCTTCTTCATCATCTTTAATTAGCCTCTTGTCCTAGCTTGACCTTCTCATTCTCCCTTTCCTCATCCTCCTCCTTCTATCCTAAGTGTTTCCTCACCTTCGCACTTCTCTTCACCTGTATCCTTCTCCTTCTCATTTCTAATGAGGAGTGGTTGTACCAGCGAGAATTTCTTGACAGTCAGGGTAGGATGGTTGAGAAACAAAGAAGTTATCAGTGTGACGTGTTGTCGAGGAGTCAGTCCGTAGAGGGAGCTCTTGGGAAGCAGAAGCAGCCACGAACGACAGCCAAGGAATCCTTATCTTTTTCCTCCGATTCTACTCACAGCTTAAGGTAATAATTCCTCTATTAGTTTTGACGTCAGTCAGGATGAAATTAGTTTTAGAATCAGGGTCCCTCAGTTGGTAATTTCATTTTAGCGTAATTGCATATTACTCAAAAATCAGTTATCCGTGTTGTTAGTAGGGGGTTTGCATCTCTTCTCCCTCTATTCAGCTAGTGAGTCTTTATCGAGTACGAAGTCCCAAGGGGAGAATAATGTAACAACAGGTAGCAAAACAGACCCAAAAATTAGTTTTTCAGAAAAATCTGCCAAGTGCTACCAAACGGTATGCATCGACAGACGATCCGTACTGCACAACCGTTGGTGGGATCAGGAACTCCCAAAAAATTTTAAGGCCTAGAAAAAAGTGGTTATGTCTTGACGAGGGACGAGACGTACGGTCCATAAGATAAACGACTTTCTGTAGTCGTGACGGTCAAGTAAGACTCTCTGCTACCACTCGCTGAAAAAGAGTTACGGTAGACCCAGCATGGTTCGTAGGTGGACATTACGGTCCGTAGTATGACCGTGGTGGAGTACTTTGCAGGCACTTTGGCGAAATTCAGGTGGGTCAATTAAAATGATCATTAAACTCTTAGCACAAAATGAATTAGGTTCTCCCTGACAAACCCACAAATATATAATAGAATTATTCTTTCCATATGCAACTCCACCTGTTAAATCTACAGCGAGTAAAAGTTCTGCACATTTAGTTAAGTCCTGTCAAAAAGGCCCTAACGACGGACCCAACGAAGGGCGTCAGAGCACTGACGGAACCGTAAATAGGGCTCTTATGATTGGGACACATGAACATTTACTTTCCCCCCCATATCCCCAGCTTACGCAACTATCCCGCGACCCACCCACCTTTTCTCTAATAATGCAACCACTATTGTATCCGTCTCCAATACCATCACTCACTTGGCACCTGTATTATACAACCTCTCAAAACTTCAACCCCACCACTGTACACCCCATCGATCACCATTCCACTAACACTTCTACCTCAGCATCCCTATTTCTACCTTCCTCACATGCCCATGCAGAATCTCCGATTAACGACCTCTCTTCTATGTACACCTCTCCGCTCCCTTTTTTTTGACAAACAACCTTCCCAGGGATCCTCTGACCTTTCCGACTCCGTTTAAACCCTAAGTTACATTGTTTTGACCCTATATCATCAGATTTTGGTCAGTGTAAGCCTAGAAACATAATTAAAACATATCCAAGTCAAATAATTAAATGAAAACATAGAAAATTAAAATCAAGAGAGAAGAAAAAAGCTCAAGATCCCTAGTTCAAGAACGCCACAAACTCCAGCATTTCCAGCCCCGAAACATAAATATTTTTTGGTGTATTTCATCACCTGGTATGTGGAAATTTACAACTGGGTTCCTTTCACCCATTAGGTCCTTAGTTTCAGTTAGTTCTTGATTCTCTTATCATTATTAAATCTAGGGTTTCTAGAAATTTGATATAACTTCGTTAATTTATTAAATATATGTTCAAAATCAGATTATCGCATGAGTTTTAGAACTCTAGCTTTGTATTTCTTTAGTTCTTGAATTACACATGCTAGGTCATATATTTCAGACACTTTATATATATATGCCTCAGTTATAAATGCATACTTTTACAGATTAATTGTTGCTACATTCTGAGTTGGATTCTGTTTCGAGCTATGAAGTTATTTACAGAAATTCAGATATAATCAGTTAATTAAAAAAATTCATTAGTAGTAGCATAATAACGAGGTTGGACTAGGGTTTTTAGCGTACCAATAATAGTCAAGAAACTACTAGCGAGTAGGTGTGAGTCCCCTCTATGGGCACCTCTAGTTAGGTGAGCACGCTAGCATGACTTATACCTTTGGACAGGGTTATGGGTCTCTCGATGGAGGTTTACATCGGACTCCACATTTAGCTCATGTCGTTTAATATTGGTTACTAGTTGCTCCCAAAGTTCAGTCAACTCTCTGCATGACCATTTCTCAGTATATTCATCAGTATTCATTGAGCATGTTATAAAATTCATTGCATCCAGTAAGCTCAAAATAAGCACATCACGTTCAGATATATCTATACTTGTTTTTGTGCTGTGCAGTTTGTTTTTTCAGTTGTACTCTATCCTACATGGTAGTACCTTTCAAGTATTGAGCCAAGTTGCACTACAACTTCTCGTGATGTAGGTTCAGTTCTAACATCCAGGGCAACGCATAGACTGATCTCCAGTCACCAGTTCAGCAGATCAAAGCGAGTCCTCATATCCCGAAAGGAAAATAGTCTATGAGTTTCATTTCAGGGTCTTCAGTCATTCGGTTCAGTTTTGCTGATTTAAGCTGGGGGCTCTGTCCAAGTATTTCTAGTCTAGTTTAGAGGCTATTTTCAGATATAGTTAGATTCAGTATTGTGTTTATATTTCTTTTGTATTAAACTCATTGTTTTCAAATATTTCAGTTAGAGAATATGGATATTCCCTATCTTTTCATTTAAAGTATGATTTAGCTTACGTAACAGTTTATCATCTTTAGTATGCTCATGATCATGCCAGCAGGGTTAGCTTGGGATCACTTGTGGTCCTGCGTTCCGTGTCCGCGTCACAGGGGTAGCTCGCGGCGTGACATGTAGCACAAAAATTTAATGTTCTCCTTATTTTCTAAAGTGGTTTCTTTCTAGTGACCCTACCGCCGACCAACAAGCATCGATGTTTGTTGGTCAGGCGTGCAGCAGTCATGGTTTATTTCTTGTAATGAACCACGAAGTTGATGCTAATCTCATCTCTAGTGCCCATTGTTATATGGACATGTTATTTAACATTCCTTTCTATGAAAAGAAAAAAGCTCAAAACAAAATAGGTGAACATTTTTGTAATGCCAGGAGATTCACTAGAAGGTGTTGCTTTTGATTGCAAAACTTTCCTGGAAAAACACTCTTTCGTACCTTCTAAAGAAATATCATCTCACAGAGGCAGAGGAGGTAGACGACATGGGGGAGAGGGGTGAAAAAGGGGTAAGAAAGAGGTCGATGAGGGAGGGCGGAGGCCTGGGTCGATGGGGGGCTTGGGAGGGGCGGGGGGAGGAGGGTGAGAAAAGGGAAAAGGGGCACCGGGTGGGGGCGGGAAGGGTGAAGACCACGAAAGACAGTGAGAGGCTGGACATACAACATACGGAGAAGCATGAGAAGAGTAGAGAGAGGAGAGATGGGAGAGTCGAGAGAGAGAGAAGAGAGAGAGAGAGAGAGACGAGGGGAGAGGTAGAGGGAGGAGCCGAAGATGAGGTAAGGTAAAAGTAGTGATTTAAAGTTTAGTCCATCCTTCACTGCCCATCCCACCGGACCTCCGAACCCCTTCCTAAACCTCCCCCACCTCTTCCCGTTCTAGACAGCCCCTCATTTCTTACCTTTTTTTTGTCCCCTGAACTGTCCCCACCCTTTCGAAACAATTTTCTGCTCTCGAATATTAATTTTATGACAAAACAAAATTTAACAAAAAAAAAAAATGAAAAAAAAGGAATATCTATTTTTCTATATGTAATGAATAACCTTTTTTCACTATTACAGAGGCGCAGTGGATTGTTAATCAAGATTATTTAATTCCATGAGGGAAAACATTGACTTGGATCATGAAACTTTTAGGATGGACATTGTCGTCCCCAAAGAGCCACTTTTAAAGTGTTAATTTTGAAATAATTAATTCCATAATGAGACTCAATTATGTCCAGTGCCTAATAAACTCGAGATCACCGTATAAAATAAGTCCTCATATCATTCAATCATAACCATTCTCATCAAGATTAGTTAGCGGGACTTTAGGTTTTTTGTGGAAAACGAGGTACTCCTCCGGTTCATATTTAAGCTTTGTGTGTTAACGTTGGTGAAATATTTATGGTAAGCAAATTTACATACTACAAATATATAATAACTTAATGTATTATGCATATGTATTACATACAAACAACATAAACAAAAGCAATTAATGAAATAATGCATTTTTTAGTGAAAAATATTATATGATCTTTCCACATGACGCACAATGATATCCATCATCGATTTTCTTAGAACTGAAATATAGCATATTTAGTGTTTTTCATTTTGCAGTTCTCATCAAATGGTAGATACAAAGTTCCTTGCATAGAGTAGTTGATAACAACGAGACTACTAGAAAAACACTTGCTTTCTTTCTTTGTCCAAAACAAAGATAAGGTGGTGAGTCCACAAACTCAATTAGTAGACTAAAACAACCCTTGACTATATCTTAACTTCACATGTATGACTCTCCTTGAGTTTACCCAAAAGCATCGCAGAGGTGATACAAACACTCTTCAAGCTTTCTCGATGTTGCTTCAAGAAAATAATATAGAAGCATAAGACCTATGTTGGTTAGGTTCAAGATTGAAGGCTTGGTAATCTTTTGTAGATATGTCAAATCCTTGATTAAGAATTACAAAATTTCATGTTGCAATAGCTCTATTAAGTTAGACACCTAGTATTTATGAGTTAATTTCTATTTCAGTTTCGTTCTTGTCTGTAAATACATGTCTTTTAATACCTAAAAATATAAAGTTGTGAAATGCAATTACATTATTATCCTAAAATTTTCTTCCATTGTTATGTTCCTAAATTTATTTTCTCTAAAAAACTGATGGGTGGGATCTAGAGCTATTTTTCGAAAGATAATTTTAGGGAAAATATGGATTTCACAAATAGTTTTTCATGTATTACTTATGCAGTTTTTAGCAACTAATATTACAATTTATAGAATAGTGAGAACAGAAAATCACTTGGAGGCCCTTGATTGTTAAGAAGAAAGACATTGAAGAGTATTATGAAATTAAGATGTTACAAAATAATCCCATCATAACACAAATTAAGAGTAACATGGAAAAAAAAATCATGAAGTCCACAACGAATGCAACTCTGTTTATTGTTGTCTTAACAAATTTTTTAAAGAGAATTATATTTCTCCCATCACTAAAATATATTTGAAATTATCTTTAGAAAAAAGTTGGAGGTGATGATTCAGGTTCAAGAATAAAAAAAAAACTCCAAAAAGCAATATCAAAAGAATGTTTGGATAGATTTTTTGGTATTATTGATAAAGTAAGATTTCAATGCACTAAATCAAAAAAAGGTAAGAAATAAATTTAAACGCAATTTTCCAAAGGATGATTCATTAAATAAATTGACTTTATCAAAAATTCTACAAACTCATTCTTTGGATGTGATCCGAAGAATCAACCTCCCACTTTGATATTATAGAAGAGACATGTAATAACAAACGTATTGAGGAAACGAAGGAAAAGTTTTTTAATTCCATAGGAAAAGAAATCAGTAGAAGCAGAGCTAGTAAAGGTACTGATGGAAAAGGTAGAGTTAAGAAGAGAGAACGAGTCGGACAAGATCTAGATTGTTCTGTGTCACAACATAGTGAAGATGCTCAAGATTCTTCAATATGAGGAACATAAGTGAGAGAGATTTGGATGGTTCCACAGATAAAATTTTCAAGAGAGATGATGTACATTATGATGATGATCTCATTTGGGAAATGATTTATCGAATGGTAGATCATACATTTATAATACAAACAACTAAATGTTCAATTCATTGAAAAGGTGGGTTTAGTATTAAAATATCCAGGAAACCATTCTATGGAAGTGATATAAAGGTTTCCTACGTGGAATGTCTGTTAATGCAAAATCGTGAGACTCAAGGGCTGGTTTCGGTACGGTAAAGTTAATGGGGGGTCTAAAGAGACATTTTAATTAACGTCTTAAAATAAAATAAACTTGCTAACATATTTAGTTTTTAAAAAGAATGATAACACTCTTTGGATAAAAATAGATTAATTTGTTTTATAAGTTAGTAGTTGTAGTAAGATTTTATAACTCACGTTGAAACATCGTGTAAGTGAGATAGGTATTATAAGTTTGTAAAAGAAATGAGAGATGTAAATGTCGATAAAATAAATAAAGATAAGAGTTAGGAACATAGATTTAGACTAATAGTTGATGACTTGATATACCTAATTTATATTCTTAGAGTAATGATTGATGAAACGAAAATTAAAAGATAAAAAAAAAAGGAATTTGTAATCACTGGTTCAACACAGTTATAAACTGTTAATTAATTATTGTTTAAAACTAACAAAAGAGTTAAATGGGATAAAATAATTTATTTTCTTAAAAAAATATACTTTTATTATAAATAATTAATTTTTCTATAAAAATTTTAACACAATTTATTCTTATCAAGAATTTGAGGCCTCCAAAGGCAAATGCTTTATTTTTTAAAGCGCAGAGCCGGCCCTGTAATGAGACTAAAACTACCTTACCAGTATATTGTTCTAAGTTACATGTGATAACTACTTCAAGAAAGAAAAGAAATCACAGGTGCCAATGTTCTTGGGAACAACCATAAATATATGCAAAGCCAGTAACAAATTATTATGGATAATAAGTTCAAAACAATTATTGATGAAATTTATACCTAACTTTATGTTTTTATGACTTAAGGGGTCCGTTTTGATAAGGAAGACCTTGAAAGAAACTGTTGTGGGCATATGTAGCAGATTGATTTCCCTAAAGAGTGGAACAAGATCTATAAACCTTCCCCATCTACAAGAGGAAATTGGTTGTTGTTTTTATTTTACATTATTATTCTTGCATTCCTTGATTTTTGTGGAAACAATAAACATTAGAAATCGTTTTAAATCGTAAAAAAATAGTCTTTTAGTTTTTTCAATTGAGTAAGTTACATGTTTTTCTTACTTTTTCAAAGCTAAAAATAACTATGTACTTATGTCATATTATTTTAATTGATGATATATGACATATTTGATTTTTATTGATATTTAGTGTAGATTTTAAATCCCTTCTTACTATATCTGCATTATTTATTTCATAATTACTGATCTATATTGCCCTTTTTCCTATGACATGTGCACTAGATAGTTTGCCCATACATGTACTATTAATAAAGCATAATTGTATATGTACTCAAAACATAAAACATACCAACATGCATTAAAATTTTTATTATGCTTAATTTATGATGTAATAATGTTTCAAAATTTTTTTTTTAACTAGTAAAATTAACTGTGCTTCGCGCAGAAATTTTGTATCATTGAATTTATAAAAAAATACGTAAAACCTATTTGTCATTAAAATTAAAATATTATATTATCTTAAATACAAAATTACGTAGTACAAACATTAATAATGTAAAGGAAGATGAAAGTTATAACATCTTATCATTTATCCTTAATAAAATAACATAAATTAATGACTATAAAAATACATACGAGGATCTATGATATAAGAAATGGTGTGAGTGAGTAAATCAAAGGAACAAAATGAACAAATATTTAATTGTGAAGAACAAGAGGTTCAATTTTTTTGTTGTTTTTAAAAGAGAGGAAATCCCTCTATTTATAGTCAACAAAGGAAAATGTGAACAAAGATTTATTATGTCTCATCGGAAAGGTTTCAACTATTTGAAAGGTTTCAACGCTTCAAAGAGGTTACAATCTTTCACAAATGTCAAAACTTTTCATAAGTCACAACTTTTCATAAATGCCACAACTCTTCAACAAAGTCATAAATTTTGTAAAAAGTCACAATTTTTATTTTATAAAAGTCGCAACTCTTCATATAAGTTGCAAATTTCATAAATTTCACAACTTCTCATGAAAGGAGAATGATAATTATGTAAATAAATAAATCAAAAGAGAATTATGGTTTGTGGTTGCACCACGTAGGCGGGTAGAAGGTTTTTTTTATATAAATATATGATTTTCAAACTTGTGTGCTTTCTATGTGAATACACCAATATGCATACTTATGTCTGAAACCAGATAACTTTAGATAAACACGTGCATGTAAATCGTTAAAAGGGCACAATATCTGATAACAATATTTAAGTGTCTCTTATTTCACAAAATAAGCTTACATGTTAGGAAAATTCAGTGGATTATGAGATTAGAATGATATTTTTTTCTAAAACTATTGTATCCGTCTATGTTATTTTACCATAAAAAATATATATAAAGTTATCATTTTTTTGTCTTAAAAAATATAGAATGGAGTGTTATATTGGGATATAGAAGTTTTTATTATAATTTGTTCATGATTGCTTTATAGATATTTAAAATCGCAATAATGACATCATGTGGAGATAGATTAACATTTAACATTTAAAAATAGATATGTTAAATCTTAAAATTTTAATGTTTAATGTCATTGTAAATCATAATTATGTGTTCATAATTCGCTATTATTGTTACAGTTTGTCATAGTTTTGTTTTTGTTTCACGCATTTTCATTGTATGTTTCATATAAAAAAATACAGGGTTAGCTGTGGACCATAAAAACACAGATGCAAGTATATGCCTCTAATAAAATGTCGTTGAAAATTATTTATCTTTCACTGCAACAAAGCAAGAAGATTTAGCTAGTCTCATTAAACAATGACAAAACAAACCATCAGGAAAGGCAAATCAGTAGAACATCAAATGTTACTACTGTCAAAAATTATATGCACAACACATGCATGCCCGAATATTAATTCTAACATGACTAATAGATAAGTATATCGTTTATGCTAGAACACATACAATTATGTCATTACAGAAAATCTTGCTGAAATTTAATTCAGAAATTACCTATTGAGGCATGAATAGATACCTTCAAGTAAATCTATAAGTTAGACTAATCTTCCTTCCAACGAGCTTCCATGTCAGAAATATCTGTATGTGTATCTACAAGATAGATAACAACTATATATATAGTGTACGATAATCCCAAATTCACATCCAAACTCTATCAGTATTTAGATGGGACAGTATGAACAGAAACTTTCAAAAAATTTCAAGGTTAGAAGAATTGATTCTCATCTTGACCATTGACACTAACCTACAGTATAAATGTCTACGATTGTCTATAGTTAGTAACTCGACCAAAGATCGGGGTCATGTCCGAAGGGAGCTGTTTGGAGAAAATATAGTTAATCTAAAATTTTATTCTAATTAGCCGGAGCTAAAGAGATTTGTGAATAAAAACATGCCATGAGGATTATAGGTGGTGATTGAATAAAGATCTCATTAAAATTGCCTATGCTAATTTCAAAGAGGACACCTTTCTAAATCAATCAGACTAACTTGGACAATTATAGGTGTATTCATGCATGGATCAAAATGAAGTCATCACACAAGGCATCAATACTAAATCCAAACAAGACAACACACATTGACTAGTGTGCAATGATCATCACATGAGAAATCCACTTGATACATGATTTATCAGAACAAGATGCAAAGAGTTCACATATTGCCTATGTAAATTCATTTGGTCTCAGTGTGTCGTACATTTGTCTTTGTCAGTTGAAAGAACTATTCAAGTCGTCATTCAAAACAACAGCTGGAATGAATTTTTCAAAAAAATAATTTTTTTTGAAGCGTCAATATCTTTTGCAATAAAAAACATAAAGTATCCATAAGCTCAATTTTTACGCCCCGAGCCTACACCATGAATGTGTCCGGCACCCAATGACCATTGTTGGCTTGAGCGAAGACTTGACATGCCTTAATTAACTCAGTGGATGAATTAACTCAATAGTAAAACAAGTAGTCTTTATCATAAATAAATTACGTTAATGTCTTAGCCGAAATGACACTTAAGTCTCAAAATAGATTATCTAAATGCAAAATAACGAGAGAATAAAATCTGACTATCTGACTGACTATCTATCGATGAATCCTCTATAACACTATGATGAATGTTGGGACAGACACCACAACAATTTAGTAAAGAAAAATACTGAAAAAAAACATATTAAGGGATTCTCAAAGGTCTTCATCCTAAGGCGATCCAGGCCAACTAGCATCAATACATTGAATGCATGAGTATGAGTGTTGGTATGCTAATAAATTTTAAAGTTTGAGAGTTAAGAACTTACCTTCCCTCTGTTTAACTCATGAAATACTAACTAAATATAAAGTAGTAAAGAGCATGCCATATATATATATATATATATAGAAACAACTTAGTTTCATTAAAGATATTCAAATAAATAACTCAACTTTACTTTTAATGAAAGTAATATAGTTTCTTAGGGAGATTCTATAACCGACAACTACCACTATGAGCCTAAGTGGTGATACAACGTCTTGCCCACACTGCCAGAACTGTCATATACTTTGTCGTTGCATAGGACTTCTTAATTTACTAGATTCACTAGCGTAAGTTACGTGATCATCTATAAAGTATGACACGTTAATACAAATTAGATCTAGATATTTTACATGATGACTTTAGTTAATATGAACTTTTATTCCCACGTTGGGGCTCAATACTACTCCAAAAATAAACTTTATCTCATGCTTTTAAAAAATCTTCCTTTCTTTAGGTTGAGATAATTTGCTCATAAATAATCTTTAAAAGCTCCTTAGGAATCAAAAACTCTTTGAAGGAAAGACTTCACTTTTTACTCTCTCTCTAACTTAAAACTTTAGCCTTAAAACAAAGTTAAAGCACTTAAATAAGACTCTCGGAAAATTTATTTTCACTTACTTAATAGCTTTAGACTTGACTTCTTTACTTCCTTGACTTTGACTATAACATCCCTTTAATTGAATTTTGGATTCAAGGTTCATAATCTCATGTTTTTGGATGATTTCATGATGGTTAGATGTACTTTAGAGTGTTGGAACAACTAGGAAGTGTGTGTACATACATTTTTTCATATACTTTCCTTATTAAATGTGTATAAAGTACAAACTATTATTTTATCAAGATATAAAAAAAAGTAAAGGGTTGTGGTTTGCCTCCCAAAAAGTTTGACACTACGACCACCAGCCCCTAAGATGTTCTTTGATAGAATATTAGTTTGTGTCATAATTTTTACTATGTTTTGGTCTCTCATTTTCCTTTTCAATGTGCTCCTTCAATACCTTAAATGTGATAGGAGAGACCTATTCCTCGTGAGTATACCACACCGTATTGATGGTTGTCATGTCCTCAAGATAATGAGTTTCTACTGCACTCATCCCCCGGCTAAGAGTTTATCAGTGACTTCTTTATTTACAAAATCCAAACTCCTAAAAATGTAGTGAATGAGCACATTATCAGGCAAACAATGGGTTGGGCATTGTAGAACTAGATTTTTGAAGCTTAGCCAATTTTCCTGTAGAGACTCTCCATTTAGGCGTTTAAAGCATTGAATTATATCCCAAGTAGTCATCATCTTCGAGGGGGGGGGGGAATAGCATATTGAATAAAGTAACCAGCTCTTCCCGTGAAGTTGATGAATTTTTAGGATACTGATGTCATCTTGGTGGACCGTCTTTCTACTATTAGTGTCATTTACAGTCATCTGAATGAAAATGGAGGATCATCAGCAGCAAGGGTACGTGACTCTGTTAGGATTAATCTTCCTGAGTTCTTAGGATTACAGACTAATGACGATCCTCAGAATTTTTAGATGTTATCAAGAAGATCTTTGAGGTAATCAAAGTCAATGGGAATGATCAGGTTGAATTAGCATCATGCCAGTTGAAAGATGTGGCTCATATCTGGTACACTCAGTAGAAGGAGAATGGGGATGCAAATGCAGCTCTTATCACTTGGGATTGTTTTAATGAGAGTTTTCTCTAAGGTTTTTCCCAATAAAGTTAAGAGAGGAAAATACTCACTAATTCATAAACATGAGTCAGGGTAACATGACAGTCGTAGAGTATGGTCCAAGGTTTAACCAACTCTCCAGGTAAGCTCCTTACATGGTTGCTGAATCCAGGGTTTAGATGAATAAGTTATTGTATGGAGTAGCGGATTTTGTGAATACTTAGTGCAGAAATACTATGTTACTTTGAGATATGAATATCTCTAGGATTATGACTCATGCTCAGCAGGTTGAGGGTTATAAGCTTAGGGAACATGATAAGGAGAATAAAAAGGCTAGGACTCGGAAGCATGACTATTCTTAACAAAAATCGGGTGGTGGAAATTGCCCGTAGAGTCAGCTGAAGTTTTTAGCTCCAACCCATTCATCAGCTAGTGTTCCATCCTCCAAGAATAGCTACGACTAAGAGGGTAAAGCACTAGTCTCTCAGTCTCAGGGAAGTCTTTCAGGCACCATGAGTTACCTCACTTACATTAAGTGTGGTAAGAACCACCCAGGGGAGTGCATTGCAAGAAAGGAAGGGTGTTTTGGGTGTGGTCAGTCTGTTCACAACTTGAGAGATTTTCCTTCTAGACAAGGTCAAGGAGGTCACAATGGAAAAGCTCAGTTGACAAATTCAGCAACACCAGCAAGTCATCCAACTTAGAAGGGTAACTCATATTGTACAGGTGAGGGTCAGCTCCAAAATAGGTTGTATGCTCTTCAGGATCGCAATGATCAAGAAGGTTCTCTTGATATAGTCACTAGTACGTTAGGAGTATATGACCTTGATGTTTATGCATCGTTAGATCTAGAGGCTACTCTTTCTTTAATAACTCCTTACGTAGTTGTTCAATTAAATGTCAGTTTAGAAACTCTCTATGAACCTTTCTCAGACTCTACTCCAGTCGGTGACCCAGTTATTGATAGACGGGCATACATAATTTGCCCTGTCACTGTCTGTTAGAAAGTCACCTCAACAGATCTAGTAGTGTTAGAAATGGTAGACTTTCATGTCATTATAGATATTTATTGGTTACAATCATGTTATTCCTCAGTCAATTTTAGAACTAGGATTGTTTATTTTTCAGTTTTCAGACGAACCAATCTTAGAATGGAAGGGTAATATCTTAGAGCATATGGGTCAATTTATTTATTACCTTAAGGCATGATCTCTAAGGGTAATCAATATCATCTAGTTTTGGTTAAGGATTCTAGCTCTGAAAACAGGACTCTTCAATCAGTTCCAGTAGTTTTTGAGTCTCGAAAAGTGTTTCCAGAAGATCTTCCTAGAGTCCCTCCCGAAAGGGAAATTGACTTCGGAATTTATATCCTTCCAGATACCTAGACTATTTCTATTCCTGCTTATAGAATCAATCCACAGATCTTGATCAATTGAAAGAGCAGTTGAAAGACCTTCTATATAAGGGCTTCATAAAACCCAATATTTCACCATGGGGTGAACAGTGTTGTTCGTAAAGAAGAAAGATGGTTCTCTTACAATGTGAATTGACTATAGATAGTTGAACAAGGTCACAATCAAGAATAAGTATCCCATCCCCAGGATTGATGACTTGTTGACAATTTAGGGGGGTAGCCATTTTTCAAACAAATAGACATCAGATCGGAGATCTTCTACCAGTCATAAATAGTGACATTCTAAAACACTTCAGAACTGGTATGGTCATTATGAATTGTAGTTATTGTCATGGGAGTAAACAAAATGCTCCTGCAACTTTTATGATTTTGTCGAGCGTAGTGTTCAAAAGTACTTGACTGTTTGTTATAGTCGTTATGATGAATCCGCAATTACTCTAGGATAGGAGGGAAGAATATGAAGTCCTTCTGAGAGTGTATGCATACTCTAAAAAATTGCCAGCTATTCGCTAAGTTTAATAAACGTGAGTTATGCTTGCAATATGTTGTATTTCTTGGTCATATTGTATCTAGCGAAGGGATCCGAGTGGATTCGCAGAAGATAAAGTAATGAAACGATGGCCCACAACTACTTTTGCTACAGATATCAGAAGTTTCTTAAGTCTAGAGGGAAATTTCAGAAGTTTTGTGGAGGTATTTTCATCCATCGCCTCACCATTGACTAGGTTGACTCAGAAGATGGTCAACTTCCAACGGTCAGATTGATGTGGATAAGTTGCAGAAATTGAAGAACGAGATGAACTACCATTATCTTCTGTCTTGACTCTACCAGAGGGTTCAGATTTTTATGTGATCTATTGTGATGCATCCAGCGCTGGCCTTGGTTGTGTGTTGATGCTACGAGATAAGGTTATATCTTATGCTTCTAGACAACTTAAGGTGCATGAGAAGAACTATCCGATTCAAGACTTGGAACATCCAACAGTGGTGTTTGCACTCAAAATCTTGAGACACTACTTGTATGGTGTTCCTGTATATGTGTTCAATGACCAAAAGTGTCTTCCGTATGTCTTCACCCAGAAAGAGTTAAATCTTCGCCCGAAGATATTGCTTGAGTTCCTTTAGGATTATGATATGAGTATGCATTAAAATCCTGGTAAATCGAATGTAATTGCATATGCTCTTTGTAGTTTATATATGGGTAGTGTAGCCCATGTTGAGGAAAAAAAGGAAGGATCTAGTGAAGGATGTTCACAGGCTTGCTCGCTTTGGAGTTCACCTTATGAGCATATCAGACAGCTGTGTAACAGTTCAGAATTGGACAAAATCATCTTTGTTAGTGAGGTTAAGGAAAATCAAGATAGTGATTCAATCTTGCTTGAACTTAAGGGTGCAGTCTATAATCAGAGAGTGAAGTTTTTCTCCCAAGGGGGTGATGGTGTACATCGCTACAAGGGTAGATTGTGTGTTCTTGATGTGGGCGAGTTTAGACAGAATATCCTTGCATAATACCATAACTCAAGGTATTCTATTCAACCAGATATCACTAAGATGTACCGCGATCTGCGGGAAGTCTATTGGTGGAATTGAATGAAGATGGATATATCAGACTTTGTTAGGAAGGGCCCAATGCCACAAGAGTGTCAAGGCTTAGGAACATCAGAAACCAGGAGGTATGACTCAAGAGATCGACATTCCTACTTGGAAGTGGGAAGTGATCAATATGAATTTCATCACAAGGTTACCGTGTACTCAAAGACAGCATGACTCCATTTGGGTGATAGTTGATAGGATGACTAAATCTGCTCGCTTTTTGGAGGTCAAGACTACATACATGGCAGAAGACTATGCCATGTTTTACATTAATGAGATTCTGAGGTTACATGGGTTTCGTTTGTCTATCATTTCAGATAGAGGTCCTCAGTTCACCTCTCTTTTCTGGAAGTCTTTTAAGAAGGGTCTTGGTACCCAAGACTTAGTAAAACATTTCATCCGTAGACAGATAGATAGGAAGAGCATACCATTAAGACCCTTGAGGATATGTTAAGGGCTTGTGTGATCGATTTCAAAGGTATTTGAGATGATCACATTCCTCTTATTGTGTTCAACTACAATAATAGCTAACATTCAAAAATTAAGATGTCCCCTTATCAGGCTTTATATTGGTGTAGATGTCAATCTCCTGTTGGTAGGTTTGAAGTAGGTGAAACAACTTTGATAGGGCCAGAATCAATCCTTTTGTGCTATGGAGAAAGTGCAACTCATTAGAGATAGACTTAAGACAACCAAAGGTTGTCAGAAATCTTATGCAAATGTAACGAGAATGGAACTAAAGTTCCAAGTTGATGATTGGGTTTTTCTTAAACTCTCACTTATGGAAGGGGTAATGAGATTTGGAAATAAAGCGATGCTCAGTACTAGACATGTATGCCCTTAGAATATCTTGAAAGGTTGGTAATGTGGCATATGAGTTAGAGTTGCTAGAAGAATTAGCAGCAGTCCATCCAGTCTTCCACATCTAACTCTTGAAGAAATGTGTGTGTGATCCAGCCTCTATAGTGCAATTAAAGAGTATGGCAGTGAATGATAATCTTTCTTATAAGGATGTACTAGTTTTAATTCTTGACTGTCATATTCGAAGGTTGAGAATTCAAGGTTTTGTGGAGGATTAAGTCTGTAGAGGGAGCTACTTGGGAAGAAGAAGTTGCAATATAAACCTAGTATCCTGACCTCTTCTTCCGTTCTACTATGGTGAGGGTTTCTCCTCAGTTTCAGTCAATTCATGGGAATTCAGTCGAAAGCCTGTCGCTCATTTGTATCTGCATTTTCAGTGTATTTGAGTCTTGTAGGAACTCAATTTAGTCAGAAACTAAGTTCTAAGTTTTTTGTAGTAGGGTTTGTATCTCTCTCCCTCTATTCCATGTAGTTTAGTCTGCATTCGAGGACGAATGTTCCCATGGAGGAGATAATGCAACACTCTGAATAGAAAACAGACAAAAAACCAACTTTTCATAAAAATCTGGAGGTGCAACAAACAAGGCCATCGACAGATCATAAACTAACACCACGGTCCGTACTTCCATCATTCAATGGGGTCAAAAACCCAAAAATATCAGCCAAGGCAATTTGGTTAAGTCATGATAGACGGACGGAACTACGGTACGTAGGTCAGAATGGGGTTCGTATTCCACGGCTATCGATTGAAAACCCAATTCAACCACCTTCTAACAAGAGCTTCGGATGAACAACACGGTCCATAGTTCTGTCCGTAGTTGGGAATTAGCGGACAGTTAAGGGAGAAATGCAGTTGCGTCATCTTCAAATAGTCATAACTCTTAGCACAAAATGAATTAGTTATATCATTAGTTATCCACAGATAGATAATTGAATTATCTTTCCATAGCCATTTACCTTGTTAAAATAAGACCTCGGAGTAAAATGTTATGCTTGTATTAGTAAAGGCCCGTAGAACAGACCCAACCTACAGACCAAACCACGGACCGTCGATTAAATAATGGACCGTCGGTCATTTACATTGTTTGTTCCAACAACAACTAACCGAGGGGTCTTTTGGTCTTTTCTCAGCATCCACACCACGCAACGATCGATTTCTCGATCTCCAGTTCAACAGATTCAGTGGTGAGTCCTCATTCTCCGAGGAGAACTGTCATGAGTTTCATTACTTTCATAAATTTCAAGTTAGCAGTAAACCCTTTCCACAACTCATATAAGTTTTCATATCGTTCCAAGTTAGCAGTAAACCTGTTCACAACTCATATAGGTCTTTTAAAACTTTTATGGGTGGACTAGATTAAGAACTAACAGGACAGACAAAAAATGCCTCCAACCCACAATTGTAGATAGACCGAGCTTAAAGTAATAGAGTCAATCATTTTTTTAAGGGTCAATTTTTCGTCGGCTATGCAATGTTGTTTGGGAGTATAGGAGCACAACTCAAAAAATCTTATATTGTTTTAGTACTGTATTCACCGCCCCTATCAGATCTAAACCTCTTGATTTTCCTTTCTTATTGATTTTGAACTTCTGCTTTCAAATTTCAAAAAAATGCTTTCTCCTTTCTTAGACTTTAGAATATATACATTAGCTGTGATCTAAAAAAAGTAATCGAACAAAAGTAATGTAATAATTTTCTACTTTGCTAACAAGTGCTTGAAAATATGCTAAATCTAAAGTATTAGATTCAACTTAAATTAGTCTGTCTCTAAGAACTTATTTGAACGGTTCTTGCAGGTTTTTTCGGACATACAGACATAAGAAAAATCATCAGTTTTTATCATAGAATTAATTCCATTTTTCTTTGAATTTTAGTATAATCAATATAACATGACCTAGTTTACCATGCCACAAATTAATAGACTCAATTATATAAGCATAATTTGGAATCCTTGCAGCATTTACAATCTCTTGAACAATATTCAATACAAACAATCCTCCACTAAGATATCCCATCTCAAAAAAGCGTCCTCTAGGATAAATAATTATTTTATCATCTTCAAAAAAATGTGTAAGGCCACATTGGGAGAGTGTCTCAAAAAACTAAGTTCTAAGGAGATAAAAAACATACAAATATTGGTTCAAAGGATAATTTTCTTCCAAATGTTATTACATAAAAAATTTCCTTTACCCATAACTCCAGCCAGAGTAGCATAGTGGAGTTAAATAGTAGAAAAAAACCGCCGTACCAGAGGACTGCCTGAAAGTCATGAAATAAAATTTTATTGGCACAGAAATGCCTTCAGGCGCCTGTGTCTAGCACCCATTCAGTTTTGTTTGCCACTAGATTTTCCTGAACGACTACACCAATAATCACTTCAAGAACCTGTCTTCGTAAGGTCCTTTTCAAGAGTTTCTTCTGTTTGCCTTTGAACCTGTCTTTCACAAAAGATTCGACAAGATTAGCTTTAGAAAAATTAAGAGGAAGTTCTTCTATCTTATATTTTAGATGGTTCTCCTCTTCAGTTCATATATAACTAGTATGTTCATGGAGAGTTAAATTAATTTTCTTATGTTTATTTATTTATATAATCACTCCAAGAAGGTGGGAATTTTTCAAACAAATTATTAACTTCAAATAACTCACACAATTTCATGTTCGCGTTGAGAACATCAGCAGTCAAGTTCTCATATTCATGAACTTCTTCAATTATTAGCTTATTATCAATCATTTGGAATTTATTTCATTCACCTACAACATATTTTTTCGTTTCTATATCATCAACACCATATTTGTTTTCCTAACTATCCCATATATCTTTGGCAGGTTTATAATTTAAAAATAAATCAAATAAAGGATTCGTTATATGATTTAGCAAATGTCGTATAATAATTTTGTTATCCTTTTCAAACATTTTTTTAACAACATCATCAATAATTATAAAATTGCTATAATCAGTAGTGGTGTTAGAACCATTGATAGAATGTTCATTAAATAAATCATAATCAACTTCTAATTTTTCAAAGAAAATTTAACTTTTTTGTGACAATCATTTTAAACTATTTCAATCCAAAGGCTCAAGTTTTTACATATCATTAAAAGTTTTGTTCAAAGAAATAGTCATTTATCATATTGTATGTTAGAAAAATTGCTTTCAAATTGTTAGGAAAAATATTACGATATTGATATTAGAATGAAATTATAAAATTGTAAATAACTTATCAAAAACACTGTGTCGTGGCAAACCAATGCTCTAAAAATTATTTTGGCTCGACTCCGGTGCAAATCGTTGTAGCCGTTCGCTCCCAAAGGTTCCATAGTTTCTCTCAAACACGTGCACTCGTAGCTGAAAGTTTGGAGGTAGCCTAAGACCAATTTCCCAAAAAATATTCTAAGAATAAGTTAAGAATAAAAGAGGGAAATTTTTTTCTCTTCTTTTTTGTTTGTTTTTGGAGTGGTATCTTAAGCCCACTTAAAAGACTTCTTTATATAGGAGTTGCAAATAGGTTTTTCAAATAGAAGAAGTGAAATTCTTAAAAAACGTATGTTCAATCTTAATGACATTAAAATTCATTACATGAAACTTAAATAAAAATGTTATTTGGAATGGATAGGTAATTTAACCCTTTTTTAACGTAATGTTTATATACTTTGAATTACTCTTAATTAATATTGTAAAATTAATAGTACAATCCCCCACTAATTCAAAGATAAAGAGTCATATTAACATGTGCGGCACAGAGGGCACAGTACTTAAGTGTCAAATCTTACACAGATTTGAATGTAAAAGTATAAAATGGGCAACAACTTAATATCCACAAAGTGAATTACTCTTAAACTTAATGGATATAAATAGAAACCCACATAAGACATACTATATCCTTTAAATTAACAACTTCCGCAATACAAACTAAGGGCATTTATTGTCATGCACACACACCTTTTGTCATATCAGTGCTCTAGAAAGACGACCAATGTCTTTAGTAAAAGGAGACCACACCTTTATACTCACCTAGGTTACTATATCAAGTCAATCTGAAATAGACAAACTTATGGATATACAATCATTAACCTCAAAATAAGCTCAACCTTATAAAATACTACGTCACGCTATAGGATAGAAAATGTGTTTTATATTAAGGACAAATAGGTCCACCACATTACCTTAGTCAATGGAGTTTATCCCCATCCCTCTCGATGTTTCAAGGAATATTTCCTTGTCAGTTCGTAGGTCATATGATCTGCTAAATTTATTTCCGACCTTACATATTCAAAGTAAATAACACCCTTTTTAAACAATTGTTTAACTTCACTGTATTTGATGCAAATATGTCTCTTTTTTCCATTTTACACATGATTTTTGGCAATTCCAATTGGTGTTTTATTCAATCGCATTGTAGAGTGTAGATATACTGGTGATACTTTTCTTACCCACAATGGCATATCCGTCAAAAGATTTCTCAGCCACTTTGCTTCTTTCCCTGCCAACTCGACAAAAATTAATTCATATTCCAAGGTAGAACGTTCTATACAGGTTTGTTTGGAAGACTTCAATGAAATAGTACCTGTATCAAAAGTAAACACATAGCAACTGGTGGAACTAACTCCATCATTGCGAGTTACCCAATTTGCATCACAATAACATTCTAAAACAGCAAGAAGTTTGATAAAATGCAAACACCAATTCATAGTACCTGTCAAATACCTTAGCAATTGATAAAGAGAATTCTAGTGTTCACTACAGGGATTATGCGTATATATACTCAATTTACTAACCGCATAAGCTATATAAGTCCGAGTATAGTTCATTAGAAACATTACACTCCCAATTATTTTAGCATATTAAGTTTAAGAAACACTAGATTCATTGTTCTTCTTAAAGTGTATGCTAGGATCATTAGGATTTCTCACAGGAACTACATCAAAACTATTAAAATTTTTCAACATCGTTTCAATGTAATCATATTTAAACAAAGAGAAACCATTAGAAGTTCTTTTGCTTTTAACTCCAAAAATCACATATGCTTCACCAAGGTCTTTCATTTAAAATTTAGATGTCAAAAAGTTGTTGGTCTCATAAATAACATTCACATTAGGACACAAGATTAACATGTCATCTAAATATAAACGTATATTGACACAATCCGAAGCTTTGATCTTAGAATAAACACGTGTATCATATGAATTTACAACAAAATCATTACCCACTAATGTAATATGAAATTTTTATGACCATTTCTTAGGTGCTTGTTTTAGTCCATACAAGGAGTTTCTCAGTTTACGTACTTTATCCTATTGTCCTTCAACCACAAAACCGTTAGGTTGAGTCATATAGATCTCTTCCTCTAAATCACTATTTGGAAATGCTGTTTTGACATCCATTTGATATAACAATATGTCGTGAATAGAGGCCAAAGCAATAAGAGTTCTAATGGTCGCTAGTTTAGTCACAGCAGAATAAGTATCAAAATAGTGAACACTTTTGTTTTTGTGAAAACCCTTAATCATAAGTCTAGACTTGTATTTTTCAGTCTACCGTCATGTCTCAGTTTCTTCTTAAATATCCACTTGGTATTTATGGGCTTAGAATCTTTAGGTAAATCATACAAGTTCAAAATGGGATTAGAAACTATAAACTGTAATTCACTTTTAATAGTCTCATTCCAAATTATAACATCTATTGATCCCATTGCTTCATCATAAGTCTTAGGGTCTTCTTCTGTTAACTTTAGAGACTCTAATTCATCATTGCAAATATTATTATCAAATTAAAAGTTAAAAAAGTAGTGATAAATTAAGGACCAAAACTAGGCTCAGTTCTACGTCTTTTACTCCTTTTTTTTTTCATTTTCATGCTTATTAGAAATAACATTAGAAGAAGTAACAACATGATAATTGTTTGACATAGATGCACAATCATTATTTTGCACATCACTCGATATATAATATTTCAAAGGAAAAATATGCTCAAAAAACTCTGCATTCTAGATTCACAAATAGAAAGGTCAATTACAGACTTATATCTATATACAGCAATACTTTGAGCATAACCAATAAAGAAAATTTCAGAAGTCTTAGATCAAATGTTACTCATTTAAAATCAGGTAGACCAACTCTAGCCAAACTCCTACACTTTCATAAATTTCAAGTTAGCAGTAAACCCTTTCCACAACTCATATAGGTCTTTTATAACTTCTTATGGGGGACTCTTTTAAGAATATAACATGCAGACAAAACTGCTCCAACCTACATATTGTCAGATAGACCAGAGCTTAAGGTCATAGAGTTCATCATTTTTTTAAGGGCTCAATTTTTTTGTTCGGCTATGCAATGTTATTTAGGAGTATGAGGAGCACTAATCTCACAAAAATCTTCTAGTGTTTTAGTACTGTATTCACCGTCCCTATCAGATCTAAAAACCTAGATTTTCCTTTCTTATTGATTTTGAACTTCTGCTTTCAATTTCAAAAAACATGCTTTCATCCTTTTCTTTAGACTTAAGAATATATACATTAGTGTATCTAAAAAAGTAATCAACAAAAGTAATGTAATACTTTTTTCTACCTTTGCTAACAATGTTCTTGAAATATGCTAAATCTAAATGTATTAGTTCAACTAAATTAGTCTGTCTACTAATAACTTATTTGAACGGTTTCTTGGCATGCTTTTTTTCGACATACAGGACATTAAGAAAAATCATCAGTTTTTATCATAGAATTAATTCCATTTTTCTTTGAATTTTAATATAATCAATATAACATTGTGGGGGGGGGGGGGAACCTAGTTACATGCCAACAAATAATAGGACTCAATTATTAAGCATAATTTGGCATCATTGCCAGAGCATACAATCTATAACAATATTCAATACAAACAATCCTCCACTAAGATATCCCATCTCAAAAAAGCGTCCTCTAGGATAAATAATTATTTTATCATCTTCAAAAAAATGTGTAAGGCACATTGTTGAGAAGTGTTCTCAAAACTAAGTTTCTACGGAGATAAAAAACATACAAAATATTGTTCAAGGATAATTTCTTTCCAAATGTAATTTACATAAAAAATTTCCTTTACCCATAACTCCAGCAGTAGTGGAGTTAACCATGTAAACAAACGCTTCACCAGTGGACTCCTGAAAGTCCTGAAATAAAATTTTATTGGCACAAAAATGCCTTCAGGCGCCTGTGTCTAGCACCCATTCAATTTTGTTTGCCACTAGATTTGCCTGAACGACTACATCAACAATCACATCAAGAACTTGTCTTCGTAAGGTCCTTTTCAAGAGTTTCTTCTGTTTGCCTTTGAACCTGTCTTTCACAAAAGATTCGACAAGATTAGCTTTAAAAGAATTAAGAGGAAGTTCTTCTATCTTATATTTTAGATGGTTCTCCTCTTCATTTCTTATATAACTAGTATGTTCATGGAGAGTTAAATTAATTTTCTTATGTTAATTGATTTATATAATCACTCCAAGAAGGTGGGAATTTTTCAAACAAATCATTAAATTCAAATAACTCACACAATTTCATGTTCGCGTTGAGAACATCAGCAGTCAAGTTTTCATATTCATGAACTTCTTCAATTATTAGCTTATTATCAATCATTTGGAATGTAGTCATGAAATACAAAATATGTTTTCGTTCTATATCATCAACACCATATTTGCTTTCCTAACTACCCAAATCTTTGCAGGTGTTATCTTAAAATAACAAATAAAAGATTAGTTATAGGATTTAAGCAAATGTCGTATAATAATTCTGGTCTCCTTTTCAAACATTTTGTTAAACAAACATCATCATCAGTTTAATTATAAACGTTGCACTATAATGAGTGTGGTGTTTAGACCATTTGATAGAATGGTCATTAAATAATCTAATTCAAAACTCTAATTTTTCAAAGAAAATTTAATTTTTTGGACAATCATTTTGTAAACTATTTCAATCCAAAGGCTAAAGTTTAACATATCATTAAAGTTTGTGAAAGAAATAGTTAATTTATGCTATTGTATGTAGAAAATCGCTTTCAAAGTGTTAGGAAAACTTACTACGATATTGATATAGAATGAAATTTACAAAATTGTAAATTAACTATCAAAAATACTGTTGTCGTGGAAACCAATGCTTTTAATAAAAATTATGGTGGCTCGACTCGGTGCCAAAATCGGTGGTTGGAGCCAGTCGTCCCCAAGGTCCATAGTTCTCTCTAAAACCGTTGCACCCGTGAAATAAATTTTAAAGGTAGCACACAATCAATTGCCCAAAAAATATTCTATGAATAATATAAGAAGAAAAGAGGGAAATGTTTTTCTCTTATTTTTTGTTTGTGTTGGAAGTGGTGTTTTATGCTCACTGAAAATACATCTTGATATAGTAGTTGTGAATAGGAGTTTAAAGGGGAAGAAGTGAATCCTTAAGAAAATTATGTGAATTATTAATCACATTAAAACTCATTACATCATACTTTAAAAAAATATAATTTGGAATGGATAGGTAATTTATCTTTTTGGTAACGTAATATGTATAACTTTGCAATACTGCTTAGTCATCTTAAAATAATATACATAGCAAATACATTTGTTGTGATGTAAGATATTCAGTGCAACTAATTTAGATCAAAAGCTAACTTAGATAGAGATTATATGTTAATCATGCCAAGTCAATATCATTAACCCTATATTCTATCATCCAATCAAATATTACTGAGATATGGAGAGTCAACTCAAATTATCAATATTAGAAATTAAATATTAAAGACTTTTATTAATTTGAATTTAAATGTAGGAAGTTCTAAGCAAACATTTTAACTTAATACTTTAGTAAAATTTTGTCATCAGGACCATGGAGAATAATAACAATCACCACAATATCATAGTCGAGTAGTTTTCATTAAATTTAATTTTAAGAATAAAAGTATTTAAAAATATTATATAAACAACCTGAAATTATCAAATAACTTCGTAACAATGGGTGTTTTTAATTTGATTGTTTCTAATGAGCATACGTAATTTCAGATCTGTGAGAGTTCAAAATTAATATTTATCTCTAAAGTTATGATCATATTCAAATTTAAATGATTTTTTTTTTTAAAAAAAGATCTATAACCATATCATATATAAATTTATTTTAACTCATGATGTTTAATAATATACGTTATATAACATAAATAAAATTAGTATAAAGGATGTCATATATACTAAATGATGTTTAAATTCAGAAGAACGGTTTTCAAATTATAACAACATAGCTATGAGAACTTCTTACTAGGTCGTTAACAATTAACTTTAAAAAATTTCAGGTCAATTGAAGTTAATAAGAAAATTATTCCGAAAACTATGAACAAATTAAAATTCAAGTGATTGACGCATCTTTAGAAATTAAAACAATATGACCTACATTTTAATCACACATTAATTCATGTTAAATAACTATGTACACTCTTATTCCAAATTAAACATAAACATATTAGATATAAAGAATGATCTTATCACATTGAAATCAAATTTTAATATGACAAACTACTTAAAAGTCATCCAAACGATTTTTATGAGAACCATCAAATTTAAGTCAATCAGAGATAAAAAAATTTCATTGCCACGTAAATTATGACAAAATTTGAAAAATAATTGTTTTTTTATAGGAAATGTAAAATATTAAAAAAACTCTATTCTAATATCATTCTATTTTATTAATTAGCTCATGACTATAATGTTATGTGTATTTCTTTTGATAAATGCATACAATACCTTTTTATCTCAAATTGTCCTCTCGATTAATGCATACGAGAATTCATGATATCATGATATCACATTTTTACCTTTCATATAAATGAAAATATGTAATATCAATTCTTATGAATTAATTTAGTGTTACTATTGTATAAAGTTTAATATCCAATTGAATAAACAAATGTTTAGAAGTACTCATTTATGTAGTACAATTTATACATGTTGTATTGAGTATTATATATATATATATGTGTGTGTTTGTGTGTGTCTACTTTTTTGAGATATCAAATGAATAATTAATTTCATCAGAATGGATAATCCTTATTTCTGAAATCTGTTCAACATCTGTACGAAATTCAAGATGCCAAATAATTAAAAAAAGGAAGGAGGAGGGAAAATAGAAAAAGCGTAAAATTCCTAATCACAATGATTGCAAAAAAGTGGTTGTACTATCCACTACATGAATTATATTTAGTTTTCCTTTTCTTTGATATTTGGCAAAGGCACCAAAATGGAGTACAAAAATTGCATAAAAATGAAGGGAATGCTTTGGTCCAAAACTATTTTTCAACGTCCACTTTTGTCGTGCAAAACAAATAATTTATTCATATAAAAATAACTTTATTCTTGGCTTAATTGACAAGGAAAACAATCCAATGTGGTCCAATGTTATCAAAATATTTGAAACATTATTACAATTAACTTGCCAAAAAATTATTACAATTGTGTGTGAACAACCTGCCGCGACACAAAAAGAATATCCCTGATCAACAAATATTATATCTAGATTACCTTCGCGGACTACGGTATACGCTAATGATTTGTGCGGTGCTGACAAAATTACGCAATATCTTGCAAGATCTGTGTTAGATTGAAATAAGGACTTAAGGACTAAGATTTACTAAGAAAAATACAAAAAAAGAGTTAGATAAAGATTGTGAGAAGTTTTTGAAGAAGGCTTTATTTACGGGAGAGAAAGCTTTACAAATCTAGTGATGATTTAAAATGAGAGGGCCTTTTATATTCATACTTCCTAACTGAATTAAATAGTAATAAGAGTTACTTAGAATAGAAGTCCCTACTTATTTATATATTGGTCCACGTTCTATACTTCTCTACTACTATAGAGAATTCTAAGGCTTTCTAACAAAATATCTAGTCCCTCTTCTATAAATCTCTTCTAGTCTAGAAAATTCGAAGGCATTATAGGTTCTTCTAAGGAAAGATATAGGCAATTTAGAGTCTTCCACTAACCTCATGTAACGTTTTGAGAAGTCTTAGACGTGTTTCAGAGCATAACATAAGTTTCAAAAGTTTAGACATTGTTTTAAGGTCTATTCTAATGACTATAAGTCATTTAAGAAGTCTAGATATCAAAACATCAAAAAAAGGTCCATGACGTCTGGAAACTAGTTTAATGAGGTACTGACATGCATTAGACTATTTGACAAGCTTTTAGGAGACGGAAAATGATGAAAATTTCTCCATCAATGTTAAATCAAACATTAAGTTATGGGCATGTGCATTCACCTTTTTTTGTGTACTTCTTTCCCCAAAGGGTTTAATCATATTGATTTCAAAGTATGAAAATGCAAATGGGTCTTTTACAAATCCGAAATTGATCTTGTGAATGCTTGATTTCAGTGCTTAACTAGATTATGTGATAGGATTATAGTAGATTATACTGTAAAAAATAACTCAATTTGGTTTCCTATATGGATTCTTCTAGTTTTGTAGAAATTGAACATATTGGCCCTGAATCGTAGGTTGTGAGTCTGCGTGAATTGTGTATTGTTGTTGATTCAATTAAATTGGTTATTGGTAATACTATAGATGATGTTACAGTATCAAATTATTGATTGGAGAATTATAGTCATGATCATGATAGATCTGAGTCATTGACCTAGTTATGGACTTGGACTTAGTCTCTTGGTCTTAAGCTAGAACTAGTATGGATTATGATGTGTGGTTTGTGAGTGTTTTTTATCAAGAATGGGTTATTGTTGTATGAGATATTACCTAACATTGGGTGAGTTAAGGGTTTGATGGTTAAGCCTTGTTGTAATGCGTCAGAAGAAGATTTGGTAGGCTTGTGATCCTATGTCTTATATAATTGATGGTTAAATTGTGATTAAGTGGTGATATTGCATTGAAGGAAGACATTGTATAGCGATGAAAGGGTTGGTATGATGTAATGAAATGTCTCATTAGGGTTGTGAGGTTTATCTAAGATGTATTGTTTAGGAGAGTGCTCACAATACCAATATGTCTTATCATGATGTGATCATGTAAATATTCTAACCTCACTTCTATGAATTATAATTAAAAGTCTATACTCATGTAATTCTTATTGAGATATGATGATTAATAAAGACATTAAATACATTTTAAAAAGGGACTCAAGCTTCGATTTAACTAGTGTAAGGAGTGTCCCTTCCCACGTAGGGAAGGTAGGCTCCCTAATTTACTATTGAGATTTGAGACATTAATGCATGTAGCATAGAGAGGGCCCCACCTATATCTCCTTGTTCTTAGACTATGTTTCCCCAATAGGAATTCTAACTTTTTGATCCACGTATTTACTATGTATATATTTTTGTTCTTACATTGGCAAGTAGTCCGCCTTCGTTCGGTGTAGGGTTACATGACACTTATTCCACATTAGCTCATATTGTCTACATCGGTTAAAGAAGATGTTCCAAAAATATAAAATAAACTAAATGAATAAACTCTCACTAGGATAACCAGAGGGGTTTAGCTTAGTCTGGGTAGGGGTATGGGACTCTACCTAAACATTGCACTAATAAAACTTGAAGGAAGTCTTAAGAGGATGTTCTTATATATGTATATGCTTATAGTGGTAAATGTTATTTATATGATGAACTTTCATATTGTTGATATTATATGATGATTGGTTTCACTTATGAATATGAGTTGGTATTCATTGTTAAAGTATGATGATATATACCCGTAATGATACGTTATGAGAAGTTTGATATTGGTCATGATTCTTGTTGGGTTATTTTATTCAATAAGGTTATGGGGCTTTTCTTTGTCACTGCACTAGTTGACTCAATAGGGGTTCATGATAAATTACCTTACTTTTGTTATGTTGTAATGAACTCTTGTTCATGCTTGCGGTTATTATAACTTTATGATAGAGTTGCTTTGACTATGTATCAAATTATGTGATTGCATGTTGGCTTGAGTAAACTTAGTATTGTTGGTCCTGCGATGTAGATAATTTCGACTTCATAAATATTTCTTATTAATTGCAATGGTCTTCTTGAATGTGCCTAAGAATTTCTAAAGATAAAATAGCATGTTTTAATTAAATATCATTTTTAGCAAGATTTTATGATATGTGTGCATATGGTCTCATACTTAGTACAAGTGGTGTACTAACTACATTTGCTCCCTTTTCTCCTACATTTTATGTTGCAGTCATTGAAGTGCTTTGAGACGACTTTGAAGAAGACTTGGAATACACAATTATCCATATTGTGTAGGTCCCCACTTTCCGAGGGCAATGCCACAATGTAGCTTATGAAGTTGGTCTAGTTTTAAGACTCTTATGTTCTTTTCTTTTCATTTGGATACTAAAGATTGTAAAGCCTATATATTAATCTATATCACTGGTGTATAGGCTAGGACCAAATTTTTATACTCATGTTATATGGTTATGAGATGAGACATCCATTGGAGACTATGTTATATTTTATATGTCTATATGCAATAAAAGTAGAAGACTGTGTAATCTTTCTCTACGAAGGGTCTATGTATACTTGATGAATATTATATATATGCAGAGATCTATGTAAAATTCAATGTAGAAATAATGAAATTTTTTAAATTTTTCTATACTTTTCACCTATGAATGTAATGATGTAAGCTAAGAGACTAGTCTTAGTTCTCAAAGAGGACGATTTTGCAAGTTACGTCTAGGGGGTGCTATCTGAATATGACAAACATGGTATTAGATCATGAGGTTAAATGTCTTTGAGTCGATGTCTCTCTCCACCACGTCTATATAGATTCTTACTCATAATTGTGAAGTTCGCCACACCTATAAATATGAATCTATATGATGCTTAGGAAACTCTCATTTTCTTGGAAGTCCAGTATCATGCCTCTAGAGTTTTTATTCTACTTGCTTTTAGAATCTAATCCATTTATTTTGATTATCAGCAATAAATACTCGAAGGAACGTGTACTGATATTTGACTAAGATCATGCATGTGGAAATATCCTCCTGAGACAGAAAATAAAGCCGCTTCTTGAAAAATTGTAATGATTACCAAGCTCCACTCAATCCTTCTCCTTTGACGGATGGTGACATAAGAGATTGTCTTCTCCACATGGACCAAGTCATTACTACTCAAGCACAAGATGTCAATACTAAGATAAATCCATGACGGGCCATGCTAATCGGGAGGTTGTACCCTGAGCCAACCAACATGTTGGTACTATGGCCTCCCGTTTGAGGGATTTCACTTTCATGAGTTCCCCTAATTTCTATGGGTCCAAAGTTGACGAAGACCCCCAAGAGTTAATTGATGAAAACTATAAGTTCATTTACGCTATGGGGTGGACTACTAGTGAGTAGGCTGAGTTAGCAACTTACCAACTCAAGGATGTGGCCAAAACTTGGTACGTCCAATGGCGAAACAATAAGCCTTTATGGGGTGGACGGTTAACTTTGGAGATTTTTATGAAGGATTTTATTGATAAATTCTTTCCTAGGGAGAAGCGGGAAGCTAAACTTGTGGAGTTCATCCACCTTCATCAAGGAGGTATTAGTATGATTGAATAATCCTTGAAATTTACTAAATTGTCAAAGTATGCTCCTTCTTTTGTTTCTGATCCTAGGGATGAAATGAACCGCTTTGTGATGGGAGTGTCGGATGACTTACAAGAGGAATGTCATTCAGATATTCTACATGAAAATATGAACATTTCTCACCTCATAATTCATGATCAACAAGTGGAAGAGGATAGGGCTAAGAGTAAAGGTAGAGATGCCAAGAGGGAAACGTCTTTTGAAGGTTGTTTGTCAAAGGGTAGGATTGATATCCTAGACAAGCCTTGGTTAAAAAAGAGGTTTTCTAATCATGTTCCTTCGAATTTCCCAAAGGCTAGGGATGATAGGGTATTTAAACCTAAAAATTTAAGGGAAACTATTCACCAACAAGAAGTCCAACTTTGTGTATGATGTAGCAAACAAGGAATTATTGTGTTTCTTAAGAGAATGTTATTAATTGTTTTTGTTTTGTGTAAAAGTGGGGTAAAGTTCGAGGAATTCCCAGCTATTAAAAGAGCAAGACATTAGAATGTGTCAACGAAAAGTGGGTGTAAATGATCTCGAAGAAGAATATTTTATGCACTCCGCTCTAGAGGTGAGCAATAGACTTCACCCGATATGGTGAATGGTATGTTTATCGTATTTTCCATTGATGTACATGTTTTACTTGAACGCGATGCTACCTTGTCATTTGTAAATCTTTAGCTAAAAAGTTTGACATTTTACATGGTACCTTGAATGAAGCTTTTTATGTGTTTACCCGGTGTGAGTGAGTTTGGTGGCAAAGAATGTCTATAGAAATTTTTCCTATATGTTGCCCTGGACTGGTTGAAATAGTAGAGAACTTTATATGCTTTGATGTTTGATGTATATTGTGTATTGATTGGTTGCAGTTGTTGTGTTTCTGGTAGATTTTAGAACTAGGTGGTGAGTTTCATTCCAAATAGCCAATATAAGAGTGGAAGGGGGAAAATTCTATTCCTAGAGGTCGTATCATTTGTTGTTTTAAATATTGTAGGATGATCTTTTACGGGTGTTTATACCACATATTAAGAGTCCAAGATTGACTTCGAAATTCCTCCCATTGAGTCGGCCCCCATAATGATTGAATTTTCAAAGGTCTTTCCTAATGATCTTCCCATTATTCCTCCATAACGGGATTTTGATATTGGAATCAACTTGTTTTGGATACAAATCCCATTTCAATTCCTCCTTTTCGGATGGATTCTGTCGAATTAAAAGAGTTGAAGGCTCAACACAAGTATGTATTAGACAAAGGCTTCATTAGACCTAGTATTACCCATGGCGTGCTCTAGTTTTGTTTGGAAGAAAAATAATCGGTCTGTAAGAATTTGCATCGATTATCGCCAACTCAATAAAGTCACTATTAAGAACAACTATCCTCTCCCTCAGATTGATGACTTGTTTTATAAACTCCAACAGGCAAGCTACTTTTCTAAGATTAAGTTGAGATTAGGGTATCACCAACAATTAGGGTGAGAGGAGAGGATATTACAAAAATTGCATTTAGGACTAAATATGGTAACTATGATTTCTTAGTAATGTCCTTTAGTCTTACTAAATCCCCGAAGACATTTATGGATTTATTAATAGGGTGTTTTAAAGTCACCTAGATTCATTTGTCATTCTCTTCATTGATGAAATATTGGTATATTCGAAAAATGACGGTGAACATATCGACCATTTGAGGGTGGTGTTAAATGTGCTTAAGGAGAAACAATTATTTTCCAAGTATAGGAACTATGAGTTTTGGTTGACTTTGGTGGCATTTCTTGGTCTTTTTATCTCCAGTGAGGGAGTTGAGGTTAATCCAAGGAAAACGAAGGGGGTGAAAAATTGGCCTAGACCATTTACTAAACCAATATTAGGAATTTCTTGGGTCTAGCGAGTTATTATCTAAAGTTTGTGGATGGTTTTGTGTCCATTGAATCTCCCTTCACTACTTTGTCCCAAAAGAGTAAGAAATTTGAGTGGCCACAGGCATGTGAGAGAAGCTTCCAAATCATGAAAGATAGGGTTACTTCCAGTCCAATGTTGACTTTACCCAGGGGTACGAACGTTTCATTGTGTATTGTGATGCATACCGAGGAGTGGGATTAGGGTGTGTGCTTATGCAATATGGAAAGCCAGTAGCTTATGCTTCTACAAAACTTAAGGTGAATGAGAAGAAGTATCCAACACATGATCTTAAATTAGAGGCCGTGGTATTTTCCATGAAAATATGGATGGATTACTTATATGGTGTTCATGTTGATGTGAATGCCGACTAAAAGAGACTCCAATATGTGTTTCTCAAAAAGAGTTGAATCTCTGACAAAGAAGGTGGTAATAATTGTTGAAAAATTACGACATGAGTGTTCTCTATCACCCCAGCAAGGCCAATGTAGTTTGGGATGCTCTAATCCATAAGACCATGGGTAATGTGTCTCATGTAGACGGAAACAAGAAAGAGCTAGTGAAAGCTTTTCATAGGTTGGCTAGATTGGATGTCAAAATGTCAAGTTTAAAAAGTCCCGGATTGTGATTCTTGATGGTTCCACCAAACCTGAGGTCACATCGGTTGGTTAGGGAATCTCAAAACAAACACCTCTATTCAACCACGTGATAGAGTTAGGATCTTTCTAACAAGCGTAATGGGGCATTCTAATTCAGGGGAAGTGGTGTCTTTAGGTACACAGAAAGGTTGGTATCCCTAATGTAGGGATGGTTAAGGAAATTGATCCTTGAGGAAGCTCATGGGTCCCGTTATCTATTTCATTGGGTTACGACAAAGATTTATCATGACCTTAGGGGAAGGTGTTTTTGGGGGAAGGTTCTCGAAGAAGGACCACAAGGGGATTTGTAGACAAAATTTCAAATGACATCAAGTGAGGCCAACATGCAAAAGCTGGGGGGTGGTTTAAGTCCACGAAAAATGTTCCTACTTGGAAAATGGTTAAATACTACTCAATATGGATTTGGACGGAGGTTTTCCTTGGACACAAAAACAAATGAACTATATGGGTTGATTTTTCATAGGTTCAACGATACCGTTCATATTAGCCTAATCAAGCATACCTAGTCGGGAGGAGGATTAGCAGGAGGGAGGATATGCAAGGATCTTTCATAGATGAATGGATGTTCAACGTATTTTGTTATCCATAATATCGGATTGGGTGAACAATCCAATCTAGATTTTCGAGGTAATTCAATAAAGGGTTGGGTACCAAGGTGAAGTTAACCACTGTTTTTCATCCCTTAACGGATGTTCAAGTGGAGAATACTATTAAAAACCTTGAGGATATGCTTAGAGATTGTATAATCAATTACAAGAGGAATTTGGACAAACATTTACCTTTGGTGGAGTTCTCTTAGAACAATAATTTCATCATCAATATCCATGGCTCCGTATGAAGCCTTGTATGGTAGGAAATGTAGGTCTCTTATTGGGTGATTTAGAGTTGGTGAATCATAACTTTTTTTTTCCAATTTTATTTATAAGGCTTTGGAAAAGGTTCATATCATATGGAACCAATTGTAAATAGTCTATTGTAGGCAAAAGTCTTTAGCCAAAACATAGGAGAAGGATATTAGACTTTGAAAGAAAAGGTAATAAGGTTTGCTGTTGTAGTAAAAATTTCTCCTATGAAAGGGGGGGTGGTTTTTAGTTTTACAAGAAAGGAAAAGTTGAGTTCCTTGATAGGGGTGGCCCTACATATAAAACATGCTTCGGTCTTGTAAGGTTTCCGTGAGTGATGTTTCCTAGTTAATTGTTGGGTTATTCCTTTTTTTCCATGTTTCCTATGCTGATCCCCGAAGTCATATTCCGAGTGAGAGCTCTTGTTATGAAGATTAACCTCTCCTATGAGGATGTTCCGGTTCAAATCCTTGATAGTAAAGTAAAGAAGTTGAGGAACAAAGTGGTGGTTTCCGTAAAGGTGTTATGAAAAAAAACACCTAACATAGGAGGCCAAAGCCGACACGAAGTATCATTACCTTGATCTATTATTATATCTAAGGTTTGTTATTCCTCTTAATAATAAAAGTAATGAATAAAATAACAGTTTCTTGATTTTTGGTGAAGTTTTGCAAAAAATGTGAATTTTTGGTGTCATTACAGTTAAGTTACAGTAAAATATGCCTATTTGACTTGAAATTTGTCAAGCTTTCTCTTTTGCTTGTTTTGAGTTATCTTGTGCATTTTTATATGTCGAGTCATTATGATATGATATCGAGCATGGTTGTAAGTTGAGTTTTGCCGTAATTTACTCATATATGGTATGTTAAGCAAATGTTGTTGTGAGAAGGAAATCCCTCATAATGTGATTTTAAGCCTTATAAGTGGTAAGTGAAGATTTGAATTACTATGTGTAAATGTCATTATTAATGTTGTAAATCATGTTGTTACGCATTGTTGATAGGTAGGGCTACTAGTCTAGAGTCTATCCCTTCTTTTCAAAAGATTTTTTTATCATTCGGGGACGAATGTTCCTAAGGGGGGTGGGGTGATAATGTGACAATTCAAATGTCTAAGACGTGTTCTAGATCCTAACATAAGTGTAAAAAGGTTTAGACATTGTATTAAGGTCTATTCGATAAATATATGTCATTTAGGAAGCCTAGAAATGAAAATGTCAAACAACATCCATTACATCTGGAAATTAGTTCAAGGAGGTACTAGCATAACTTAGCCTATTTGACTAGCTTTTAGGAGTCGAAAAATGATGAAAATTTATGGAAGGGTGTCTAGCACGTATTAGAGTTGATTCGTAGTCGAAACGTCCTTGCACAACTCTCTAAGGACCAACAAAAGACCTTGAGGAGGACCCTTGTATTTTGAGGTCCCTAGCTTCCCTCTTTTCTTCGTTATAGCTCCGCGTAGTCCTATCAATCCCAAATGCATCATAGCGATACCTTTTCCTTTCTCTTATGCATCCTTATCCCTTTTTCCCCACATGATAGCATCAATGATCTTAAAACAGGGCAGCTGGTGTAGTCTTGCGACCCACCTAATATGTAGCAACTAATTTTCTTTATAGGTTTTGTCTTCCTCTTTACATCACTTTAACGTCTAAACATCTTTTCTTTTGACTAATAGGCATTATAATTCTTGGGATGTGGTCGATGCTTCATGACTTCTCCTTGATCTCCCTCACCATGGTCACGACTACCTCTCCGCTCTTTTCTTTTTTCTCTATCAGGCGTCTTATGTCTTAATTCTTTCTAAGCTTTAACATGCATTATGGTTTCATTGAGAGTCCTGATATTTTAGCGTTCTCACTCCAGTATGGTCGAATTTGGAAGCCCATCAATGAATTGGAACAACATATCTTCATCTTTGAGGTTAGGATTTTGAAGCATGAAGGTGGTAAACTACTTCAAGTATATGTATGTGTGTATGTTGAATGTTTGCTTTAGTTCCCTCATAGATGACGTTGTTCGGCCATAAAGCCTTCTTTAACTGCACTAAGAATCGCACACAAGTGTTGATGGTTCAAAGGCATTTCCCTATTTTCGACTGCATGGAAATTTTTGGATGATACACCACAGTGGTGTTGATATTTTTTTCATTTCTCTTCATTTGGTTACTATTGGTATAATTCTCAAAGTTCCATAAGAAGTTTGACAACTCTTGTGCATCACGAATGACTTTGAACATAAGTGGTTTTTGAGCCTCAACCGTAGCCTCTCTTTCTCGATTGAACAACGACGATTCTCCAACTTCTACACCCTCTTTGAGTGTTTTCATGTCGTCTTAAAAGGTATCAATTATTCTCAACCTCTCTGAGACAACACTTAAAGGAAGTGATGGCCTCCATCTCAAACTCAGCCTACTGGAGTCACTCCAACTCCTAATGGATGTTTTCGGTCTCCTCATGGGTACAATATTTAAGAGGTTGAACTTTCCCTCGGCACATTCATGTGCCGGCTTAATATCTTCAGTGCCTGCCTCACCACTTCAATCCATGTAACCCTTTCCTCTCCGGCGGTGACATCAATGGCCAAATTTATCATCATTTGCTTCGATGGTCGAAAGTGGATGAAATGTTAGCGCCTTACATGGTGTGGGGTCGAGTAGGATTTCCTCATTGCTCTTTTGGTGCCTTTTTACCTTACGATCCTTCTTTCCATTATCCATCCTCACATTAATTGTGCTAGCGGCGATTACGTTTCGTTTAGTAGCCATTACCTTAATACAACATATCTCTAATACACGTTTCCTACAGATTAGATATTCACTATAAAGCCCAATTCAACTTGAAACTTACTCTTATTACAGGCATCTGTAATGCTCAAGACTACTTACTAAAGGCTTAAGAGTTAATAGTATTTACCTTAGAAGTCACGACTTATTTAGACTTTGGTCCATGTTCTAGATCATTTACTAGTCTAGATAATTTAGGATTGCCAAGAAAATGTCTATGTCCCTAGATAAAACATTCTCTTAGTATGAGAAAGTCAAAGGCATTAGGGCGTCAAAGGACAGATATAGGAAATTAAGAGTCTCCGAGTAACCTCGTCACTAGCTTTAGATCCTTGCCACTTTATTAACCAATTAAAAAATGAATTGGTGGGACTTGATGAAGATAAGGACTATATAATTAGATGCAAACTTAGTTCTTGATGCTAATTGTGAGAAATTTTATGCATAGTTGAAGCCTAACAAAATCTTACTGCCTAAAGGAATAAAAGATAAACAAATCGTTTATGCTACATTGTATAAAATTATGTTAGAACACATAAACTTATTGAAATTTCATTCAAGAATTACCTCTAGAAGCATGACCCATATCCTTTCATGTGAATCCACAAGTTTGACGGATCTTCCATCAATTTAAATCCAAAGTTAAATAGATCATCAACTGAATGCAAAAGATATGATATGGCTATATACTCTTCTACAATGTTCCCAAATTTATATTCGTAATCTCTCAATACTTGGTTGAGCAAATATATATAAAAAAGATTATATCTTTTTCAAGGTTAAGAGAATCCCTACTTATAGAGGTATCTTCCCGATATAAAAAGAAGAATAAAATACAGTCAATTTTCTTCAACCATAAAAATACACGATTGTTTTCTTTTAAAAAGAAAAAGTCACACTAGTCTCCTCTTTCCTCCTAACTAATTGGATTATGTTTTCTAGTTAAATATGATGACTATAGGAAATATTGATTTTTGAGGCTTCCTATATTAGAAATAATTCCAAATAATTAATGTGAATTATTCTTCCATAATAAATTCCAAGAATTTAACTAGAAATTGGTAATTGTTATTTTCTATTTATCTTTCAAAATTCCTCATTAACTACATATATAGTTCTCCACGTTAAAATTGCATATACTAATCAATAAACTAAATTACTGACAAATATAATTCAAACATCAATTTCCTTTAAAACACGACTTAACTTATTTCATGTGTCCAATTCATTAATATACATGCAATGTTTGACATGATGAAAACATACACTCTTCTGAAAAAGACATATCAATCAATCTCTATAACGAGCCATGAATTTCATGGACAAACTTAATATTTCACAAAAATATGTTATTATCATCCAATCTATCAGACATAATTACTTATCTAAGAATCTCACTTTTTAATAAATAAAAACGACAATTAATATATATCAGGATAAACTCGGGGCCAATCAATATATATAAAATGTGCTACCACAAGATGATGGATCTATATTTCTATCCTAGATTGTGAACAAAAAACATACGGTTCAAAGAACCAATTGTTTAATCCTCTATAAAGGCTAAAACTCTACACACAAAATCATATACTATATAAGTACACACAAACAATAAACGAATATATGATCTATTAAAAATAAATGCATATTTATTCTATTACTAATTATATATCAAAAGATATAATTAGTAGTATATATCCCAAACACTACTAGTTCTCCTACTAATAAAAATGGGCATCAAATGTTGGGCCTTCCAAGTAGCTCAAATTTAGAGAAGAAAATATGTAAGAAAAATTAGAAGATAAAATCACTTGAAAAACATCATGTTTGGGGTATATCTAAAGCTATCATACTTTGAACTTTATAAAACCCTTGGATTTCTCTTAACTCTATGTAACATATTTTTTTACGTATAGAAAATTCCAGGATGAGGAACTTAAGTGAGATAGAATTGAATAGTTCTACAATTAAAATGTGTAGGAGAGATTATGTAAGTTATGATGACAATCCAATTGGGCCACTGTTTTATTAAATTGTGGCATAATAAAAGGTTAGTGATATATATTAATTGAAGCAGCAAGAGATTCATTTATTGAAATATTTGACTTGAGCAAATGGTTCAGAAACCCATTCTTTCGAAGTGAAAACAAAGAATCCCTTAAGAGGAAATAGAGTAAATGCTTGAATCCTAATACACAACTTTCCCCTCGATATTTTAGAAGAGATAAGTTATATATAACACTGTAAGAAATAAAAGAAAGCAAGGTCTCCATGTATGTGGAAAAAGAGTTAAGCTAAAGAAGATCTAGCAAAGGGACTGATGGGAAAAGGGAGAACGAGTTTGACAAGTTCTTAATTACATTGTGTTTCATCATAGTGCAGGTGCTCATCAAGGTTCCTTAAAAAGGTATTTGTCTATTTGGCAAATTTTTGTTGCAGCCACTTCAAACTCTTCTACATTCTCTTGTTCACATAAAAACCGACTAAAAATGGAAATAAGCGATTAATACATTTTATAGATAACTAACAAAAAATCCATTTCTAATCCTATTTGTCAGAAAATATAATAAAGTTTACCTATAAACGATTAAAGAAAGGTTAATGATGAAATTCGTTGCTAATTCGAATTATGTACAAGTGAACCAATTCCATAACCTAGAAGTTATGAGTACAATGATGTCTAGTGTGAACAAATGCAAGTCCAATTAGCCTAAACACAACAAGACGTCTCAATGGCAAATGACTAGCTAACATATATAGAGAAGGAGAAAGGTTGCTCCAATATCTTCAACATCTACACTATGATGAGACACAGTGCACCCTATATCTTATTTATCTCACTCTCTCTTCTTACCTCTACCATTTCCATTAGTCCTTTTATTAGTTCTTCTTGTACTAAAGTCTTTACCGATGGAATTGGAAATATTTGCCTTCTATCTTTAATACAATGTTTATCACATGTCTTTTCAATAATATTTGGGGGAGGTTGTTTCATAGGATTTTTACATTCACTCCATTTCTTCTAAATAAAGGGAGTCTTTAATATCACAACTAAATAATGACTTTATTGATTATTTTCTAAATTGAAACTATTCGATGAACCAACCTTTGGTTGTTTCCTATAAATACCAAGCAACCTATCCATGAATTCTTTGACTTTGTTAAAGAATTTTATTCTTTGCAATTTGAATTCCTTCGCCTCCAAAATATTTTTTCTTAAGGAAATTTCATAGGATAATTCTCTTTAAATTAGTTGTTGAGACAACAAGAAACAATGTTGCTTTCGTCGTGTACTTCAGGATTTTCTTTTCATTGTGACTCATTATTTACATTTTGGTGAGATTATTTTGTAACGAATTAATTTCATAATCCTGTTCCACTGCTTCATTCCTAAAGATCAAGGGCCTTCAAGAAATTATATGTTCTCACAACTCATAATTGACAATTTCATTACTAAAAACAACATGTGTTATTTATGAAAAACAACTTTTAAAATCCATTTCATCACTCAAAGGTCCCTTAAAAAATAGTACTAGATCCGCCTATATGTATTTGAAAGAAGAGAAATGCAGGAAAATAATAGAGAAAGAAAAGTTGAAGGATAAATCATGTATAGCTAAAAAAAAATTCATATTATTGACTAACAAAAGCTATGTATTTAGAAAACAAAAATCAAACTTAAATAGAAATCAACTCCGAAATACTAGGTGTCAAACTTAATAGAATTATTGCAACATGAATATTTTTAGTTCTAAATCAAAGATCAAAAATATATTTAAAAGATTCAAAGGCCTTCAATCTTGAATCATATTTGAATAGCTATTAAGCTTCTACATTATTGTCTTGAAGCCACATAGAGAAAGCTTGAAGAGTGTTTGAATAAGCTCTGTGATGCTTTTGAGTAAATTCGAGGAGAGCAGGTCATGTGAATTTAGGATACAGTCGAAGTTTGTTATAACCCACCAATTCAGTTGGTGGATTCATCTGCATATCATTGTCATGAAAAAGAAAGAAAGCAAGTTATTTTCTAGGAGTTTTGTTTTTAACCACTGCTCTATTAAAGCAACTTTTGTATCTACCATTCTTGAGGCCTGAAAATGACAAACACCAAATTTTTTATATCAATTATAAGTCTAAGAACTCAGAATTTAGAGTATTGCACCTCATGTGGAATGATCTTATAAATTTCACAAAAAATGTATTATTTGTTTAATTGATTATGTTTATATTATTTGTATGTAATACATAATACGTTAGATTATTTTACCATACTACTTTGTAAATATTCTTACCATAAATGTGTCACATATGTTAACAACAAAAGCATTAAAATTTTGGCGTATGGAATACCATACATTGTCCACAAAAACGTGAAATCCGTACTTGTAATGAGGCATAATACATACAACATTGAATTCAATAAACAGGCTACATTCTTTAATAAGGCACAATGTTTGATGTATTTATTGTACTTTATGTATCATAATTTTGATATATTAAAAATTAACATTTCCTAAATCTCAAAATTTCTCTTTAATTAATACAGATTAATTTATCTATTAAATTATACAACTACAAATTAATAAGATTTTGTAGTGTCACCTATATTAATTTTAGTTAGTTTTAGTATACTATTATTTTAAGAATAAAATTTTTTTGTAGCTATATAAGGAAATTTATTTAATAATAAAATCAATCGGAAATTTTTTCAAATATCTCTACCTATGATTGTGCTATATTAAGTGTAGATTTTTCTGTGTACATTATATAATAAAATTATACCCCAATTTTACACTGTTTAGACCCATTTTTTATATTAAAAATCTTATTAAGGAAAAATTCAAACTCTTATTTGAAATCTATGGTCAAATATATCTTTAAAAATATTTCCTTTTTTAAAATTTGCTTCAAAATCTATTCAAACTATTTGGCCACAAAATTAAGCTCTATAAATCCCTTCTCAAGAAACTGTTAAGACTCGTTTTTGATACTCGAGAACTTTTTAAGAAAATTCTTTCAAAACCTATGGTAAAACATAAATTTGAAAGTATTTCTTTTATTTAATATCTGATAAAAACAAGATATGAACTTGTATCCAAATTTTTAAAATACGAAAGCTTGAAGAGCAATAAGGTGTAAGTGGGAAAATTTCGTTTATTGTTTCTTTTGAAGATGAGAAGAATGGGAAATTGTTAGGCCAAAGAACAAGTCTGAAGTTACAAGAACTCAAGACTTTGTTCCTTCAAACTTGAGTGCCATCGCTGCGGTAAGTTGAAGAGATTTTTAAAAGATAGAGAGAACAAAGACACATTGATAGTTCAACAATTTTTGATTTTCCCTCTTCATATTCGACACGATTTTGTTAAAAAAAATTTAAGATGTTCTCCACCTATTTTCTACCCCTAAGACACTCGATTTCTACATAACTACCAAAGGAATGGTTGGAGTGTCTACTACTCGGAAATCTTTCAAAATAAATATACTTCCTAAGATGATGATTTTACACCTGTAGAGGTTTTTCTATTGAAGTTATGGAAGTACCAAATTGCATAAACATGTGCATTTTCCTAGTTCAGGGCTTATCACTAGTTCAAGAGGAAAATGGATATGTTTATGCAATTTTGTACTTCCATAGCTTCCATAACCAAACCGCTTCAGGTGTAAGATCTTCAACATAGGAAGTTTCTGTATGATGATGGATTTCCTAGGAGTAGACACTTCAACCATTCGTACGGTGTTCGATATCCCTCGGGTGTCTCAGGAGAAGAAAATAGGGGAAGAGCATCCTGAATATTCTGAACACCTTCATATGAAATATTAAGATGGAAAACTAGAAATAGTTGAATTATTGGGCCAACAAATTTCCATTCTTCAACGTCTTTTGATGAAACAACAGACGAAGTTTTCCCACTTTAACTTGATTTCCCTTCAAGCTTTAGTATGCATAAAAAAATTGATAGAGGTTCACATGTTGTTTGAATCATATTTTAAAAGGAAATACTTTTAATGATATATTTGACCATAGATTTTTAAAAATTTTCCTTAAAAGGTTCTCAAGTATCAAAATTGGGTCCTAACAGTATGCTGAGAAAGGCGTAAGAATGCTTAATTTTCATATATTTTGAAGCAAATTTTGAAAGAGGAAATATTGTTAAAGATATGTTTCACCATCGATTTGAAACCAGAGTTTGAATATTTTTCTTAAAAAGTTTTGAAATATCAAAAATGGGTCCAAACAATTTGCTAACATTGGCTTAACTATGGTTAAATTTGGGGTATAATATTTTTAGTAACATATCAACATATAATATAGCATAAGTATAGGTAGAGATATTTAAAGAATTTATCCGGTAGATTCTCCTTAGATGATTTCCTTATACAACTACTAATAACGTTTATTCTTAAAATGAAACTATAGTAAAACTCAATAAATTTATATAGGTGAGACAACAAAATATCATTTATTTGTGGATGTATAATTTAATAGATATATTAATATTTATTAATTTAAAGAGTCTTGAGATTAAAGAAATGTTAACTTTTATTACATCAAAATTATTGTATCGTAATAATTTATGTATAATATTTATTTAATTTTCACAAAAATAATACTTTACAATAGATAATGAAAAATGAATATATCAAAATATTGTACCTTATTAAATTATGTATCCTATTTTATTGAATTAAATGTTTTTTTGTGTTATGCCTCAATTCATGAATTCAAGTTTTTGTGGACAACAATTACTACTCTGTTTGTCCAAATGACACATTTATGGCATGAAAATTTAAAACTAATATTATATAATAAGCTAATGTATTATGTATTACATAAAATTATACAAACATAATCGATTAAACAAATAATATATTTTTTGATGTAAAACATTATAAGATATTTCCATATGGTGGGCAATGATATACAACATGAGTTATTAGACTGTCGACTTAAATATAACATATTTGGTGTTTTTCCTTTTGCAGGTGCCTACGATGGTAGATACAAATCTTGCAGAGTATGTTAACAACAGACTCTAAAAATCACATTTCTTTCTTTCTTTCTTTGTCTAGACAAAGATAAGGTGGTGAGTCCACAAAATGAATTGCTGGAAACATCCTTCGACTATATTCAATACACAATATATTAGACCCAAAAACAGTCTGGAACCATGAGTCTAAACTACTAGATATGAATCATAACTTTACCAACAACCCAACACAAAGATCCATCAATTTTTCATCAAGAACTTTAAGATTTATGTGGGCGAACTAACCTAACACAAAAAAGTCATATATACCTCAATAGGGATGACCCCCGACAAAATCCATGCAGATCTTGGTGTTTTTGGACGATTCTTGATCTTACTCTCCCTTTCGCTATTTCTCCCAAGCCCAAAGCGTTCTTACCCTTGTTAAACTTAATTTGGACTTTCTTTTTACCCCTAACAAACCTTAAAATTAATTAGGAAATAGTAGGGTGAAAATAAAACTTTGCCCTTACTAAAATCCGGAATAGATTTTCCTCAGTTCAACAACCCAAGTTTTGTAAGGTATATATCCCTCATACGACATTGGATATTCCCAAACATTTCTTCATTAAAAATTTTTTATCTAGGTACTTTCAAACATATAAAGAATTCATCCAAACTCCTCAAGAGCTGGAATTATGGTCATTTACTCACTTTTGTAAGGTGGAAATTTTCTAGATTTCCTTACTTGTTACCAAAAATGATTATTGCTGGTTTATTAGCTTATTATTAGTTAATTCAAGTTACGACATATTGCAATATCTCCCCGTTAAAAATGGAAAATCATTCTCGAATGAGAATTGTTTAACTAAGCTAATGGTAGTAACATCATTTCAATAATCAACAAACAAAAGCAAGTAATAAAATGTTTATACTTAGACTTATAAAGTGGTAAGAAGAGAACATAGTACCTTGATCCTCATTTTCTCCGGATTCAAATAGATTTGTATATCTCTTTTTCATATCCTCCTCAGCTTACCAGGTCGCTTCTTTAACAAGATTGTTCCTCTAAAGGACATTGACTGAAGCAACATCTTTTTTACTCAACTTCTGAACTTGACGATCAAAAATATTAACCAGAACTTCTTCGTAGAATAGGTTATGTTTAATCCCAACATTATTTATTGGAACTATTAATGAAGTATCACCCAAGCAATTCTTCAACATATAAATTTGTAATACCAATGAACCGCTGGCTACTCTTGGGGTAGCCTAAGCTCATAGACACATTGCCCCATCTCTTGGGATTATATAAAGTCCACTATACCCGGGAAGTAGTTTCCTTGTTTTACCAAACTCATTCTCCTTTAAGTTGTCGAGAATTATATATCACCCAATCATCCCCCTCAAACCGGTTATGGTTTTCCTCCTATATATGTTGTGGACGTTTTTGCGCTTTTTGTCTTATTCTATATTTCTTAAATTGCTTTAACCTTCTTCAGAGCTTTATGAACTAGATCTTTTTCTATAAACCATGCTTCACAAACTTCGACCACCCAATAAGAGATCTGAATCATCTTCTATAAAGATATTCAAAAGGATCCATTCGGATGCTTGACTAGTAACTGTTGTTTTAAGCGAACTCAGTGAGATGTATGTTATCATCCCAATTCCCTTTGAAGATGATCACAGAAGATCTCAAGATATGTTTCTAAGGTTTTGATAGTACGCTCTACTTGTCCATATGTATGAGGATGAAAATGAGTACTTACGTTAACCTTTGAACCCAATCCTTTCTAGAAACATTTCCAGAACTGTGTATAAATGAGCACATCTATGTGAAATAATGGATACTGGAACAACATGAAGTCTTACCACTTCTTGAGGTACAACTTAGCAAAATTCTCTGCCAAATAATTAGTCTTTACCTGTAAGAAATGGGCTGATTTTGACATTCTGTCAACAATCACCCAAATAAAATCATGTTGCCTTAGAGATATTGGCAATCTCGTGATGAAGTCCATATTAATCACCTCCCACTTCCATTTCGGATGCTCTATATTCTAAGAAAAACCTCCAGGACTTTGGTGATCCACTTTCACTTGCTGACAATTTAACACTTGACAACAAACTCAACGATATCTTTCTTCATGCCATTCCACAAATATACCTCTCTCAAATGGCGGTAAATCTTTATGGAACCCAAATGAATGGAATATCTGTATCTATAAACCTCCTCCAAGATCCTCTCTTGGAGTCCATCCACCTTAGGAACACACAATCTGCCTTGGTACTTCAACACCCCATCTCCCCTATGTTCAAAAGTCAATACTCTTTGTTTATGGACATTTGCATTCAAATCAAGGAAAATAGGGTATTGGTCATGCTTCTCTTTCTCTGACACTAATAATGACTCAGCCCCATTTGTCACAACTATTCCTACTTACTTTGAATACATAAGTTTGACTCCCAAATGTACAACTATATGCATATCTTTAGCTAACTCCATCTTTTCTTCTTCAACATGGCTGATACTACCGTTAGACAACCTGCTTAATACTTCATCAACCACATTAGCCTTATCTCGGTGGTAAAGAATAGTTATGACATAATCCTTGAGTAATTCTAACCACCTTCTCTGTCTGAGATTTAACTCTTTCTAAGTGAATACATATTGGAGACTCTTGCTATCAATGAATATATCCACAATAACACCGTACAACTAGTGACGCCATATCTTCAAGCAAAAACTATATAAGCCAATTGTCATGATTTTGTTAATTATTCTCATGAACCTTAAACATTTGGGAGGCATAAGCTATAACGTTGTCATTCTATACTAAAACGCATCCCAAGACAACTCTTGATTCATCATAATACACCACAAATCCTTGAATACCCTATGGTAAGGTCAAAACCTGACCAGTAGTCATTCTCTTTTCCAACTCTTGAAAGCTTTTCTTACAAATTTCAGACCATTGAAACTTGATAGTCTTCTGAGTAAGCTTTGTCAAAGGAGAAGAGATATATAAGAATCCTTCAACAAATCTCTTATAATGGCCTTCTATGCCCAAGAAACTCCTTATATCTGTTGGAGATGTGGGTCTAGTCCAACTTTTCTGTGTACACTTTAATCGCTTGAACAGAAATCATACCGCATATGAATCCCATAGACATAATCCAAAACTCAAACTTGGACACTTTATATATATCTATCTTCTTATCTCTTAATGTCTGGAGAATAATAATGTGATGACTATCATGATCTTCTTCATTCCTTGAATAAACCAGTATGTCATTAATGAAGATGATAACAAAAAAGTCTTAAGAATGTTTAAAGACTATGTTCATAAGATCCATAAACGCTGCATGTGTATTTGTCAAACCAAAGGACATAAATAAAAATTCATGATGCCCATATATTGTTCTAAAATTTGTTTTTGGAATATCACATTCCCTTACTTTCAATTGATGATAGCCTTAGTGGAGGTTAATTTGGGAAAAGCAAAAAGCTCCCTGAAGTTGATCAAAATGATAATCTATCCTTGAAGAGGATATTTATTCTTAATTATAACCTTATTTAATTTGTGGTAGTCTATACACATCATAAGAAACTATATTTCTTCTTTACAAACAAGTTCGGAGAGCCCCAAGGTGAGACACTTCGTCGAATTAAGCCTTTATCTAACATATCTTTCAATTTCAATATTAGCCCTTTTAACTCTGCTTGTTCCATTCGGTATGGCTGAATAGATATAGCACAAGTATCTAGGATAAATTGTCATGTTCAGATCCGCTCTAGAAGTACACCCTTAGGTGACCGCACACTCTGCCTTGTACTCAATCATTTCATCCAACCCCATCTCCCATGTGTTCAAAACAAAACTCATACGTCTTGGTTATGGACCCTTGCCGTCAAATAAGCAAATAGGGTCTGGTCTTGTTTCTCTTTCACCTCTCTTACACTAAGGATACTCAACATACCCATTTGTCCTCCACTATTCATACTAATTTGGAATCCATATATCTGACTCCCAAGATATGTATGTGAATATCTTAGCTAACCCCTCTTGCTCTTCAACATGGTGTACTCCGATAGACAAAACGCCTTATGACATCATAAACCACATTAGCCTTACCTGGGTGGTGAAGAATACTCATGACATAATCCTTGAGTAATTCTAACCACCTGCTTTGTGTGATATTTAACTCGTTCTGAGTGAATACATATTGGAGGCATTTTTTATCAATGACTACATCTACATGAACACCATACAAGTATTGACGCCATATCTATAAAGCAAAAACCACATAGCTAATTCTAAGTCATGTTTTTTATAACCCTTCTCATTAAACTTCAACTTTCAGAAGGAATAAGCTATATCAATTTCATTATGCATTAACACGCATCCCAAGCCAACTCTTGATGCATCACAATGCACAACAAAACCTTGAATACCCTATGTTAAGATAAAAATCAGAGTTTTAGTCATTTTTTCAACTCTTGAATTATTTTCCTAAAAGCTTCATACTATTGAAACTTGAAAGTCTTCTGAGTTAGCTTGGTTAAAGGAGAAGCGATACATAAGCGTCTTTCAACAAATCTCCCATGTTTTCCAACTAAGCCCAAGAAACTCGTTATATCTCTTGGAGATGTGGGTCTAGGCCAACTCAGAACCTCTTCAAACTTGTGAGTATACACTCTAATCGCTTCAGCGGAAACAATATTTCCTATGAATGCCATAGACTTAAGACAAAACTCACACTTGGATAACTTTAAATATACCTACATCCTTATCTCCCAATGTCTGGAGAACAATCTTGAGGTGACAAGCATGATCTTCTTCATTCCTTGAATAAAGCGGTATGTCCTAAATGAAGACGATCACAAAAAAGCTTGAATAACGTTTGAAGACTCTTTTAATAACATCCATGAAAGTTGCATGTGCATTCGTCACACCAAAGGACATAACCAAAAATTCATAATGCACATACATTGTTCTAAAAGTTGTTTTTTGAATATCACAATCCCTTACTACCAACTGATGATTCCCTCATTTGAGGTGAATATTGGAAAAGCATGAGGCACCCTGAAGTTAATCAAAAATAATCTGTCCTTTGAAGAGGATATTAATTCTCGATGGTAATGTTATTTAATTGGTTGTAGTCTACACAAATCCTAAGGTACCTATCCTTCTCCTTTACAAACAAGACTAGAGAGCCTCAAGGTTAGACACTTGGTTTAATGAAACCTTTATCTAATATATCTTTCAATTTCTCTTTTAGCTCTTTTAACTCTTGTGGTGCCATTCTCTATAGCCGAATAGAGATAGGAAGAGTATCTGGGATGATGTCTATGCAAAAGTATATCTCTCTTTCGGGAGGGACACTGAGTAGATCATTAGGAAGGACTTCTGAAAACTCGTTTACTATAGGACTGACTGAAAGAAAGGTACCTTAACACTTTAGTCATAAACTAGAACTAAGTGATCGATATAGCCCTCAAAAACTAACTTCCTCACCTTAATGAACGAAATCAAACGATCCTTTGCCAATGCTGAACTACTAGCCCACACTATGACTTAATCATTAGGAATTTGAAACTTGAGAACTCGAATTCTGCAATGTATTGATTAATAAAAGGAATGGAGCCAGTGCGTACCCAAAATTACATCAAAACTACCATTTCTAAATCTAGTAGATTAGTTGTAGTGCTCTTGTGATTGATGGAAAAAGGACAAGCACGATAGAACTTTTTCGCTAGAATAGAATCCCTAATAGGTGAAAAAACACAGAAGGCTTCATAAAGCTTTTCAGGAGGGATCTCAAACTGATTTGCTACATAAGAAGTTAGAAAGGATAAAGTTTTTCCTAGGTCTGATAAATCAAAAAACATCATAAGTAAAGACTTCGATCATACCCGTGACAACATATGGAAAGTTCTCTTGTTCTTGGCATCTACTGATTGCATAGAGGAAGTTTGCTCTTCCGCCTATACCAGAAGTGGCTCCGGTAGGTTTATCCTTGTTTAGTGGAGCAACTGATAAAGATTGAGCTCCATATCCTGGATTTCCACCACCTTTCTTATTCTTAGGGAACTCCCTTATGAAGTGACCCTCTTGACCACACTTCAAATAGATTGTCTAGCCAGTAATACAATCTCTTAGTTTGTTTCCACCACATTTATTACATGTAGGAGCCCGTTTCCTTTTTGTGCCACATTGCCTTGAGAGTGAGCTGGTCTTGTCTTGAAGTGCTCTGAATTCTTGCCACTATACTCATCTTGATTTCTGGGCACAGGTTCACTAGCAGATCATTGTGATTCCCCTTTGTTTATGAAATTGAGACCGATTCGAACCACCTTTGTGATGCTCAAACTCATTACCGATATTCGTATACCTCTTTCTATATTCCTGTCTGTCCCTCAGCTTCTTCTCTTCATCTTGTTTGACATAGACCATAAGCCTTGATATGTCTATGTCACCAATCAATATTGCAGCCCTATATTTTATGCTTGAAGGACAACCTAAGCCAGCAACAAACAAGTTCATTCTGCTCCTCATATTCTTCACCATTTTCGGAGCATAGCGAGACATCATTGTAAAGTTCAACCCATACTCATGAACACTCATGCAGTCATGTTTCAAAGTGAGGAACTCATGAACCTTTGATTCCTTAAGTTCTCGAGGAAAGAACCTCCCAAATAAGGCTTCTTTAAAAAAAGCCCAACTTGGATGTGGTGCAACCAAAGATCTACCATCCTTCCATTGATTAAACCATGTTCTAGCCACATTATTGAGTTGATATGCAACGAATTCAACACTCTAAACATGAATGACATGCATTTTATCAAACATCACATCTTCTACAAAGTTTTCCAGAACCTTAGTAGTGCTTGATCCGGTGAAACTAGGAGGCTTCATTCTTAGAAACTCATGAGCCCTCGAAATATCATCCCCTTATTGTGGAGCTTCTCTTTGTTTCCTGACATTGTGGGTAACTACTTGACTTAGTATCCAGATAGCTTCCCGGAACTCGACAATGGTAACCTCTCCTTGGGGTTGCACATCCAGTGCATTAAGAACCCCTTGTTCATCAACATTTCTTGGGCTGGTCGACCTCTTGCTTCTCTTCTTGGAGGCGTGATGGTTTGAAATATGTGTAAGCACAAATTAGAGAGAGATTTTAAGAGATATACTCCACGCACAAAAAGAATATAAAAGGAGTGAAACATTCCTAAATTTTGTTCCAACACAGTTATAGATGTAGTACAAAGTTTATCACGCCCGAAGCCTACACCTTGGCCATTGCTAGCACTCGAAGACCATTTTTGGCCCTAAGCAAACCCTTCGCCTTGCTTACTTAACTCAGTGGAAGACTCAACTAAGCATAAAAGAGAAATAAATCATACTCAACAAAACACTTTATATAATAATCTAGACAAAATGAAACTTATGTTTCAACACGAAAACAAACTCCAAACTAAACTATTGAATTTCTACGAAGCCACCAAATTGATTGTGATGTCTGTTTGGATAGACCCCATCACATCCTAAAAATAACTAAAATAGTAAAGCAACTTAGAAGGATGTCCTCCAGAATTCAAGGAGATTCACCATTGACTTTATTGCTCGATCTAGATAACCTAACCACTGTGTGCTGATCTTAATTAACTTCGTCTGCATCACAAAATGATACAGGCCAACTTGAATTAGTACATTTAACGTATGGGTATAATTTGGAATGCTAAAAACATTTATAAAGCTTAAAACGGAATAAGGATGATCTTACCTTGGCTCTGCTCAACTCAGAAGAAAACACTCAATATAAAGCAATAAGAAATTACTATATAAGATATATATATATATATATATTAGATATATTATAATATATATAAGAATAAGAGAGAGAGAGAGAGGCTAAAAATGTAAGCTCGTAAATCATCAAAGATTAGAATATACAAAACGAAACTTAACATATATAGGAAAGTATTTAGTTTATGTGCCTATTTTCTGTAAATGACAACCACCCCTTATGACCTAAAAAGTGATACAATGTTCATCCACAAGTACTAGATACTATCCTACTTTTGTCATCAGCATGGAACATTATCAACCTATGGATCCCCTTTGTCTAACTCATTTCTAATCAAAAAATATAACACGTTAAATCCCATGATGGCTACATGGTTTACATGGGGACTTTAGTTATTTGAACGCTCATACCAACATCGGTGTTCAATACTACTCTCAAAACTTACTTTAGCTTATACTTTTAATAAAACTTCCTTCCTTTGGCATGAGATAATTTACTGAACCCTTTAGATTTAAAAGTTTCTCTTGAAATAAATATTCCCCTTATTAGTTCAAAACTTTTTCGCAAATTCTTAGTCCACTTTTACCTTAAATATAAAACATTTATCAATCTCAGGGAATATTTAGTCTCCCTTATAAATTTAGAAAAATGAACTCAACTCTTTCTCTTTACATAACTTAAACATTAACTTTTGTGAATAATTAGTTCCCTTATAGTTTTTGAAATTTTAACTCAACTCTTTTGTCATAGCTCGAATTCTAACTTGAGCCGTAAATCAAAGTTAAAATGATTGTTTAAGACTCTTTGAAAATTTTGAGAATTAACTTTGACTTGCTTCTTAACTTATAAACTGGAATCCTAACTTCTTAGACTTAGATCTTAACTTGTATTGAATTTGATAATGGATTAAAGGATCATGTCTCATGTTTATGAATTATTTGATGATGTTTATATGTACTTTAGAGTGATGAAATAACCTAGGAATGAAAGGTACGTCACTTAGTAATAAGTACGAAGAGATAGTGAAAGAGGGGGGTGTCCAGGGGTCGTGGCACTTTGAGTGGCGCGGAATGCCAGAGCCTGATGGACACAGACTGTCCTCAGGAGCTATTGCTGGCGCGAAGTGCCAGGACCTTATGGACAGAGTCTGTCGTGAGGAGCTCTGGTAGGCACGATGCTCCACGGCCTGTCACACAGGTTTTCGACTTTTCTTCTCCTATTTTCAGTCCTAAACCTCCCAAACTTCCATGGATCTTCCCCTAAACACCTCGAATCATTAATATAATTATCACCAAATAGAATAGACCCAAAAACTGTCAAGAATCGTGAATCAAAGCTACTAAATTTGAACCACAAATTTACCAACAAAGATCCAATAATTGTACAGCAAGCACTTTAATATTTATCATTGACTCAACGGAAAACTTGATAAATTCAACATGTTAGTGTGTGGGTGAACTAACCCAACACAAAAAGGTATCACATCCCTTGATAGGGATCACCTCCGACGAAATCCACGCACGCTCATGGCGTTCTTGGATTATTTTTTATCTTCCTCTCCTTTTCTCTTTTTCTCCCGATCCCTAAGTGTTCTCAATAATTATAAACTTAATTGAGACTTGGTTTTTACCTAAAAATAACCCTTAAAATGAATTAGAAAATGTTAGGGTGAAAAGAAAACTTTGCCCTCACTAAAATCCGGACTAGATTTTCCTCTGCTCAACAACCCAACTTCCGAAAGGAATATCTACCTCATACGACATAGGAATTTTTGCAAACTTGGCGTTGTCGGAAAGATCACTCGAATGTCTTCCAAAAAATATAATGAATTCATCCAAACTTCCCCATATTTGGATGTTGTGGACGTTTGAAAATGATCAAAAGTCACTTTGGTACTGTGGAATATTTTTCAAACATTTCCTAGTTTTCAAAATAATTTTCTTGTTTTTCTTTGGCTTGTTATTAGTTAATTCAAGTTACGAGATGTTACACCAATCCCTAGTAATGGATGCATTTTGATTCTTGTCATAACCAAACACACAAACCTATTGTACGAGTGTGTACAATTTTTTATGGTTTATTAACCCAACCAAGGGTTGGGTTGATGTCCAAAGGGAGGGATTTTGAGAAAATGTAGTTAAATTAGAATTGCATTCATATTAGTCATAGATAAAGAGATTTATGAATGAAAAGTTGTTGAATCATAGGGGCGACATGAAAGTGTAAAGTATAAAAAAAATGGGGCTTTTTTTACAAGTATTATAAAAACGATAAAAATGCAAAAGGGAATCAATTATGAGGAAAATTTGTTGAGGTGTTACCGCAATAAAAGTTGATATAGGTAGTTGGGTACATGATTTCAATAGAAAATTTGTAAGATAATAGTAACTAGACTAATCTTTAGATGAAAATAAGTTTCCTTTCAGGCAACTTACATTGTTTCAAATTTATTCATCTCGGACATCCATTTTTAGCATGAAGGATAGCCTATGCGTTCCCTTACTCAGTCTCTCAATATGAGTGTTTCTAATATAGATAGCTGCCCCCTCTTGTGCATGAACCATCATTCAACCTGACTTCCTAGGGGACGTCATCTAGCGTGTTGGTTTTCGCGACCTCCCTCTCGGAAAATCCAAAAACGCATGGGTGACTTTGTATTTGCAACTACAAATCCATTAAAAAACCAACACTTGGTTAAATCGCCATTAAAATACATCAAACCTATCACGAAGCAAGACCCAACAATAATATCAACACATATTTGCTAAATCAGACCCCAAGAATGAGGGTTTTAACAACACATAAAGCAATAACAAATTACACCTAAAATGATAATTAAATGAGATGGGTATAAGAAATTAAACCTTAATATGAGAAAAGGAAGAAGAAAAAAAAGCATAACTTCGAACATGTGGAAGATAAAACCCTTATTTCTTGAATTTTCCTACAAAACCCTCACCAATTAATAATGATGTTCGGACCCTCAAAATATGACCTACAACTAATATTTATAGTTTTAAGATTATGTTCTTGGGCGGACCATTGGCGAGGTTAGTCGCGACAACTGATTGACTCAACGATTCACCCTTTTTCGGGTTCATAGCCTTTTGTAATTTTCCTTCAGCATGTTTGTATTCTTGATCATCGGCCGGTAATTCTCTATTTCTCTTAAATGATCATCATCACACGTACTCCTCCTTTCATCACCTCTTCGTCTATTTCTTTCAGGGCTTCGCGTACTGCAACAAAAGGCAAAGTGCTGCCCTTTGGTGATTCTCCAAGTGTTATTGCTCAAGCTCAGACTTCAGCTTTTACGTTCTTTTTAGTATTTTTGTCCCTTTTTGCGTATAAGTGTCCATGCATTCAATAAAACACTTAATACTTGAAAGTTAAGTATTTTCATCAAATATTAAAACAAAATAAGCATTTGAGGACACTATTTCTATCAAAATAAAGCCCTAAATAAGTCCAATTTATGGACTTATCAAGAATCCCTACTTATAGAGATTTCTTCCCAATCAAAAAATAAGAGCAAAACACAACCTATTTTCTTCTACCATAAAAATACACAACTATATTCCTTGTAAATAAATAACTCACTCTAGTCTCCTTTTTTCACCTTTGAAATAAATTATGAGTTCTACTAAAATATGAACGCTATAAGGACCACTTTATTGACTAATAGTTCATTCTATTATGAAATGATTCCAAATAAATAATTTTAAATATTCTTTACATAATAAATTACAAGTCATTCAACTAGAAATTAGTAATTGAACTCCTTTATTTATATTTTGAAAATTCCTATAAAACACTTATGTAATTCTCCATTTAAGATTATTGATACTAATAAATAAATTAAATTACTAATGAATTTAATTGAGTGATTAATTTACATTAGATCACTAGTTATACTATTTCATGTGTCAATTCGTCATCCACTTGTAAGGACTATACTCATGCAATTCTAATGAAAGGACTATACTCATTTAATTCTTATTGAGCTATGATGAGTAATAAATGGATTAAAGACATTTGAAAAGGGACTCTAGCTTCGAGTTAACAAGAGTGAGGAGTTTCCCTTCTCACATAGGGAAGGTAGGATCACTAATGTACGATTGAAATTTGAGACTATAATGCATGTAGCATAAAGAGGGTCCCAACTATATCTAATAGTTCTTGAGATATTTTTTACCCATATGAATTCTTGCTAGTGGATCCACGTATTAAATATGTTCATATTTTGGTACATACATTGGCAAGTAGCCCACCTTCGTTCGGTGTAGGGTTCCATGACACGATATTCCCCATTAGCTCATATGGTCTACATTGGTTAAGGTAAGATGTTTACAAAAGATAAAATGAACTAAATGAATTAAATCTAACTAGGATAACCTAAGCGTTTTACCTTAGTCTAGGTAGGGATATGGGACTCTACCTAAACATGCACTAATAAGACTTGAAAAAATTCTTAGGAGGATGTTCTTATACATGTATATGCTTATAATGGTAAATGATATGTATATGATGATCTCGCATATTTTTGATACTATATAATGATTGTCTTCAATTATGAAGATGTGTTGGTATTAATTGTTACAGTATGATTATATGTACTGTTAGTGATATGTTATGAGAATTTGGATGTTGGTCATGATTCATGTTGGGTTATTATATTGAGTAAGGTTATGGGGCTTCTCTTTGTAATTGCACTTATTGACTCAGTAACGGTTCATGGGTAATTGTATTGCTTTGGATACGTTTCCATGGACTCTTATTCATGCTTATGGTTATTATAACTTGGTGATAGAGTTTCTTTGACTATGTGTCCAATTATGTGATATACATGTTGGCTTGAGTAGACTTAGGATTGTTGGTCTTGCAATGTAAATGATTTAGAATTCATGAATATATTTTATCAATTGTTATGGTCTTCTTGAATGTGCATAAGGATTTCTAAAATTAAAATAGCATGTTTTAATGAAATGTCGTTTTTAGCTGATTTCATGATATGTCGGCAAATGTTCTCATACTTAGTACTACTGATGTACTAACCCAATTTTCTGCTTGACCCCTTACATTTTAAAGGTTTCCATAATTGAAGTCTTTGAGCGACTTATAGAAGACGTGAATTCCCATCAGTCCATGTTGGGTAGGTCCCCACTATCGTGGGCATCCACGATCTACCTAGAGGTGGTCTACTGTAACACTCTTTTTGTTCGGGTACTTTTCATTTGGATACTAAAGATTGTAAAGTGTATATGTGAATCTATTTTATAAGTGTATAGGCTAGGCCCAAATAGTTATACTCATGTAAGATGGTTATGAGATGAGATATCCATTTGAGACTATATTATATTTTGTTTATCTATGTGCAATAAGACTATATAATCGTCATATACGAAGGGTCTATGTATACACAATGAATATTATATTTATGTAGAGGTTTCTATGCAAACCTCAATGTAGATATAATGAAAAAATTTAAAATTTTCTATACTTTTCATCTATGAATGTAATGATGTAAGCTAAGAGGCTAGCCTTAATTATCAAATAGGACGATGACTCTGGTTACGTCTAGGAGGCGCTTCCAAGATGTGGTAAACTTTGTATTAGAGCATGAGATTAAATATCTTTGAGTGAATATCTCTCTTAACCACGTCTATGTAGATTCTAACTCATAATTGTGAATCCCTCAACACCTATGGCTAGGAATCTATATGATTCTTAGGAAACTCTCATTTTTTTTGAAGTCCAATATTGCGCCTCTAAAGTTTGTACTCTACGTAGTTTTAGAATCTAACTCTTTTATTGTGATTATAGGCAATGAATACTGAAAGGAACGTGGTACGAAGACTTGAATAAGAGATTGCCAATGAGGGATCTCCTTCCCGAGGCAATGAACTCCATCCTCTTGAAGAAGATGTTAATGAATACAAAGCTCCTCTCAATCATCCTCCTTTGATGGAAGGGTACATAGGGTCTGATCTTCTCCACATGGACCAAGCCATTACTACTGAAGCATAAGACGTCAACCCCAAGCTCAAGCAATAACGGCCCAAGCTAATAGGGAGGTTGTAACCGGAGATAACCAACATGTTTGTACTATGGCCTCCCGTTTGAGGGATTTCACATTGATGAATGCCCCTACTTTCTATGGGTCCAAGGTTGAGGAAGAACCACAATACTTCATTGATGAAATCTACAAATTCCTTTATGCTATGGGGTTGACTATTAGTGAGTAGGCCCTAGCCACTTACAAACTCAAAGATTTGGCCCAAACTTGGTATGTCCTATTGAGAGACAATTTGCCTTTATGGGTGGATGGTTGACATGGGAGATTTTATGAAGGCTTTTATTGATAAATTCTTTCCTAAGGAGAAGCAGGAATTTAAAGTGGTGGAGTTCATCAACCTTCGTCAAGGAAGTATTAGTGTTCTTGAATACTCATTGAAATTCACTAAATTGTTAAAGTATGCTCCTTCTTTTTTTTCGATCCTAGGTATAAAATGAACCACTTTCAGATGGAAATGTCAGATGACTTGAAATAGGAATGTCATTCGGATATGCTACATGTAAATATGAACATTTCTCGTCTCAAAGTTCATGCACAAAAAGTGGAAGACGCAAGGGCTAAGAAATACCAATCTAAATCTTTTCATATGTTGTCTAGATTTGATGTTAGGTTGGGAGATTCCTCGAATGGTGGTTTTATGGTCCACCATATCTACGGCTCATCATTGGTGGTTGAGGTAAATTCCAAACAGCACGATTATCAACCATTGATAGAGCTAAAAAATTGGTTCTTAACAAGCTTAATCGGTCATTCTCCTTAAGGGTAAATGGTGTCTTGAGGTATCAAGGAAGGTTGTGTGTTCCAAATGTAGATGGCTTAAGGACTGGACCTTTGAGGAAGCTCATGGGCGGGCCCTGTTACTACATTCATACGGGTTCGACAATGATGTATCACGACCTTATGGAAGTGTTTTGGTGCGGAATTTGTAGTAAAGTTTCCAAATTGCGACCAAGTGAAAGCCAAACACCTAAAGCCGGCTAGTTTACATCATGAAGTCCAAGTTCCTACTTTGAAGTTGAAAGACATCAATATGGATTATGTTGTAGGTTTTCCTCGTACTTAAAAATAATATGACTCTATATGGGTGGTTGTGGATAGGTTTACCGAATCCAGTCATATTATTCCTGTCAAGTCTACCAATTTAGCGAAGGATTATTGAAGGATCTTCATACACGATATTGTATGTGTCCACGGTATTCTGTTATTCATAATATTTGATCAGGATTCACAATCCACATCTGGGTTTCGGAGGTCATTTCAAAATTTGTTGGGTACCAAGGTGAAGTTAAGCACCATTTTTCATCCCTTAGCGGATGGTTAAGCGGAGCATACTATTCAAACCCTTGAGGATATGCTTAGAGATTTTATCATCGATTTCAAGGGGAATTGGGATAAGCATTTCCTTTGTGAAGTTTTCTTACAACACTAGTTTTAATCATCCATATTGATGGATCCTTATGAATCCCTATATGTTAGAGGGTGTAGGTCTCCTATCGGATGATTTAGAGTTGTTAAGTCATAACTTTTTGGTCCCGATTTGATTTATAAGACTTTGGAGAAGGTTCATATCATAAGAAACCAGTTGCAAATAGTCTATTGTAGGCAAAAGTCTTATGTCGGCCATAAGTCAAGGGAATTAGAGTTGAAGAAGGTGATAAGGTGTACGTAAAATTTTCGCCTATGAAAGGGGTTTGTATATTTAGCAAGAAAGGGAAATTGATTCTTTGTTATGTGGGTCCCCGTGAAATCTTTCTAAAGGTTGGTAAGGTTGCCTATGAGTGAAAGTTGCCTTGTGAATTTGTTGCATTTCATCCTATATTCCATGTTTCTATCCTTATCCCAGGTCTATTCTTCCTATAGAGGGTCCTATTGTGAAGGATAACCTCTCCTGTGAGGAGGTTCCACGTCAAATCCTTGATAGGCAAGTAATGAAGTTGACGAACAAAGTGGTGGATTCGGTAAAGGTGTTATGAAAAAAATAGCTAGTTGAGGGAGTAAAATAGGAGGCCGAGGCGGACATGAAGTCCTGTAACCCTTATCTATTTGATAACTAATGTTATTTATTCCTTTTAGTAATAAATATAATGACTAAAATTCAAGTTTATTGATTTTTGGTGGCGTTTTGCCAAAAATGTGAACTTTTGGTGTCATTACTTTGAAGTTACAGTGAAATGTGCCTATTTGACTAGAAAGTTGTCGATGTTGCTCTTTGGCTTGTTTTGAGTTATGTTGTGCTTTTTGATATGTTGAGTCTTTATGAAATGATATAGAGCATATTGGTAAATTGAGTTTTGGCATAATTTACTCGTATATGGTATGTTAAGCAAATGTTGTTGTTGTGAGAAGGAAATTTCTCATACTGTGATTTTGAGCCATATAAGTGGCAAGTGAAGTTTTCAATTTCTATGTGAAAATGTCATGATTGATGTTGTAACTCTTGTTTTTATGTATTTTTTATTGTTTGGGCTGCTAGTCTAGAGTATATTCCTTTCTTTCAAAAGATTTTAGTATCATTCGGGGACGAATGTTCCTAAGGGGGAGATAATGTAATAATTCCAATGTCTAAGACGTGTTCTAGAACCTAAAATGAGTGTGAAAAGCTTTAGAAACTGTTTTGAGGTCTTTTTGAATGAATATAAGTCATCTAGGAAGTGTAGAAATCAAAACGTCAAAGAACATCTATGACGTCTAGAAACTAGTTCAATGAGTTACTACCATGCCTTAGCCTATTAGACTACGTTTTATGTGTCGGAAAATGATGAAAATTTATGGAAGGGTGTCGAACACGTATTAGAGTTGATACGTAGTAATAACTTTTGGGCACAAATCCCCAAGGACCAACCAAAGGCCCTAGAGGAGGACCCTATCATTTTGAAGTCCAAGGCTACCCAAGGCAGTGTCCACCAACGGATGCAACACAAAATAAATTGTCCAATCGACGCGGCGTGGATTGCTTTCGTCGATGGAAACTTAGTCAAATTTTTGGAAGACTGCAAATGACAGTCTCTAAACTCATCGACGAGTAAGCAGCACGAAAGTGAACAGTACTCATCGATGTACACATTATCTATCGATCGTTGTCTCGTCTATGGATCCACTATTTTGCTGCACATTTTTAATAAATTTGTTTAATTCATTTTCTTAGTTAGGAGGTTAATTAGGGGTTTGGGGAGGTCTAATTAAGTTAATTGACAACCTATATAAAGGACATAGCATAATTAGACTAACCTAAGTTCTCATAAATAACAAACCCAAACTCTCTTTCTTCTCTCTTCATTCTCTCTAATTGAAGAACTCCATAGAAGGTTAAATTCAAAGGGGTTCTATGGCTAAATATCACCAATATTTCTCTATAAATATTCATCAAACATTAAGGCAAGAGATTCCTTTCATCTTTGGGACTTTTTTCCCCAAAGGGGTCCATCAAATTGATTTCAAAAAAATTAAATTCAAACGGGTCTTTTTCAATCTCGAAATTGATCATGTGAATTGATTTGTTTATGATTTCTTTTGGATGTTATGGATAGATTATCATTTATTATAACTCAATTATTTTATTTCTCCATGTATTGGTCTAGTTTGTAAAAGATGATCTATTCCCCTTAACCCTTTGTTGTGATCTTGAATTTAATTGTTTAATGTTGGTTCAATTGAATTGGTTATTGGTTTAACTACAACCATCTAATATTATTGTATCAATATTGAATAAATTAGGATGAATTATGATATTGTAATTTTATTTCTTGAGTGATTGATCTAGATTATGACATTGACTTGAGTCTCTTATCTTAAGCTATGAAGTAGTGATGGATTGTGATGTAGTGGATCAATTGGTCTTGTTATCATGATGGGTTATTGTTGTATGATGTTTAATTGAAATATCTTTACTATGGTTTGTGAGGTGTTGGATATGATCTAACTATTGTAAGGATGGTGATAACTTACCAATGTGTAAGGATAGTGATAACTTACCAATGTTCTTTATCATTATGTGATTATATAAATATGCCTTATGGTGGCGGTCTTTACCTTTTTTTTAATCTTTAAATGTGTTTATAATGTCCTTGAAGGAAAGTATGGGAACTATGAAGTGTGGTTATGATTTTCACACCTATGAAGTAGTATTCATATCTCTTCCTCTAGTATAATGTTCTAGTTGCATTGATAGTTCCCAACTTTTTAATAAACTTTTTAGGTTAAGTTTTGTGTATGTGCTTCCAATGATGAATCCATAATTGTGATTGACCCCTATATATTAACCCTATATGAATGTGTGATGTATGTCAATTCAAGGGGTCAAGAATGGAAATATTGATGTTGTCTTGTCTCCTATGCTATAATGTAGTAGGTGCTATATGCACGAATGTGGATTGTTATTTTTAGAGGGTGGATTCATTAATATTACACTATAACCATTATCTGATCATGTTTGCCATTGCGCACATACACCCTTCACGCATGACTATGAGTAGGTTAGATTCATGATGACTAAGGAAAGGATAATTCTACTATGCATCATTACCAATTTCTATGCATGCTTTAGATTCATGATGACTAAGGAAAGGATAATTTTGTTATGCATCATTACCTATTTCTATGCATGCTTAGTATATGATTAATGAAGTAATGAACATGTGTTATTAGAGTTTTTATGTGAAGGTAAATCTCACATTGTATGCACACACACATGATGTATGATTGTATGAATATGTGAAAGCACATTCTCACATGAAGTAGGGTCTAGGATGAATGGACATTCTTATCTTAGAATCCTTTGAGAAATATGTTGTATGAAGGAGAAAGATCCTAAAGTCTTCTTCATTCAATAATACATTAAAGGCTTAAATATATTTAATAATGGAGTTAGAGCCTAACACCGACTGAACATGACAAATGAGAGTGGTGGCTTCACATTTAAAAAGTCCGGGTTCCCAACATGGATGGTGTCTTATGAGATGGAAACCTCCACGCTAGTAAGTCAAGGTTTTAAGAAGCAATATCTATGTTCCATAAATACGTGTCCCCATAGGTTATAACTTTTGGATATACCTTATATATCTATGTGCGATTTGATACACCTTAGACAAGTTCTAATCCTCTCTTTCGGTGTGGGAGGAGAACACCGGATTCCATGTAGCGCACATGATCTATGTCGGAGATAATACTATGGACTCTTAGCATTTCGTTGAGAGGGTTACTTTGTGTACGTAGGATTATGGCCTCTATCCATGCATTACACAAGTGAACTTCAAGAAATTATAAGGTTAGTACATATATGAAAGTAAGACCCATGTTATGTATGTATGAATTGTCTCAATACAAAATAACTGACTTTGTATGTCAAGTCATGAATTATGCTTATGTATGTGCATTGCACTGATGGCTTCTAAATAGGTTTACTTAGTATATGTGGGGGTATGAGACTCCATATGTACATTGCAAAAGAAAGCTTGTGAAATAATAATAAGAGTGGTTTAATAATGGTATGAAATAAATGAGTTATGACTAAGGTTGTAGTAAAATAAAGTGTCCATATATGATGTTATGAAGTATGTGTCTTATGTCCGCTTATAAATGAAAGTGTTATGACTTCATAAGTATGTTAGGACTATTGTATGCTGATTTCTTAGGTACACTTTGTGGATGTAGTATTATGGGATGCTACAAAAACATTGCACTACAACTTACGGGTTTTCTTATATGGTTGTTCTTATGTGAAGCTTATGTTTATGATGCGCTTATGACTTTTGAATATATGTGTTTATGATTTTGTAGCATATCTCTGATAGAATATTGTAAGGTAACCTCAAGGTGATGCATTTACTATGTACACTTCAAAGTTACTTGAGAAAGAAGTAAGATAAAAGAGAGGTAATGTATTCTTTAAGTATGATAAATGTCTTTATGTGCTATTTTGAGTAGTATCCATGTCAATATGATGTATGTGAACTATATTGTTCTTAGATGTTCCTATGATTATGAAGTTTACTAAAATAACATGTTGCATGATTTTAAATGAAATGTCCTTTTTAAATGGATATTTTTTCATGATTGTTCTACTTAGTACATTCTTGTACTAATAACATTCTTATTTATTTTTCTATACAAAGTGTAGATGTTGATAGATAGAGGATGTCTTCTAAGTTAAGAACATTGATAGATCTCGCAAGTTCCAATAAAGGAACCCTTATGAATCAAGGGTTACCTAGATAAAGATTTTTCCTTAAGAGGATGTAATAAGTTAGATTATATTTAATGTTGTTAAGGGTTGTATCCCTATTCTATTGTATTGAGTTGTCTCATGTTGGCAAATGATACTTAGAGTCTACTTCTACACTTACAATATTATATATATCTCTCGCTCTCTGTGTGTGTGTGTGCGTGTTTGCGTGTGTGTGTGTGTGTGTGTGTGTTGTGTCTGTGTTGTGTGTGTGTCTGTGTGTGTGTATCTGTGTTTGTGTGTGAATTTGGGGTCGAAAGTCTCTTGTTACCACGTCTAGTAGAGTCTCGTTAGTTGGTTATGAGTCCCTACTCACCTATGGAGAGAGGCTATAGGAAAATAGAGTTTCACTTTGTTATCTACTCTTGTGTCATGCCATATAACTTAGCTTTATATGATTTCTCTCTTATGTTTCCTTGTTCGGTAGTCTTTTAGATGTGATTGCTTTGAAACGAGGATGTTTCAAAGCATGATGGAGAATAGGTGAGTTTTGATGCTTACTTTGGTTTTGTGGCTTGATGAGTATATGTGAAGGTAAAAGTTTGGTATGTTTATGTGATGCCATTTATGGCCATATCTTATTATCAGAATGGAGATATTATGTTTAACAACTATGATATGATGTGGTTTTTGGTTGTTAAGAGATGTTATAGTTTAATGTAGTTCCCTTTTTAAAGATTGGTTGTATTATAATTAAACATGTTGACAGGGTAATGTTATGAGATTGTCTTGAAATGTTTTGGAGAAACGTGGTAAATAGCGATTGGATGATATGGCCTTGTTTTTTTAGAAATGCCCCCATAGTTTCCCTCGTGTGGGTTGGAGTATTTAATGTAGACTTGTTCCTAAGAAGGTAAGATGGTTGTTGAACCTTGTATGGTACTTGTGGAGTATTCTAGCTAATGAGGTAACCCTTACGATTGATTATTCCCCTTCTGAACCTATTCTAAGAGTGGGGAGAAAGGGAGAAAGGGTTTTATTCCATAAGTTGAGATTATGTCTTTGCCATAGAATCACTCAGAGGGTAGTATGTACCCTTAACTCTCTAGATTAAGAAAAAAATTGATGTTGACCTACTTTATGGTTGTTAGTTGACTTTGCAGTTTGATCTTAAATACGGTCATTTGAGGAGTTTTTTAGGTTGTACGAAATTAATGCATGTTTATGAACAGTATTTTCATGCTAGAAATGAAATGTTTTGAAATGAATTACTATTGTTGTGATGTGTATGGTGTGACTTATCTTGTTGACTTCATTAGGAAGAAAGTATGAGCATGTTTTTGTTAAAATTGAAGAGTCCCCCTTAAAATGAATTGACCTTTGTCCCTTGTTTGTATAAGAGCTCTATAATAACATGAACATATTTTGAGGATAAGGACATTCCTCATTAACAATAATAAAACATGATGATGGTAAGTATGGCCAAAAGGTATTATGACTACATGATAAGGATCCCTATTGAACTACAACTACACTATTTAATGTCTACAACCACCCTAGAAAAGAGTGGCCTAAACTATGAAAATTGTGGCCTTTAACAAAAGGCAACACTTTTTGACTTTAAGCCACACTTTTTGAGATGTGGCTGAAAGCCCCGTAACCTTAGAGTTTAGGCAACAATTTAAAAGTGTAGCCTTATCAGTTGCCCTTAAAGGCGTTGCAAAAAGGCAAAAGGGCCACGCTTTTGCAGCTACGCTTAAAAGTGTTGCCTTATCAGCTACACATTTAAGAGTATCTTTAACGGTAAAAAGACCACGCTTTGCAGCTACGCAAAAAAGTGTTGCGTTATCAGCTACACTTTCAACTGTAGCCTAATAAGAAAAAAGGACACACTATGCATCTACTCTTAAAAGTGTTGTCTTATCAGCTACACTTTTTAGCGTTGTCTTTGCTACCATATTGCCTAAAATTATGAAGTGTTGCCTTCTATATCTAATATATGACAACACTTTGAAGTGTAGTCTTTGCCCATATGCATACAAAATTTACATTCCTATGGCTACACTTTTTAAATGTGGTAATATTATTTTGGCTATAAAATATTTATACGCCACAATTTCTAATTAATATACACAAATATTGTTTTGCAGTAAATAATCTCAAAAAACAAATTAGCCAATAAGTAACTCAAATTTATAGATTTTCCATAAACTTCGAAACAATATTCTAAATATGTACACAATAATTCACAAAATAATCTTACACTAGTTCAATATATTATAGCAATAAATATATTTCACAAAATCAACCATAATGTATTCAAACATTTATAACAGTTCAAATACTCTCCATCATTCACTTCAATGAGATCAATTTGTTTTGTGGTGACCCTTCAAACTTGTTCACCTTCACTTCCCTAAACATTTAAAATGTACAGCAAAATCAGATTCCAACAGTTATAGAAGAGGGAAGAAGTTCAAGATAAATTTCATATTGCAACACTTTAATATTACAATAGTTTAATATTGCAGACCGAGGCAAATTTAAACCAAATTCTAGATTGCAGCTTTTAGTTGCACATCAACTAGTTACAAAAACTAAAAAAACACTCGGACGGACTGGATAGACATCTTTCTCGTGTTTTATCTGATGCAGTTGTTTCATATTCGTGTTATACATGGTAATCAAACAGCTCATAAGAGAACAAAATTGTTATTCACCTTTGCTCAATAAAATTATTAAAAATTAAATTGATACAAAATAGACTATCAACTAGATTTGTGCATTTAGAAGTTCAAATCTATTTTATTTCTTTACAACTGCTATTAAGAAACAAGCAACATCATAAGGTAGAAGGCAGAAAAAAATAAAGAGATTAATAACATATTAGGCTAGTAGGATAAATATTTTTTCTATTTGAGAAGGGAAGTAATAAGGAAGAACTAGTAGACAAAAATAGTGTGACCATGTTCTGCCAATAATACTAGAACAAAAATGTTGTAGTTTTTAACATAGAAAAAGTGAAACTTAGAATTGGCATGGATCCCCATTCAATCACTTCAATATTTTCTAAAGTGCATTAAAAAAAAACACAATATGTTGAAATGTAGGTGACAATCAACATACAGATAAAAACAACCAATTCCAAATATTAAATGTGATAGATCTATTTAAGGATTAAAAAAATTGTGCTCTAATTTTCTTCATCACCGCATACACTAGGAATAAATACATCATCTCAAGTACAATGAAATCTCTTGTCATCCTTCTCCAATTTTGGTATTGCTTATTGATTTTTTCAATACCAGCAGCCTCCTCCTTGAAAAGAGAATAGAATATCTTTGTTCCGCCAAGGAACATAACAACAACATACATGTCTCCTACTATTTTCATTAGGTCTTGCAGTTTGTACCTGTTTAAATTATCCCGTCAAGTTAAACAAGGTAGGATTTCCATAAAATGAGGCCTAGATAATTGATTCTTCTATAAAAATAGAAGTAGCAAGTAAGTCAACATCAAATGCAAAGGCTAAGATATGGCTAACCTGAGGCTTAACTTCAACAATGAACTGCCCACTCTTCACAACAAAATGCTCAGATGCAAGAACACTCTCAAGATGGTCTAACATCTCTTTTGCTTCCCAAGACACAAAACCAATATTTGTATCTGGACAATGCCAAACAACAACATTCGGTTTTGTTTCAATGGATATACCATCTGTAGCTTCGGTATATTATTCCATAAGAGGTTCAGCTAATTGCGTTTAATCAAAATTGTTGTTCTGCCCAACGACTTCCTATTCATTATCTACAGAACACCTGGTAAATAAAGATAACAAGTTCATGTTTACATACGAAGTATGAAAAATAGACACAAATACTCTACTGAAATTCTAGTACTAGCAGTATGATTTATAGTAGTGTTAGAAGTGATAAATGAAGTGATAATACTCACAAATTGTTTACCATTTGCATATATAACATCGAATTGGTAAAATGTTTGGAAACAATACTCATGCAATGAACCAAAAGAAGCCAAAAGAGCAATTGTATATACTATTTAAACTAATAAAGCAACAAATTTTGTGTTCCTCTATACACATCAAATAGATTAACCAGCATCCCTTATATTATAAATTGATAACCATCAATCAAAAAGCCAATAGTAGTAGTACTAAATTCATGTATGAACCTGTAAAACTGATTGCTGCTGAATGAGGGGAAGCACCAGAAGGAGTTGGAGTAGCTATATTAGCAACATTTTCCTTAGAACATGTGTATTTGCATCGAGTGGGACGAACAACCTGGTATATAACACTACTTGCTAGGTTATATACATCTTTACTATTATCCTCACCATATGAGAAAATGTAGCATAAAGCTGGAACTTTGCTTCCTATAACTAATGCACAGTTATAGTGGAATTTCCAACACAAGTAAATGAAATTTCGGTAGTCTAGAATGTTCCACTGTCCTTAGGATTTTAGTGCTTGCCTACATTGTATTTGCATAGAAATCTGCATAAAGATACATCTGATATTTCTATATTAGTAATCATAGAGTTATATAATCCAAAAACTTGGAAAAGAATTGAATTAAAACAGTCCATTTCAAAGTAGGAGGCAGCTGAACATACTTTTTGAAAGCAAAGAGTCCAAATGGAATTCATACAAGTAAGAAATATAAGGGAAAAATTACGTAAATTCAAGTTTAGTATAACCTATGGTCATCATTTACCTAGAAGGAAGAACTACTTGGGAAACGAAAGGTGAATGTGATGTCTCTTTCTAAGCTGCAAGTCTTTGACTTTTTGAAGCTCTTTCAATACAACTTGAAAATGTAAAAAAAAAAATTGGCATTAGTAATTTTCTTGCTAGCATGAGAGCAAAGAATGAATTTATCATTACAAGCAAAAGAGGCCACTTTGACAGAACAAGAGAAAAAAATAGATATACGGCAGAAAAATTCTTAAAATATAAACGAAATTTGATGAGAGATGATTAATACAGGTTTTGCTAATACCTATCAAAGTGTAGAACTACTATCAGACGCACAAATTAACAGAGGAGAGAAATACTGCTCGTGTTGATATTTTTATGTATCCAATATCATTGTATTATACAAACACCAACAAACGATAGAATTAAACCATAGTCTACAATATGGCATGGTATCAAATGAGAATTAGAAGATAAAAAGAATAAATATTTGCACCTTAATCTCCCAAGAAAAAATTCTTGATTTGCAGCACCTGTGCAATACTGATATACCTACAAATACTAATACCAGCAATATTTAAAAACAATCTTCCATAAGTTAGAATTTGGCGGTAACATTTCTCAAAATTCATATCTTAGGATTTGGGAGAAGTTTTTGTAGTTCAAGTTCAATGTAGAGGATGCTCTATTTGGCATGATATGTTGTGTGCAACTAAATTAAGGAAAATTTTATAAAAGAAATTTAGCATTTGCTAAAAATTAAGATAACTATTAAGATAGTTTTATGTACTTTATTCAATTTTCATATACAATTTTGTATCTTGATGCATATTCTTTTTAGACACCATGTGTTTCTTCTTTTACTAAAAAAGAAACGTTGTTATAAGAATCAACAATAGGTGGAACAATATGTAAATATCACATTTTCCTACTTTTCATAATTTATAGTCTATACTGCATACATCTACCCAAGCAAAAGAAAAAAATGAGGAACCAAAAGAAGGCACAGAGTTGAAAAAATCCCAAGTTTGCATTGGTTCATTGCTTCGAACTGAAGAATCAACACACTTAAAATAAAGCAATTCACAATGTAAAATTTTTGTGTTAACATAGTGTTTCCATGTGATTAAAATAGACTTTGTTACTACAGTACAATAAAAAAGACTTGATAATTACATATTTAGAAAAATATTTGAAATAATAAAGGTCATAATTTGAATTTGAAAGTCAATATATGATATATTTCAGATTAATCCCAGTCTAGAAATGCCTAACAATGATAGATTGAATCCAGGAGCAAATTTAAAGAAATAAGCTACTCTGCTGATCAAGAACTTCCTACTTCGAGGAATGTAAATAACCATATATTAATAAGGGCAGTTTAAACTCTACTTGTATAATGTGGAACAACTGGTAAATGGATAAACCTTAGTAAAAATGAACATGTCATGCTGTGTACTAATCTTCAACTTTGAAAGTTAAACAAGTATCAACTATTGTCACGCTAAATATTGCACTAACAAACAATTAGGTTGTTTCTAAAGCAATGCACGTGTTCGATAGAATAAAGTATAAGTGCAGAGTAAGATACAATATCATAAGCATAGAAAAGAATCAAATAAAATATCTAGGGTTTAGGGATTAAGAAATAGATAAAGAAAGAATAAATTATAGCAGCTATGTAGCAACTCGATGTTATTACATATATTTGGAACTTCTTGTATTTTTGGAAAATGTACACCGTACTTCGAAGACTAGTGAACTTCTATTTATGCTTTTTACTTGAATTACCCTGCTCAATATTTTTGGTGTTTTTCTTTTTTAAAACCGCAATAGGCTAGTACTCCACGGTACAGAGAGTAAATGGAGACACCACGCACCAAATATACATTGTGATCAGTAAACGAAAGTTAGCACGCAAGAAAGTTTATTACAAAAAAATATCCATGGCATCATAATTCTAAATGAAAATGCTGACAAAACTACTACACTAGCAAACAACATAACAAAAATATAAGCATTTAACAGTATTCACCTTGGTGGTCCCATGAGCTGGTGACTGCTTTATGAATTGGGGACCTTCCAACACTCCATCTTTGTTCCTCTAAATTGTTCTTAAATTCCAGTGTCTCTATTAGAAAAATAGAATTACAAAATGAAAGAACAAGCATACAAAACTATAGATAGATTTCAAACAAAAATAAAAACTTATGCTGGTTAAATTCCTGAATTTCCTTGACATTTCTCTTGTAAAGGAGATGATACAGTTTTTTACCTCTAAAACTTTTCTATGGTAATAAATTACTTACTAGTTTTTCCAACAAGTCATAGGAACTTCGTGATTTTGTGGCGTCCCGTCAAATGAGAAATGGAAAAAAATACGTCTGTGACCTCTAGTCACAACCACTATGTGAACTAGTCTCACATTAACCAACATCTTTCTTCAGTTATGTCGTCACTCCTGAAGTTGATCTGATATATTACACAGTTTAGTCAATGAATGACTAAAGAGGAACACTTAGAGATGTTTTTTATCCATTCAGACTAGCGATAAATGAGCCCCTCAATCTTCCACTAAATTGAGTTAGAAAAGTAGCAATTGCAGTACTAATATATCATTATACAACTACTCCTTTTTTTTTCTAATTTCATTTTTTACATTATATCATCTAAAAATTTGGTTCTCATCCAGGAGATTGGTTTATTTTGGTTTCTTGGAGCAAAAATTTTTGCACAGCCAGTGGCCCGTTGGATACTACAATAAGTAGATACCAATAATAGAGGAACTTCTAGATACTTAAGTTTAGGTTCATATGCCAGAAGTTATAATATGAAATGTTTTGAATATTAATTCCTATCTCTGGTCAATCATTTAGCTTTATGTACTTTACAAGAAGATGACCATTATAGTTTTCTCATCAAAGACAAGTTAAGGGCAATTGCCTGGAGATACCATTGTATAGGTCAAGGAAACTAAGCACATATACGTAGAAAGAATACAAACTTCGACATTACCTCACATATAGATAGATATGATCAAATCTCACATTAAATATACTATAAAAATTATCATAGTATTCCATGTAATGCCGAAAAGGTCATGATCATCATATTGCATAAAATAACGCCGACAAGGCCACATCAATAGCAAATAAAGCACATAACGCCACCACCATAAGTGGACCATACAAATCACAACATAATTGAAGTCTAATAATCATAAAATAAAGGAAATAGGGCATCTTACCACCACATCATCCTAAATACCTCAATACAATGCCAAATCACAACATTCGATATTATAAGGCCCTTACCCATGGTCATAAAAAACAATTCAACATAATTGTATTAATATTCATGAAAAAGGTCAAATTACTACATATTCATCAATATAATGATACCTAGATATCAATTTACTACAATTATTACATCAATCAATAGCCTACATAAAACTACATTAGAATTTATCAACATTAGCCAATGTCAAGTAACCCATAACTTAGTCAAAACTAAGGTTCATAAAATTCATGGGTTCATAGTTTATTTTAGATTGAAATCATAAATACAATAAAAATTCAATCATTATTAAATGTTTAAAAACCACTAATGCAAGAACCTGTGGAATAGATTATAAAATTGGACAATTCAACGTGAAAACACTAGAAAACATCTTTCGAAGAGGGGATTTTGTATGAAGAGAGTTTCAAGGATTAAAATCCATACATTTATGAATATAATTCATCAATTTTATGATGAATATCCACACAATTCTTCAATCCAAGCCCTTTGTTGTGTTTTTACACCGATGGAGTTCTAGGGAATTTCTAAGGGATTTGGGGTTTTAATTTTGAAAAATGAATTCTTCAAATGGTTAAAGACTTATATACACACTTAAAATACCCAAAACAACCTGAAGGAACCTCAAAACTTATTATTTGTAAGTGGCGTGAAATTACAAGTTCACCCCTCAACATAGAGTGAACCCGCGCAGAACACATCTCCAAACGTTGGTTCCTAATTGATGGGGTGTCCGTGTCCACACGGACAATCCTGTCCTTTGTTGATGGCTTCTAAGACTAGAATATGAGAGCTTAGCTACCTAGTCTAAGTAAAAAATGAATCCCTCCACCTACGGGGCGTCGACCAGGCCATTGGCTGTCATTACCATCCGTAAGTTTGACTGCCTTGGGAAAATTTGGCCACCAACATTGGTCTTTCCTCAAGGAAACTGACATGGTACTTGGGATGTATGCCCGGGTGTTTCCAACAAAAACATGATGATATTTGAGTTTAGAACCTGTCACATTAATTTCATCAAAGACAAACACGTAAAACTCGACGAAAAATGCCTAGACACACAAGGTCGTTTTATGGTAAACCTTTTGAACGTCATTAACGTTCTTGGACTTTTGAACTACAAACTCGACAAAACTCGACACACTGCTTATATATGTTGTAATAACTCCTTTAAGAACCTCATAACCTCAGGAATAACACATAAACACATAGAACAACATATGAGGCATAGGTGACTTAGTCGTCCCTTGACATTTCACTTCAAATGCACCAAAACCCTTAGACACTGCCTTAATGTCATAATATAGATCTATTTATGACCTTAGAACATCATTACCAACATCTTAGGATCTAGTTCACCTAAGTCATTTTCTAGGTCTTACATTCTCTACGGCTGGCACTCGTTGGTTAATAAGGATAACAAAATGACTTTCTTAAAGGTCGCTTCATGTCGGTCCGGCCAACCTAACCCTAAGGCCACCATTCACACAAGAAGGATACCATTACGATCTTCAACTTGATGGATATAATAAGTGTCTTTTTATATTCAAGGTTCCATGTTAGATGTTATTTACATATTCAACGTCCTATGTTAGTAATCTTAAAAAGTGTACCATATTAAGTCTACGGATCCTAGACTTTCATTAAACATTCATTCATACACATACATGTCAAAGGTTCTTAACCCTACTAAGTCAAGATGATCATATTCACATTTTTAATGCATCAATCAAAGGGATGTAGATCTATAAAAATAAGACACAAACATCATTTTTTTTCACATGTACAATCACATTCAAATAGCTTGTAGGGACAAATAATTCTACAATTAGGCACCCTATCCTTTCCTATAGAAACATCAACATAGTCAATCATAAGTTTTATATAGTCAATCAGGAGAAATCATGCTTTGAATTCACTTATACTCATTAGCCATTATTGGACTACATAATTATCACATTTATAGCTACAAAAAAATATCACAATTGATAATGTAATGCCAACAAGGCTATGTTCTTCACAATTATAACACATAAACACCGCCATCATAAGTGGCCCATAACAGTAGTCAAAATTGAATAGAAATTCAACACCATATAGGAAGATTAGGTCATCTTACCACCTTTTTTTCTAAAATATCAACATTCCAAAGCATTCTCAATTGAGTTTAGTTCCCCAAAGACTCTTACCAATAGGCATAGCCACAATTCCAATCCAATATCAGATCAAACCAACGCACCAATACAATACAATATGAAGATGATAAAATTAAGGTAGCTTACATATAAGTCTAACATAAGATTTACATAAATCAATAACTAAAAATAATCTAAACAAGAATTCAATATAATAGAGCCATGATCAAATCACACATATTTTAACTAAAAATTAGTATTTATTAAATTGCTTGGTTTTTATAAATTTTTTTATCCAAAATCATTCAATTAACATCGATTATAACATAAATTTTGATACAAATTATTTTATGCAAGAACCTATGGCTAGAAGTCAAAATAGAAGGTTTCATATTTTGAGAAGTCTTAGAAAAGACTTTGAAGTTAAGATTCTTGAAGAAAGGTAGTTAAAGGATGAAAAACCATAACCTTATTGATGATAAACCATGAAATTGATGAAGATTTGATGGAAAAATCAAGCTCCTAGTCTCAACCTTGATTCAAGCTTTAATGGAGTTCTAGAGAATTCTATTTGGGGTCTTTGGGTTTTGATTTCAAAATGAACTCAACTGTTCGTGCTATACTTAAAGAGTCACCTAAAATATCCAACTACACCTTATGTAACCTTCAAATATATATTTAGAATGCGGGTGAATTTCCCATCTTTCCCCTAGGTTGGTCGAGACACCACCAGAAAATTGTAGGTGTAAAATGACGAAGGAATAAATGGATCATAGACTAGAGGGATAGCTGTACTGGAAAGTCGTCATTGGGGTCAGAGACTTCTCTTTGGGGGCTTAAGCTCACACGCCAAAGTGTGGAACAATGGTACCCGTTGACAGACTATTCCTTGGATGATGGGGCATCGTTTGCCCAGTCGTAGATTGTGACTACCTTGGTAAGTTATTAGCCAAAGGATGGGTCCTCCTCAAGGACAGTTAGGGCTGTCCTTGGGTAGTCAAGCCTGGATGTTTCCAACCTAAATACGCTCTTCTATTTCTTTTGAAACTCTCCCATCAATTTGAACTCAAACTAACATTTAAAGCATTCAAAGGCACACTAGAACACATAAGAATGACTATAAGGAAAAAAATTGAATGTCTTGGATGTTTGTCCTCCAAATTATTCCAAACTAAACACTCTTAACACTACAATTATCCTTTTTAAGACCTTATCAATTTATGACACACATGTTAGCTCTAGTGTTACCTAGTTCATTTTTAGGGTGTTACATTCTCCTCCACTACGAAAACATTCATCCTCAAATGACACTAAAACACTTTTAACACCACTAAGAGATGAAGACTCAATACTTTAACCATACCACAACAGATGCAGTTCACATAGATAAAAGGACATCAATTCCACATAATAAAGAGACTTATAACACAAAAAGAAAATAGAAACTGCATCTACAACTAATCATGGAATGACTTACATTTTTCCTTTCACATAGGAGGAACTCCTTCTCCTCATATCATAACGCTCATATAAAACATTTTTATGAATGTAAAGCCAACTTCTCATGCAAATTCAATTAATCAAGGATTTCAAGTACTTCATTGTAATGCGTTCTCCATTATTCAATCATGCATCTTTTAAGCAATTTATTATGAAGGCATGAAAATATGAGAGACAATCATATAGACTCATTTTACAGGATCAAAATAACCTCATGAGATGCACAATGCAAGGATAATAATTAAATTGATTTTCACTTAGACTCCTACTAATATATAACATACTACTATATCATTCGAACTATCAAGTTTGAATAGAATATAAGAGAAGAGACAACAAATCACCACCCAACTACTCACCATGCACCCCCACTTAGAAGGAACCCATCACAACTATAGAGAGAAAAGTATAACATAGTGGCATCTTCACCCAAATCCGCCTTAGCTTTGACAACATAGAAGTGATTCCTCTTCAGAGAACTACTATTTGTAGCAGTAGGAGGAGATTTTTTTGCCTCTCTTCCCCTATCATAAATAGGTAGACAATCTCTAACCTTATGATCATCCTTACCACAACCAGAGCAACCACTGCTATCGACTAAACAATTCCAAAAGTGCTTCTTCCCACAAGCAGCAAATGTAGGCTTAACACGTCGAGAACCACCATCTCTATCATAAATTGTCTTAGGAGCACAAGAACCATCTTCCGTTGGATCCCTCTTTGTAAACGTAGGTTGAACTTGCACATCAGTTTTTCCCCTCTTAGAACCTCCACTCCTCATTCAAAATTTGGACTCTTCAATGGATTAAGCATACATCATAAGCGTAGATAGATTCATATCACCAAGGAGCTTAGTCGTACGACACTCTTCCTTCACAATATCCCAAACACCAATCACAAACCTACTCATGTCATCCCTAGGGTTAGACACCAATGATGGAGAACACTTAGACAGAACGGGAAACTTTGAAGAATATTATTCAACATTCATGTTACCTTGCCAAAGGTCAAGGAACTCTTCAAACTTCAGCCCCCTCCTTTCTTGGGGAAAGTACTTTGATAAGAATGCCTCATTTAAACTATTCGCACTCTATAAAGGCGATGACGAGAATTTTGAATCTTCAAAAAAGAGTAGTAGGTATACTTTACAAAATAGTCTTGTCCACAAGCAAATCAATGTTGGGCAGTGGAAAATCATCTTCGGTGGCCTCATTTCGCCTTACCAACAATAGGGAAACTCCGAATACAGGCCTAGTTTATTTGTACATGCAGACTTTTTTTCATTCCATTGAGTGTACAATACCAGAGCAACCTTTTTCAATTTGTACGAAGCTAACACCGGCTTATTCATAGAAGTCACTCCCATAGAATGCACTATCTTATACACACAATCTAGAAACTCTTGGGAATCATCACCCACGATATAGCTAAGGAATATAGGAGGAGTCATCGTCACAAAGTCCCTCAACCTAGAGGTAATATTACTCTCCAACGCACTCACCCTAGGCTATACATGCCTATTCACATAAGCTGTCATGACTCGGGATAATTATAGAAGATCCTATCTAATCACCCCATTAGTTATGCCCGGGGGAACAACTGTAACCCTATTTCCTTTCACAAAATATACGGGCTTGATCAACTCGGAGAGGAACTTGGACACCTTGGGGAGGAACTTCCTCATTCACCCCTTGATCTTCCAATCTTCTTGCAGCCATTCTTATTAAAATAAATATCCTATAATCACAACAAAAGAGATTAGGAATAGACAGTTATAACCTCAACTCCATGGAACGACACAAGAGTGATGAAGAAAGTGAAACTGTATTTTCCTATAGCCTCTCTATCATAGATATGTCGCGACTCACACCGATTAACAAGAATCTACTAGATGTTGCTTGAATGTGACTTTGTATTCCAAAGGAATACTTCATAACCTATGAACTAATACAATGTTTTTCACAACCCCAAAGTACACTCTAGAAGATAAGTCTTCATTCATGTCGGGATATGACGTACTCGACCTCTCTGAAGTCTTGTAAAATCCCTTGGACATCATTCATTGCATATAATGTATGAAAACTTGTGCATAATTAAATCTCTTCACAACAATCGAATAATACTTGAAAATCTCTTTTATAGAAACATAGAAATGCTAAGTCTTCTTGTAGTCATCTTAGGAAAGTAAATATCTTCGATCACAACCCACATATCAACAAAACTAGGAAATATTAAATTGTACTACAATGTCTTACAACAGTAAAAGCTTAACAAGACTATGTCCTCGAATCAATTGAGGATGTACCACAACTTGCTAGAATGGACGCTAATTCCAAGGTTGACTTTAAATGAATCCTCTCAAATGTCACCTACACCTTTACAGATAAGATAATATATGGAATTAGTACACTACAATGCACTAATTATGATGACATGCAATTAATACAATTCTAAAAGGAAATTTGAGTTATATTCATTCATGATCTTTTAAAGAAAATTTAAAACAAGGATATGAATCACTTACAAGTCAAAATACATACATATAGAACATATTCTAAGTCATACACAATATTGCATCAAGATCACTTCGAACGATATATGCATATAACCCTACTACCAAAGGTCCTCCTAAGACTCACTTAAGTAAGATATGAAGTGGCCGCCTATACCACCCCTTCACACACACCTAAATGATCCTCAAGGTTTTCTAAATTAATATTATCCCATTAAATCATTAGACTCCCTACATAGAATTACATTAAGACACACCTAAATAAGATATGAAGAGATCGCTTGTACACCATCTTCAAGCCTACGAAATCAATACATAAAGCTACTCTAGAGAAGTACCTTTTTATTCACATGGATTAGTTTAAGTCAATGAATAGTCACTAAGACACATAAGAGATATTCGCATTTTGAAGACTTGAGATAATGGTATTGGAAGACCAAGAGAAACTTTAAGGGTCCTGACCAAATGACTCGACATAGGCATGGGCGTGGCAAAGGGTTGACATGAATGACTTTTCCAAAGGCAAATATCTGGGTGGAGTCAAAAATGCATTGTGTGAGAAGAGTGTAGGTATCCAAAAAGGGTTCAAAATATGTTTGTAGGAAAGTGTCAAGACATGACATGGGTGTTGCCAAAGCAACAACCTCTGACATTACTTGGGCGGTGGCCGACATCGGTTGTGGCAAAAGTTGGCATGCAAAAATCACATGGTCTGGTAAAATGTGGGAAAATTTAGTTGAGATAAATTTCAAGTTGTCAATTGTGAATGAAAGTAGAAATAAAAAAATGCCACGAGTGTATTAATAGTACGCATGGTCAAAGCAAGGCAGCGGCAAGGTGTCGGTAGTACACATGCATGGAAAATGTATGGATGGATTCGGGTGGATTTTTATGAGGTAATGACTTTACAATGTCAAGAAATTGTAGTACAGTCAGAAATATTAAGGGAAGTGCAAAAAAGGTCGAAATCCAATCAGACAAGTCATATGCAAAGCACATGCGGCGCCTACCTTTTTGAAACCGCATGTGTCCAGATTTGTTGTATCTCTCGTATGTATTTTGAATTCAAATTTTGAATTTTTCTTATAAGTTTGGGGATATCAACTGAATTATAATTTTTTAGAGGGCTAAGAATTTCAAAAGTGTTAGACATGAGTCACAACACTAGGCAATCTAAAAGACAAGCCTGCCATATGTTCTATAAATTGACAGCCTTAGTTTTGGACTAATTTTGCTAGGTAAGAAAGGATAGAACTGTTATGCTAAGGTTAATGAGGGAATATTAAAGAATGGAATTTCAAAAAGAAACTTAGAATAAAACATCAGGGTTTTAAGAAGTGTCTAAGGCAGCAATGGACTTGTGATTGTATCTTAAGTCAAAGTCGAAGTCAAAGTTGAACAAAATTGTTGTTCAACGATTGAGTCCTTTATATTATTTTTATTATAAATATAAAGGTTAGGTTTGCTCGTATATTTATATGTTTATTTCCTATTAAAGGCTGGAAATAATTTAAGACATAGAAAAGGGAAACGTCCTTGAACGTTAGGCAGAATAAGTATCCAAAGGGGTTGTGTTGAGTGAGACTTGACTGCAATTAGGTTGGGCTAACTTCTAGAACGAAATTAAGGTGGACTAGTCTGCCCGTCTAACAATTTATATCATATTGTTGCTTACAGTATTCGATGGATAGGGGAAATGTTGAACTACGTAAGAGGGTGACATGATTGGAAGAGTTTATTTGTTGAACAAACGATGGGAAGGACTTGTTTGATCTGGCCACTCAAATTCAAAGAGTGAAGGTAGAATTAACTTGACCAAAGAAGTCTTGAACGAAAAAATGTTGATGTTGCAGCCAAACACAACACTTCCCAACAAGAAATGGAACTCTTTCGTAGGGAGAAGGAAGACTTGCGCGGTGAAGTTCTTCCTCTATGCCGGGCGTTGCAACGAACAATTGGATCCATAATAATGAATGTTCCAAAATCTAAGGATTATAACGGTGTGAGAAGAGCCATGGAATTGGAGAACTTTCTTTGGGATATCGAAAATTACTTCAAAGAAACAAAGGTTCAAGATGCTGAAAAAGTGTCAAGTCACAAAAATGTATGTAAGTAATGATGCCAAGGTTTAATGGCGAACATGTGTTGTTGAAGTAGAAGGTTCGAAATTTCCGCAGATTGAAACATGGAAAATGTTAAAGAAATAATTGAAAAATCAATTCCTTCCAAGTAAATTAGTCTTGGTTTGCAAAGGAATTAATGTGACGTGTGAAACAAAGCAGCATAGTGAGGGCTTATATCAAGGAACATTATCCTTGACGTTGACCGTAGGCAACATTGTTGAGGACGATAAGTTGCACTAATTAATAAGCGGGTTGAAAGGATGGGCACAATGAGAGTTCAGAAGAAAGAATGTTAAAACTTTCAATTCTTGTATTGTGGCAGCATACAAGTTGGCTAACTTCAATGAGGGTGACAACCCAATAAAATCATCACACTTCAAGCAGAATGAGAAAAGGAAAGAGTAAAAGAAAATGGGAAGGGACAAGCTGCCGAAAAGGAAGACGAAGAGGGGAAAACTAGATAATGGGAGTCTTTTTCCCTAAACAGAAGGGAAAATTTGGTCGATGCTCTACTTTTGGTGGTCCAAAACTAAAAAGGGACTTTCCATTACAAGTGAAATTGAATGTCTTGATGGATGCCGAATAGGAAAGGGTAAAGAATACAATGAGGCAGGAACATCAATGTAAACTCTTTGACATTGGTGAAGATGAAGAAGATGGGAAGAATATGATTCTTTTTCGAAATCTAAAAATTATAATATGAGGGATGTCATCCACAAGGACGTCAAATTTCATTAGGTACGGTGAAGTCTTAAAGGGTCCTGACCGAATGACTCGACATAGGCATAGGTGTGGCAAATGGTTAGGATGAATGACTTTGCGAAAGGTTAAAATACGGGTGAAATCAATCATGCTTTGTGTGAGAAGAGTGTTGTCATGGTCAAATAGGTTCAAATATGTTGGTAGGACAGTGTCAAGACATGACATGGGCGCTGGGAAGGAAACATCCCATGGCATGACTTGGGCACAGCCCACATCGATTGTGGCCATATTTTGCATGCGAAAATCACATGGTTTTGTAAAATTTGGAAAAATTGAGATGAGGTATATTTAAGTATTGTCAATTGTGAATAAAAAGCACTAAGAACACAAGAAATGGTACGAGTGGATTAAAAGTAAACATGGCTAAAGCAAGGCAGTAATAGGGCATAGGTGGTGCCCAGGCATGGGAAATGTGTGGATGGATTCAGATGAAATTTGATGAGGCAATGGCTATATAATGTATATACATTGCATTAGAGTCAAAAATATTGAAGTAAAATGCAGCAAAGGGCATAAATCTTGTTAACTATGTCACATGTCAAGCACATGCGGCAGTTACCTTTTTGTAACCTCATGTGTCTAGATTCGTTGTATCTCTTGTATGCATTTTGAATTAAAATTTTGAATGTTTCTTATAAGTTAAGGATATCAACTGAATTATATTTTAGTGGGTTAAGGATTTCACAAGTGTAGACATGTGTCACAACACTATGTGACTGTGTCTTAGGGTTGGACGAATTTTGCTAAGTAAGAAAGGATTGAATTTTAATCCTAATGTGAAAGAGGGAAGATTAATGTCTAGAATTTTTCCAAGACACTTAGAATAAAATGTGAGTATTTAGGAAGTTTCTATGGAAGCCATCGACTTGTGATTGTGTCTTGAGTCGGAGTTGAAGTTAATGTTTGACAAAATTGTTCTTCAACGAGCCAATCCTTTGTATTGTTTTGATTATAAATATAATGGTTAAGTTTTCCCGAAAGTTATATGTTGTTTTCCAATTAAATTTTGAAAAATAATCAAAGGCATGAAAAGGAAAACGTTCTTGAACGTTAGGCAGAATAGGCTGTGAAAGGGGCTGAGTTGAGTATGATTTAATTGCCCTTAGGTTGGGCAAATTTCTTGCACGAAAGTAAGGTGAAGTAGTCCCCCCATCTAATAGAAACCGCATACTAGCACCTTCAAAGCCTACTAGTGCAATTTATAGATAGTGTCTAATTCCACTAACTACACGTTGTAGAACATATCACATACTAGAATGCATCCCACATGATAAGTATACGCATTAACCGACATTGATCATACTAGCTTAGCATCGAATTTAGAGTGTACCCTACTCCGATTGAGGGTGTTCTAAGTTAAATGGCTAGAACTAGGAACATCCCATGTAGGCACATGGTTAAGGAATATCAAGGGCTTCGTTGCACTCTAGTCTTCTTCTAAAGTATAGCTACTACCACAAACATATTCACTCGGTGGTAGCCATTTTCTCATAGAATAAGTTCAATCACATACGGGCATATGAGAAGCTACTATTTCTTCGTCATTACCTAACCACAACGCACACACCAAAGATGGGTCCTCTAGCTCTGCCACTCAATGGTCAACAAGGATAGCTCAATGAATTTCTTGAAGATGGTTTCATATCGTCCCGACAAACCTATACATCATAGCCTTTTTTCTATATTAAAGGTACCAATTTATTTGTCTTATTTACATGCTGAAGTCCCTATATTATTCGTCCTTATAAATGCATTAGGTCTACAGATCCTAGATTTTTATTTGACATTCATTCATACACATACATGGTAAAGGTTCTTAAGCCTACTAAGTGAAGATCTTCATATTCATATCATTCATGCATCAAGTAGAGAGACCTAGGTCTTCCAACACAAGACATACAATTCATAATCTTTTCATAATACAAATCATAATCTTTTCATAGGTACAATCATATTCCAGTAGAACATAGGAACAACTAAATCTACTAATAGTCACCCTACCCGTTCCTATAGAAACATCAACATAGTCCATCATAAGTCTAACATAGTAAATTAGGAGAAATCATGCTATCACTTCACTCATTCACATAAGCCATATTGTCCTTCACAATGATCACATATATAGCTACAACATAATAACATCACAATTCATAAAGTAATGCCAACAAGAACATGTTTTTCACATTTAGAATACAGAAGCACCACCACCATAAGTTGACCATACTAATCATCAAAATTTAATGGATGTTGTACTCTCCATAGGACGATTAGGATATCTTACCACCCTTTCTTCACCAACATCAACATTCTAAATCCCTCTCAAACAAATTAACTTCACTAAAGGCTCTTACAAATAGTCATACTCACAATTCAAACCCAATATGTAACCATATGAATGAACCAATATAATAAAATACAAACATGATCAAATTAAGGAATCCTATATACAATAAACGAACATAATCTTTAGATAAATTAATACCCCAATGTTATCTACACAAGAATTCAACACAATGAAACCACAATCAAATCACCCATACTATAGCAAAATTAGGATTTCTTGAATTTTATGGGTTCATAGGAATTTTGATCTAAAATCATTTAATTAACATAAATTTTAACATAAATTATTGATTCAAGTCATTTTATGCAAGAACCCAAGTCTAGAAGTCAATATAGAAGATTTCATGTTTTGACAAGTCTTAGGAAAACCATTGAATTTTGGTTCCTTGAAGAAACTGATTTGAAAGATGAAACAACATACCTATATTGATGGTAAGACAAGAAACTGATGAAGAAATCAAGGTCTTAGCCTCAACCTTGTTTCAATATTAAATTCAGTTCTAGAGAATTTTATTTGCGGTCTTTGGGTTTTGATTTATAAAATGAAGTCAACTTTTGGTTATACAGTTATAAATTCACATAAAATAACCAAAATTGCTTAATTAAACATCTAATATAATATTAGAATGCTAGATTAATTTCCCATCTTGTCGCTAGCTTGGCCGAGACACCAGCAGAAACTTTCTAATACATGTATCTGCCACTAACGTATTTGTTGACCATGTCAATACGAACTTCTTTTTTAATATTAATATGTAATAACAACAATCACCCACTCATATTTAAATTAGATAACAGAGTATATTAGCTGGAGGAAGACTACTATGCATAATGAATGTGTGTTCTGATTGATCCTCCACTTAGTGAAATAGTAACTTTTACTCAATAGTCGTAGTTGTCTAAAAATTGAACTATGACTACTTAAAGAAAAATTAAATATCAAAGCTCAGACATAATAATCAAGGTGTTGACATGATCTTTCAAGCTAGCACGTTATGGTCATGAGCTATCTTGTTTTCATGAGTGCTTAGGAGAATAAGTCCAATTCTCAAAGGAAGCGACCTACTTCCAGACATCACATAGGTGAACTCCGTCGAGAATGCTCCTATAATTTAACACTTCAACCATAAGGGTAGAGATATTCATTAAGAGTTTGTTAAACTCAACCTTCAAAAATAACAGAAAACTATGCACTCACATTATTTGGAGGGAATAAAAAGATAGTGCATTTTTCACAATAAGTTATAATATGATTATTTTTTCCCTTTGAACCTGGTTATATGATCTCTACTCCGTATCATGTTTAACTCAAGGATTTTTAGTCTTCAATCCTATCCCCGTCAATGTGCTCAAACCTTCTCTCTTGTTAAGACCTTTGTAAGATGATCTACAAGATTATCACAAGATTTGACATAATCAACATTAATGATACCATTTGTCAAATGTTACATAACATTACTGTGTTTACTTCTTATAAATATGGATTTACTATTGTAGTAGCGGTTTTGAACTCTACCAATTGAAATGACGCAATCATAATGAATTAAAATAGGAGGGATTGGTTTTTGAAAATAAGGAATTTGAAACAATAAATCTTTTAACCCATTTGTTTCCTCACTAGCTAAGGCTAAAACATTAATTCAACCTCCATGGTAGAGTAGCAATTATAGTTTGATGTTTTTATTTCTAACAAACACCATCACAACATAAAGTAAAAACATAACCATAGGTAGGAAAAGAATTACCTGATAAAGCATTCCAATTTGCATCACAAAAGCCTTCAAGTACAACATGATAATTTAATAGAACAAACCTCAATTTTTCATTTCATTTAAATATCTCATAACTCTTGTTAAATCATGTGAATGTTTATTGCCTGGCTTGATTTGTAAACCTGCCAAGAACTCCTTCAGCATCTTCAATGTTAAGCCTTGTGCAATCAATCACATATCTCAAACTTCTGGTTATACTAGAATATTCCTTTTGATTTATTACATCATTTTCACTTTCAACAGGAAATAAGTGCACTTCAATCAAAAGAATTAGCAACATGATTGCAATCATGATAGTTATATTTTTTCAATATTTTCTCAACATATTATGACTAGTCAAGGAAAATTCCCTCACATGTTCTTGTTAATTTTATACGAAGAATCAAAATTATCCTTATGAAGATCTTTATATCAAAATGATTTCTAAGAACATTTTAGTTTCATCAATAATAATCAACTTAGAGACAAACATTAATAAATCATCAATATATAAACAAATAATAAAATGTGAATTATTCCAAGATTTATGATATATGGGCTTCTCACACTCATTTGTTTTAAAACAATTTTCAATTATGCAGAAATCATACTTTTCATATTATTGCTTTGATGCCCGTTTCAAGCCATATAAGGATTTAGTAATTTTACATACATTACTTTCTTGGCATAATTTAACAAAATACACGGGTTGATCCATATTGATTTCTTCATTTAGGTCTTCATTTAGAAAAACAGTTTTTAAATCCATTTGTTAAATTTACATAACAATATTTGCAACCATAGATATTAAAATTCTTATAGATGTAATCCTTGTTACGAGAGAAAAAATTTCAAAATATTCTAGGTCTTCTACTTGTTTAAAACCTTTTTGTAACGAGCCTATCCTTATATTTATTATTAGATCTATCCGATTTCATGTTTTTTCATAAGACCTATTTGCAACCAATAGATTTACCACCCGATGGTAAATCAAATAACTTCAAAGTTTTATTGTAATTAGAGATTATACAACCTCTTTCCAAAAAATAGAATCATGTGGAGATAATGTTTCTTTCAAAGTTAGGGGGTCATTTCCAACATTAAACAAATAAAAATCAGGATCAAAATCCTTCTCTACTCTATCTCATTTACTTCTTTTTAACTCAAAATCATTAACTTATTTATTTTTCAAAGTTGAGGTAAAATAACAAGGTAGTAACAAAATATTTTAGTTAATCATTTGACCCCTACTATTTTTAGAATAAAAGGAAACTTATTTTCATGAAAAATAGCATCACCTGATTCTATGACAATATTATTTTCAAGAATGAAAACTCTATAGGTTTTAATATTTGAAGCATAAGCAATAAAAGAACAACTAGTAACATTCTTAACCAACTTTGTAATCTTGGGATCCATTATCCTCACAAAGGCTACACAACCCCAAACTCATACCAATCCCAAACATGGATTTTAAGTTTTCCACAACTCTAAAGGTTTCAATTTAGACCATTATAAAGCATGTGATTCAACATATAACAAGTAGTTAATATAGCTTCATCCAAAAAAATTAAAGATTCATATGATTCAATAAGCATAACATTAGACAATTCAACCAAAGTTTGATTTTTCCGTTCTGCTACTCCATTGGATGAAGGAGAATAAGCCGGAGTAGTTTCAGGAATTATTACCAATAATCTAACAAAAGAATTAAACTCATTTGACTCATATTCACGACTTCTATCACTTCTTATTTTTTTTATTGTTCTACCAATCTTCTTTTCAGCATCATGGAAATAAGTTTAAAAGTTTTCAAAAGCAACACTTTTATTTTTTATCAAGTAAACATATGTAAACTTTGAATAATCATCAATGAAAGGGATAAATATCTATTACCTACACGGATTATAATTTTAAAAATTTCACAAATATAACTATGAACTAATTCTAAAAGATCAATTTTTCTTTTAATTCGAAAATGAGGCCATTTATTGATTTTAGATTTACTACAAGCATCACATTTTGCAAAAATATTTTTAACCAATGGATTAATCATAAAATACTCATGATTCCAACATTAAAATCATTAATATGACAAAACGAGCATGCAAATAATTAGTAGAAGAATTCATATAAACAGAAGTAGAAGTTCTATTCATCTTAACATTCAACTTAAACATCACATCACATGCATACCCCTTCCTCACAAAAATACCCTTCTTCACTATTATATATTGATGAGATTCAATAATTTGTTTAGAGTCTGCTTTGTTAAGAAGAAAACTACACATCAAAATTTTTCTCATAGAAGAAGTATAAAGTACATATTTCAAAGTTGATACCCTACAATAAGTAAAACACAATTCAACATCTCCCTTTCTAAGCACTTGAGTAGAGTGAATATCACCAAACATGATTGTTTTGGGCTCCAAAAAAATGAGTATATTTTTTAAACCAGTCTTTGACTTAAAAAAAAGACATAAAGGTTTGCACAAGAATTAGCCCACCATCCATCTGTCACACTCGGATTCTTTAATCTGATTGTGACCAGCATCGTTAACCTCTCAGAGGTTGCAGACAAGCCTTTTCTTAGCTTTCATCACATTCATATATTTAAATTTGCGGAAAATTTAAAACTTTTTAAAATAATGAAGTATACATAGACTTCCTATATTTTCTGCATAGATCAATATTCTATTAAGTTCAAATAAAAAACAACCATCTACTATTGAAGAATAATTCAAATAAAGAGATCAATATAGAATGTAATAGTTTGCCAAAAAGGCTTTAATAAAAAGCTTTGAAACTAACATCTAAAATGAAATGCTTGGGACAACATCCACTAGCTATGTCTAAATAACTAGGATAAATAAATAAATGAAGCATCCTCAAACATCAAAAGGACCTACCAAAGTCTGGAGAACGATGATCTAAACAACTTCTACGAGTCTTCAACCTTCTCTCTTACCTACAGCTAAAAAGATATAATAGTATAGGGTTAGTATAAACTAGTATTAAGTATGGGTGTATCCACACATACACATAAGTACTATGCATGATCAAGGAAAGCTCTTCCGATAACAACATGTCATTTTTGAAAGTAACATCACTAGACTTTCTTAATTAATTATTTATGAATTGTGGTATGAATATAACTTATTGCATTCAAAGATCACAACTCATTATCTATATGAATACAAGACCTTATAATCATCTACATAATTTTTATAAAAAACTCGAGCAAAAATTTTGGATTTTGATGCCACAAACCCGATCGAGCCCCTTTTCCCATAGTTTATTTTTCAGTCTCTTTCTTCTTATTGTTGTATAGTGAAAAAATCTTTTGTGATCTTATGTTTTGCTTACAAATGAAATTATTCAATATAGTACCATACCTATAATGAATCAAGTAAGTACTCAAGGGATTAGAAATGATTTAACTACAATTTGGGGCATGGAATCTTCATAAGCGAATCTTCAGTGACTATTCCTCTAATTGTATTACTGACCTAATATAAGAAGTCATTATAAGCCAATCTTATTTGGCTATGATATTTTTCAAATTAATAAAGTCATCATAAGCCAATCGCATTTGGGTTGAACATTTTCATAACATGAGGATTCACTATGGGTTATGACCTTTACTTATTGGAACTTCATTCTAATAACCATTGACATTCATAGCTCTTACTTTCTTAGTTCGCCTTGAACTTACATCTTTTGTTTCTTGTTATTTCCTTGGTGAATCTGTAGCATTAAGATTATGTTAAGCTGCATGAAATCTAGTGGCTTCCCCAAACCAAAAAGAGGTGATTCACCCATCAAAGTGAATCCTAGATCATGCGAGTTAACATGAAATACAGTGTCTACCCCACACCGAAAAGGGGTGATTCACCGGCTTAAGTGAATCCATGTCAAGTGTTTACCCCAAACCGAAAAGGGGTGGCTCACGGCTAAAGTGAATCAAGAACATTCTTTTGAGAATTAAGCGACAAAGATAATGTGAGCTAAACATTAAATCAGGTGTCTTCACTACACCAACAGTGGTGATTTCACTGGCCAATGTGAGACCGAAACATACGTAGCTCTCTTAGGTGGAATCCACAGGCTAGTTTCCATGTAGGTTGTACATAGTTCGAAGACTAGGATATATCCGGAGACTCTTATCCATTGAGGTGGACCCTCATCTCATGAGACCTACATGTGCAAGCACAAGCTCATAGCTAGTCTAACGGTGCGTTGCTGCCTCTCTTTTATCGTATTATCTTTTAGAGTAGACTTAAACATTATGGAAGCTTGCTTCTAGACTGAGGTTTAATTAATCCATTAATCCCTTTTCATTCCTTTATTAACATTTATAAATAGTAATTTATCCATACAGAACATCTTTGGTGTTAATGAGACTTGTCTCACACATTCTAACACCCTTTTTCATGTGTAGCTGAACATATTATCTTAGGCGTAAGCGAGACTTGTATCACATCCTTTAACACCTAATTATGGTCATTGTCTTAACCTAGACACTTTTGTTATTAGGATACTAGTCATTTTATTATCTTACGTTCATTTGGTAGCTTCATTTCATCATTTATGGACGTTGAGAACTTCATTAAATTAAATATTTATGTTCATAGTTCATTTGGATTCATTGAATATGTTATTAAATTTTCATTTCAATACATTGGATATATGTGCTTGTCATAAAAATAATATTGGCCTCGAAAATTTAAAAATGACTTCATAGCTACTTTATTGGAACAAGCCAAACATTCATTCAAATATAATTTCATGAAATCATTATTAGCCAATCTTATATCACAGCTTAGGCATAACATTATTAGCCATTAAGGATGGCTTCATATCAATACTTTAATGAACATATCATCTCCTACAAGTCACGTTTAACAATAAATATACACCACGACCATAACACATCAAGCTTAGCACTTTCTGACACAAATTAACATAGCACTATTCCTTATTAACATAGCACTATTCCTTATTTCACGTAAGGAATACATAAAATCATACGAGTATAACTTATAGGCTGATTCGACATTCACAAATCAAGAAACCTACACATTAAGATCAGCAAGCACCACATACCAAAAACAGGATCGGGAGCTTATCCAAATACTCATTGGAATTGGAAACAAGGAAACTAGGAAAAGGGGCATTCAACAAGAACGTTGGACAACAACTCTAGTTTCAAGATTTCATAGATTCAAGATGATGGAAAATACTCTTGGAGAAAGAATTCCAGGAGAGAAACCCATACATTATGTGGAATTAAATCTATGAAGATCACCTTGCACAAAACCTTGATGAAAAACCTTGAAATATCCTAAGAGAAGTCGAGAGAAACTTTACTGTTTTCTTTTTGTTTGTTTACTGATTTGCGTTGTGAAATTTTTAGTTTTTGAATGTGAGTCTAAGTCTTAGGAACTGATATTGACTAATTCAACTTAGGATAATTAAGTAAATTAAAAAATTAAATTAATTAATTACTAAAAATCCCCTCCTAGATTGACTAGAAATAAGAAAACATTTGACTTAACCCAAAATCATGAAATTAGGTAGGTCTCGGCCAAAATTTAGAATTTTAATTAATTAATTAAATTTTTAATTTAATTAATTAAGGCACCTAGGTTAATTACTTAAGTACCCCTATGTCTTTGGGACCATAACTAACCCTTTTGGACTATCCTAGGTTAGCTACTAGGATGTTTCTTGAGTTATACCAGGTTAGTGGTCACCCAATTAAGTCTTAGGTTGTCGGGTATACTATATAATTTATTTATTTTTCCTATGTTAGTTAGTTAGTAAGGTTAGTAGGTTAGATTCTAGAATTAGTTAGTGATATAAGCCCCACATGGTTGAACCCTTCTGCACGTCTGCCCCCTAACTATCCTTACCAAATTCTGTAAAGGTGGTCCCCTCCTTGGCCGTTTCTCCCAACGAGCTTTCACATGGGATTTAACATGGGATTCTTGTACTTTCCTAAATAACTATTCTTGATGTTTCATTTGAAATGTTTACTTTTTGTACCAAGGTTCCTCGCTATGTCCTTGGGCACTGCTTAATCTACATGCCCATTTTAATTGGTCATGTGCTATCGTGCCTAGGCTTGACATATGGATTCCTCGTATCTAAAGTTGTAAGTTGTAAATATATGTTTTTAACTAAGGTCTTCATTGCAGGTACATTTCTTGTACCAGCTCATTAATACTTTAAAAGATTGGCTAACACCCTTTAAGCCAATATTTTCTACTATACACATAATTTTCAAATATGGCCAATATTTCAAAATATTAGGCATTGGGATGCCTATTTACCCCCAATACATATTCTTAAAACATAATAGGTCCTTCACTAGACGGGTATATTTTCTGGAATATTACATTAACCCCCACCCCCTTAGGAACATTCATCCCCGAACGACACTACACAACATCTTAAATCAAAGAGGGAAATTTTGGAAAGCACCCTAACAGACATGAGACTTTACTCATTGTAAATTTCTGATTCACACTAACTCTTGATAATGCATACTATTCAAGCTTATCAGAATCTTCATATTTGAGATTGTGGAAATTTCTTCTCAATCCTACTTAACTTAATGCACATCACAACTCATGCAACGTAAAAATCATGTCTACGCTATATAAATACCGGAACATGAATGCAAGCACGAACTCATTTTAACTCATATAGTGCACGTATAAGACACATGACTATGGATATAAAATGACAAATCATTTATTGAACTAAGAACTCTGAGTTTCTTAAGAAAATCAGACTTAGGAAGAGTATATCTAACCTCATGAACTGAACAAGTGAGGGTAACAGGATCCCATATCGGCCTCGGCCTCTCATGTTGCTCCTTCAACAAGGTGGTTCCTCAATAATATCTTCACGGTGGAAACCTCCTTGTTCCTCACCCGCTTAACTTGGCGATCTAATATTTTAATTGGAACCTCTTCATAAGAAAGGTTCTCATCAACTCCTAATCCCTCAACTGAAACGATGGATGTTGGATCGCCTTGATACTTCTTAAGCATTTATACGTGAAACACTGGGTGCACAGAAGCCAAGTCTTGGGGAAACTTCAGTTCGTAGGCAATATTTCATACTTGTTGTAAGATCTCATAAAGACATATATACCTTGGACTCAACTTCCCTTTCTTACCAAACCACATCACCCCTTTTATGGGTTATATCTTCAAGTAGACTTGATCACCCACCTCAAATTCAAGAGATCTCTTTCTGTTGTCTGCATAGGATTTTTGACGACTGTAAGAAGTAGCATTGTATCCATAATCATTCTCACCTTCTCCACAGCCTCATGTATGATCTCTGGGACAAAGATGGAAGACTCTCCTACATCAAACTAGCCAATTGGAGACCTACATTTTTTGTCATATAGTGCCTCAAAAGGTGTCATCCCAATGCTGGAATGATAACTATTATTATATTATAACTCAATCAGCAGCAAGTGATCATGCCAACTCCCTTTGAGGTAAATAACACATGCTCTCAGTATTTCTTCAAGAGTCTGAATACTACGCTATGTTTGTTCATCCGTATGGGTTTCAAAAAAAGTACTAAGCTTAACCTGTGTACCCAATATCTTTTTGAAAGATCTCCAAAAATGAGAAGTGAATTGGGATCCCCTATCCGAAATGATAGATAAAGGGATGCCATGCCACCTCACAATCTCGTCAATATACATCTTGGCATAATCTTCAGCCCTGTAAGTAGACTTTACAGGTATGAAGTTTTCAAATAGTCATCCTTTAAACAACAACCAAAATAGAATAATGTAATTTCCTGGTCTTGGGCAGACCAACCACAAAATTCACATTAATAGCCTCCCATTTCCATGTTGGGATCTCAATAGACTGGGTAAGACCCTCAGGCTTATGGTGTTCGGTTGTAACCTGTTGGTAATTGGGACACTCATCCACAAACATAGATACATCTCTCTTCAAAATTTCCCACAAATAGATCTCTTTGAGATCATGATACATTTTTGTAGAACTTGGGTGAATAGAATACCTTGACCCATGACCCTCTGCAATAATACTAGGACTCAAACCATCAATATTGGGCACACATAATCTTCCCTGATATCGAAGCACACCATCCTCCCTAGGGAGAATGATTCGTTCAGCTTACTCAACACTGAGTCTTTCAACTCCATGAGTACTGGATCGAGATGCTTCTTAGCTTTGGTATCTACAACAAATGAGGCTTCAAAACTAGATTGAACTAAAACACCCCCACTTGGTGTATCTACTAGTCTTACACCCAATCTAGCTAATTGGTGTACCTTCTTAACCAGCTTTTTATTCTCATCATCAATATGAGCCACATTTCCCATGCTAAAATGGCTCAAAGTTTCAGCCACTACATTGGCCATACCTTGGTGATAGTGAACCCTAATGTCATAATCTTTAAGCATCTCCAGCCATCTTCTCTAACAATGATTTTACTTTCTATGTGTAAAAACATAGTGAAGACTTTTATTCGAAGTAAATACATTAACATGTACACCATATAAATAATGTCTAACACAAAGACCACAGTAGCTAACTCAAGATCATGAGTAGGGTAATTCTTCTCATGGACTTTCAACTTCCTGGAAGCATATGCAATTACCTTGAAACCCTGCATAAGAACACATCCCAAACCTACTTTGGAAGCATCACAATATACCATATACCCTTCACCACTGCTCGACAATGTAAGCACTAGGGCATAATTAAGTCTGTTTTTCGACTCTTGGAATCTCTTTTCACATTTCTCACACCACTCAAACTTCACCTTATTCATCGTTAAGGCTGTCAGTGGGGCAGCAATAGTGCAAAGTCCCTCCACAAACATGCGATAATAAATACCAAAACCCAAGAAACTCTTAATATCTGTGGGAGTGAGGGGTCTTAGAAAATTCTGCACTGATTCAACATTTTTTGGATAAACTTCAACACCATGGTTGGTCACAACATGACCAAGAAAGTTCACTGATCTCAGTCAGAACTCACATTTACTGAACTTTGCATAAAACTAGTGTTCCCTATGTACTTGTAATGTCAATATGAAAGGTTGTTCATACTCTTATGTGGACTTTTATATATGAGGATGTCTTTTATTAATAAAATATTAGAAGACCCTATTCATAAGGTCCATAAACGCGGCTGGTGACTTTGTCAGACAAAACTGACATGATAATAAACTTGTAATGATCATACCTAGTGCGGAAGGCAGTCTTAGGAATGTCCTCTTGTCTCACTTTAAGCTGGTGATAGCATGATTGGAAATCTATCTTAGAAAAGAAACATTACCATTGGAAATCTAACTTCAACTCTTTGAGTTTAGCTGGAGCCATTCTGTAGGGTGGAATGGAAATTGGTTTGGTGTTGGGATCTAAGTCAACATAAAAATCGATTTCGTGTTTAGGAGGGATTCCTGGTAAATCCTCTGGAAAGATATCTTTGAACTCATTCACTATGGGCACATAATCAAGGGAAGGAACCTCCTGCTCAATGTCATTGACTCTAAAAAATTGGTATAAATACCCCTTAGATAATATCTTATATGCTTTGAGGTTGGAATTTATTTGGCTTGTTGGATTTGAACCACACCTTTCCCATTCAAGCTCTAACTCATTTGGAAACTGAAGTTATACTACCCTATTTCAACAAACTATTGTAGCGTAACACTTATGGAGCCAATCCATACACAAAATGACGTAAAAATCAAGCATGGCTAATTCTATAAGGTCAACATCGGCAACTCTATCAAGAATATTAATTGGGCACTCTTTATATGATCTTTTAGCTATAATTCCATCACCTATGGGAGTAACTAGGAAAGTCTCATGCAAGATCTCAGGAAGCAAGTCCTACTTACTAGTAACTAAAGGAGTAACAAATGACAAAGTGGATCCTAGATCTAACAATGCATACATAGTAAAAGAGAATACCTGAAATGTACCAGGGACCACATCAACTCACTACTCTTGCTCTTCTTTATCTTTAAATGCATAGAATATGTTCCTCTTGGAATGTTTCGACTGCAGTATTAGGCTTAGGTCACGGCTAAGAATTTATCCTGGCCTGATTTCTCATTTGTGGGTAGTCCCTAACAATTTTCCACTCTTGCCGCACACATAGATGCTATTAGTACATACTAGGCACTCACCTCTATGCATACGACCACATTTACAACACGGTTTCCTGCTACGCTGCGCATTGCTATCATTGCCTCTTTTTGTGCCAGACTCGTCTACTTTGGCAATCGATTTTATGGAAGTAGTACAATTACCTGAGCGCTGGTGCCCAGGAAAAACTTGGGCATCTCAATACTTTTGTACCATACCTGAGCCACATCATTGAGCTGGTACGCAGCCAACTCAGCCTTCTTTCATTAACACCCACGACACAGAGAATTTTGTACACCTCGTCCCCAAACTCCTGGGGATCCTCATTGGTTTATGACCCAAAGTACATTGGAGGATTAATCCTGGGGAAATCTCTTAGTCTACTATCCATGGTTCTAGAATAATGGGTTCTCCTTGGGAGTACCTTCTTTACTGGCCTGGGTTGTGATAGTATGTATCTGAGCAATGATGACTTGGGACATCTGAACTAGTGCTTCTCTTACTTCTCCATCTGTTAATGAAGTTAGGTTGGCAGGCACTTGCACTCCAGCAGAGGGGGATTGAGGAGGAGCATGGTTGCCTCCAGCAGCATCTTCTTCAACACTTCTACCTGCGTTTCTCCTTTTGTTCATTTCCTACATGTATACAAAACAAGAAATTTAGACACTTGAATGAAACAAAATGTAAGAGCTTTACACGGCACAATAAAGAGTACAAGAAGGGAAGATTCCTAAAATCACTTAGTCTCTACGTAACGTGGTTGTTTTGAGCTTTAGTTCCAAGGTAATTTAACCTCATTCTATGATATCAAGTTTGTCACACCTGGATTTTGGAATCCGAATGCGACCGTCATCATTAACCTCTCAAAGGTCGCAAACAAGCCTCTTCTTAGTTTTCATCACATTTATATAGTTAAATTTGCAGAAAATTTGGAAGTTTTAAAACATAATTAAGTATATATATATTTCATATACTTTCTACATAGATCAATATTCTATAAATTCAAATTAAAAACAATCATCTACTACTGAAGAAACAATTCAAATTAAGATATCAATATATAATGTAATAGTTTGCAAAAACGGCCTTAATACAAAGCTTTTAAACAAACATCTGAAAAGAAACGATAGGGACAATATCCACTAGCTATGTCTAAACAACAATGCTAGATAAATAAATGTAGCATCCTAGAACATAAAGAGGACCTACAAAAGTCTGGAGAATGATGATCCAAACAAATTCAACGATTCTTCAACCTTCTCTCTGACCTGCACCTAAAAAGATAATAATAGTATGGGGTTACTACACACTTTCTTAGTATGTGTGTATGAACACATACACATAAGGACTATGCATGATAAGGAAAGCTCTTTATATAATAACATGATATTTTTGGGAAGTGACATCACTAGACTTTCCTAATTCGTTATTTGTGAATTGTGGTATGAATATGACATATTTTAATGCATGTAAAGCACAAAAATCATTTTCTATATTAATACAAGACCTTAGAGTCATCAACATAATTTTAGAACAAGTAAAATAAAAATTTTGGATTTTGATGCCCCCAAACCCGAAAGACCATTTCCCCATACTTAGTTTATTTTTAAGTATTTTTCTTCTTATTGTTGTCCATTTCAAAAAAATCCTTTGATTCTATTTTTTTCTTACAAGCGCAATGATTCATTATAGTCCTATACCTATATTGACTCAAGTAAGTATTCAAGGGAATAATAAAATTATTTAATTACAATTTGGGGCATGGAATCTTCAGTGACTATTCCTATTATTGTATTATTGGCCTAATGTAAGAAGTCATTATAACCTAATATTATTTTTCTATGATCTTTTGCCAATTATATAAATTCATCATAACCCGATCTCATTTTGCTTGATCATTTTGACAACATGAGGATTCATTATTCGCTATGCCCTTTACTTATTAGAACTTCATTCTTATTAATATTGACATTCATAGCTCTTACTTTCTTAGTTCGCCTTGAACTCCTATCTGTTCTTTCATGTTATTTCCTTAGAGAAGTTTGTAGAATTAAGATAATGTTAAGCTACATGAAATCCAGTGTCTTCCCCAAACATAAAAAAAGTGATTCAACGATCAAAGTGAATCCTTGATAATGCGAGTTAACATGAAATCTTTTGTCTGTCCCACACCGAAAAGGGGTGATTTGCCGGCTAAAGTGAATCCATGTCAAGGGTTTACCCCACACCGAAAATGGGTGGCTCATGGACAAAGTGAATTGGAGAACATTTTTTAAAAATTTACCGACATAGATCATGTGATATGAACATGATATCTAGTGTCTTCCCCATATCGAAAAGAGGTGATCTCACTGGCCAAGGTGAGAGAGAAACATACCTAGCTCTCTTAGGTGGAATACATAGGCTAGTTCCAATTTTGGCTAGACATATCTCGAAGACGATGAGATATTCGGACACTCTTATCCACCGTGGTGAACCTCATCTCATGAGACTTACATATGAAGGCACAAGCTCATAGCTGGTCTATCGGTTCTTTGCTCCCTTTATTTTATCTTCTTATCTTTTGGAGTTGACTCAAACATTATGGAAGCTTGCTTCTAGATTGAGTTTTACTTACTCTATTGATGATTTTTCAACCCTTTCATTACATTGATAAAATCTGAATTTATCCTTACATAACATCATTGGTGGTAATGAGACTTGTCTCACATATTGTAACACTCTCTTTCGTTAGTATCTTAACATAGTATGTTAGGTGTAAGTGCAACTTCTCTCACTTTCTTTAACACTTCATTCTTGTCACATTCTTAACTTATACACTTTTAGATTTTTTAATACTCACTTTACTTGATTACATTCATTTCGTAACTTTATCTCATTATATATGGAGGTTGAGAACTTCATCCAATGAAATACTTATGTTCATAGTTCATTTCGTTAGGGCATGATGGGATTTTCCAAATGATTGGCATACCTTTGGATATGGATTAATTGAATTATCTTAGATGCGCTTAAATTGTCATTTCAACACTTTGGCTATATGTGATTGGCATAAAATTAGTATTGGCCTAGAAAACATGGAAACGTTTATTTGCACAAGCAAAATATTCTTTGAAGTATAGTTTCATGAAATCATTATTAGCCAATCTTATATCATAAATTAGGCATAACATTATTAGCCATTTCGATGTCCTCATATGAATAATTTAATGATCATATCATCTACAACAAGTCACGTTTAACTGTAAATATACACCATGACCGTAACACATCAAGCTTAGGACATTTGGACACAAGTTAACGTAGAATTATTCTTTATTTCACGTAAGGAGTACTTAAAATCATATGAGTTTAACTTATAGGATCATTCACATTTACAAATAAAGAAATCTACACATTAAGATCAGTCAGCCCCACATACATGCAACATGATCGGGACTACATCTATACACTCATAGGAAACGGAAACAAGCATACTAGGAAAAATGGAGTTCAACAAGATCATTGGGATACAACCCTAGTTTCGAAATTTCATAGATACAAGACGATGGAAAATACTCTTGGAGAAATAATTCTAGGAGAGAAACCAATAGCTTATGTAGAATCAAATCTATGAAGATCACCTTGCACGAAACCTTGAAGAAAAACCTTGAAATAGCCAAACAGAAGTCGAGAGAAACTTTTATGTTTTCCTTTCGTTCGTTTGCTGATATGCATTGTGAAATTTTTAGCGTTTGAACGTGAGTCTAAGTTTTAAGAACTAATCTTGACTCGTTCAACTTAGGATTATTAAGTAAATTAAATAAATAAATTAATTAATTACTAAAAAACCCCTCATAGATTGACTAGAAAAATGAAAACATTGGACTTAACTCAAAATCTGGAAATTGTCTTGGTCTCGGCCAAAATTTTGAATTTTGATGAATTAATTAATTTTTTCATTTAATTAATTAAGGGACCTAGGGTAATTTATAAAGTACCCCTAAGTTTTTGGGACCATAACTAAATCTTTTAAACCATCCTAGGTTAGGTACTTTGATGTTTCTTAAGTTATACTAGGGTAGTGTAACCCAATTAAGTCTTAGGTTGTCGAACGTACTAGATAATTTATTTTTGTTTGTCCTAATTTAGTTAGTTATTTACGTCAGTAGGTTACAGTATTGAATTAGTTTTAAAGCTAGGCTCCACTTGGTGGAACCAATGTGCACGCTTCCCTCTTACTATCCTAACCAAATTTGGTTCGGGTTGTCCCCTCCTTGGCCGTTTCTCCCTATGTGCTTGCACATGGGTTTCTTGTACTTTAGTAACTAACTATTCTTCATGGTTAAATTTGAATGTTTACTTTTTATCCTAAGGATCCTCACTATGTCTTTGGGCACCTCTTAATCTACATGCCCATCTTAATTTGTCAGGAGCTTTGGTGCCTAGGCTTGACACATGGATGCCTCGTATCTAAAGTTCTAAGTTGTAAATAAATGTTTTTAGCTTAGGGTCTTCATTGAAGGTACAGTTCTTGGACAAGGTCATTTATACTTGAAAAAACTACCTAACACCCTATAAGCCGATATTTTCTACCATGCCCAATATTTCTAAATATTGGGCATTTGGATGCCTATTTACCCCCAATACCTATTCTTAAACATTAGTAGGCCCTTCACTAGACGGGTATATTATCAAGAATGTTACACCATAAATATTCTCAACCATGTTAATGTCGGTAATCACCCAACAAAGGGTTCTTCCGTAAAGTTTACCTTAGGATTAGGACCACGTTTCTGGAATCTACAAAATCGACCATATGCCCACTCTTGCCAAAAACAAAGCATGGTCTTTTTTTTGAAATTGTTGATTTTGTGCTTTGTGATTTTCACCATTTCTTTTAGGAGGTCTACCATTATTTTTGTTGAATTTTTTCTTCTTAGGCTTCGAAGAAGAATTTTTTTGAGTTTCAGGAGTAGAATTAATAGAGGTAATTAAACTAACCGTCGTTGGGATGTTGTTCTGTTTTGTTTGTTAATGTGCATCATGGCCCCATGCTTCTTTTTCCATGAGTATTTTTATCATCCAAGTTACAAAAAAGGTTTCATTTTGTTTGTGGCACATAGATTTTTAAATTCCTTGCAAGAAAGTGGAAGTTTATTTTCTATGGCACAAAGAAAAAGGTAATCTCCAATTTGAACCTCTTTGGACCTATGCTATCAAAAAATCATTATAAAATCTTGAGTTTGATCTACCTCTAATTCGTTGTCGGCCACTTAGAAATAAAAAATTCTACTAGATGCATCTTTTTAACCCCAGCCTCTTCTGTAACATACTTACTCTACAATGCTTTTCAAGCATCTTTGCTCTAGAGTAAGTTCTATCATAATAATCATACAAATTATCACATAGACAATTAAGAAGATAATACCGACACTTATAGGAATCACAATCATACTTTTCCACTTTCTCTATATGAGAAACAGTTTCATCAAAATTCATGAAGGTGATGTCCTCTTTATTTGGATTCTTCTTGGTTAATGCATAAGAAACATTGAGAAGACTTAAGTAAAACAATACTTTAACCTTCTATTCCTTGAAATGGTTACCATTGAACAGAAATGGTTTGTTAAGGTCTCAAATATTGACATCCGCAATTTTTTCGATTGTAGCAATGTTGACTCTTATTAAAACTGTTATGGAAAACATAGAAGATAAATTTTTTTACAAGATTACAACTGAAAATGAAATTAAGAAATTAAATCTTTTTAGGTTCATGTGCGGATAGCTCGCTTTCTTTATGGAGATTCCAGCCAACTGGAGCATATGTTTTCACTGTTCCAGAAGACGTCCTCTTTGACTTGTCCCCTCAAGGATGCAACAATCTTCACAAAAAATAACTCAACAACTCTGGACAAGATTTTAGTTCAAAGCTCCGTAAAAAAGAACGCATCCCTTCAACTAATAAGAACTATCTTCCTAGACTAGCCTTTCATGCACTTTATATTTTCTTGTATATAATGTTTTACAAACAAAATGAAGTCCACCACTAGTTATACTACAGGAAATCTTCGTAGCAATGAAGAGAAAGATTAATGGTGTAGTAAATAGTGAAGATAAATGAACTAGGAGTTAAATATGTTACATAGGTACAAGGTATGATGGAGGAAAAAAGAGTCAACATAAAGTGAGGGATGGTCCAGAAACTGCCCATTCCAACGTTCTTTGGAACGTTTATTCCAAATGAATGAGGGCAGATAAACCTTAATGATCATTAATTGAATACACCATAATAAAGAATTATAACTTTCAAATACATGCATCTGCCACTAGCAGAGTTGTTGACAATGTCAATATGCACTTCTTTATTAATATTAATATGAAATACAACAAAAACACTTGTAATTGGGAACGAAACCTCTCAGTAATAAAGCTTTACTAGTACACATTTATTTAGGACATTTATACATGTTATATGAGTATGTTCATTACTATAATCAATATACCCACCTTTATTGTATCGTCATTACAATCATAACTCTCAAGTCATATAATATATATATTATATATATAGAGATATATAGATATATATATATATAATATATTATATATATAATATATATATATATATATATATATATTTCAACATTTCAAATAAATAATTAATTGCATACAATTTATTTATCAATCATCAATTCTTAAATTATACATGCATATATAGGAAATAGAAGCTCATATAAATATAAACCGAAAAGAATTTAGAAAAAAGAAAAAAATTCTTAATAAAATGATGGCAGCAGGGATTGTTAGAGTCACTTAATATATTATATACATTTGTCCTTTTCTTTTGATGTTTTGTCAAAGTGAACAAAATAATACAAGAACTTCCACTCGAAAATATTAAATAATTCCCTGGTAAAAGTTATTTTTCAAAAATCCACTTTTGTCCTGAAAATAAATAATTAATTTTATGTACAAAACATTTATTCTTGGCTAATCGAAAGGAACAACTAAATGTAGGTAAATCGTGTAAATTATTTGATAAATATTACATATTATCTTTGCCAAATAATATTACAATCATTGTGAACAGACCTGCTGCAAACGCATGCAATGTCTTCCTTTTCTGTCGTTGTATACATTAATACGAACAAAAAAACGTACTCATAGAGATATTAAAAAATATGTATAACTAGATTAGGCTATATATCTTTAGATGCAAATTTAGCACTTTATTCCAATTGTTAGAAAATTATATGCACAATAGAAGCATATTAGAATCTTACTGCCTTAATGAATAATATAGATAACCAAATCTTTTACGCTATATACGTTTATGCTATAAAACATAATCTTGTAGAAATTTCATTCAAGAGTAGTTGTAATCTAGGTCTGCCCGTTTCTATGTAGTTTAATAGTGTTTATTTTTTTCTTGTTATGAATCTTTCTTGAGGAGCTTTGTCAAAAAGCATAGAGCAGACAAAATGTGTCTAGCCCACATTCAAAAATGCTAAAATTGTTAGTATTTTAGCCTTCTAGGACAGTCAATGTTAGTTAGTACTACGGGACATTCTTTAAACTTTTTTAATGGAGGTATTCTAGGGCGTTGAGATTATGGCATTCTGGTGTTTCTCGAGGTTGTGATTTCATTGTAGAATTCAGGTTAAGAGCTGTGAAAATGCTAAAGACAGTTAATTCTCTTGTCGCAATTCTATTTTGTAATGCAAGGTTTGTTTTTAGTTTTACTTGAGATACTTAGAGAGATCAGTGTGCACTTTTAGTATAGTTGGAAAACATGTTCTGTTGCTCTGCTCTATTCAATATTGTTATCTTGAAAGGTTTACTATTCTTTTTTGATCAATTTTTTATAAAAAACTTACTCTAAGGGCCTACCAAATGACATTTGAGCTAAAATTATGTTAGTTGAAATGAGTTAAAACACAAACATGAGCGGGGATAACCCTATAAGCTCATATGAGGTTTGATGTATCGATGGTGACTGAAAGCAATGTGGCATAAATTTACCTATAACGCGAATGTTTTGGTTAGTATATTTTCATTGGCAGATGTATTATCCATAATAAATATATGCTTGCTGGTTTACATTGTTGTATGGATTTCTAACAATGTGGTATTCAAAGTTGTAGGAAAAATAGAAATAGGTAACACATAGAGTGAATTGCTGGTTTTGGACCTTCTAAGTGAGAGAAAAGAAAGCTCCGTTTCACGAGGTCACAGCCAAGGCAAAGCAAATGGTTCGTGGAGGGCCTTCAGTCCGTTTCTCATTACAGTGGTAGAAACAACAAGTGTTTTTCATATTTGTTGCGTTTATTTTGACACAATGTATGCTGATTTTTTTTGTTGGGTGAAGCGGATAAGTTTCTTCCTATTATGCCGTAGAATAGTGTGAAAAGTTGGACAAGCGAAACTTTTTTTGGTTTCTTTTCCCTCTAATTGATCCCAACCAGCTGAGAAAAGTAAATTCCTCCATTCGCATTGGATTTCCAGATTGGTTGATCAGAAATCATGACGCTAGTAGTGAATTTGAGTTGCAAAATGGTAAACATCAAGCTTTTTAGACACAAACTTTTTCTGTTTTCATCTTTTGATAATTATAGAAATTAAAGGATGCGTTGAAATTTTATTGCATCGGAAGGTGCAATTTTTTGTTGTAGAAGTCACCCGGCATCGGAATCTTGTCATGGAATATGTGGATTCATTTCTAACTTATTTTTACAGATTAGTATTGCTACTACTTATCATGCTGGATTCTCTGTGCTTCTCAGACTTTAAGATGATTTCACATCTTGAAAGTAGGAACTAGTGGGGACACGGTCCCTGGTGAAAGTTGAAGGAAGTAGTTACAATACAACCATCTTCAGTCTCTGACAATTGCATTTCATTTGCTTTTTAGAATAACTATCGAGAAATATCAATTCTATGGCTAGCAAAATATGTATGACGCATTGTAGCTTGTTCAGAGAGTTTTGTATGTCTAATGCACCCTCTAAACTCCGGCCTCGCAATTGACACCAAAATCTTTGCCGGCTCAACCTAAACTGGCACTTGGGGAGATAAATTTGCAGGAAGCCTAAGATGGTTCTAACGTTTATGGTTCTTTGCAATAATAATTCTAATTATCTGAGTTTTAAGCCCCATTTGTGAATTTGTCAGTCCTGATGTATGCCAGATAAATATTTTGTGTGTGTAGCATAGTATTAATGAATGAGTCTCCATTTATATCAAAGGAAGAGGCCCACTCTGATCATTTGCACCTTTTATTATAAAATGGCGAACAACTATCCCTTAACTCGGCAACCTGATGTAACTCATGCGAACCACTTTAGATTTCCCTTAGTTTCTGTACATGGTTTTTATTGATTTAAGGTATTTCAGGAATCATACTGGTGGAGAATGCTACAGTGAAATTCTTAAAGCTATCAATGATGATGTACGGAAGACAATATACCATATAGTTATTCAATAATGTGTTGCACCATCATAATGAATGTTGTTTTGGCTTGTTGTTGTTGCAGGATGAATTGGAGGCAGAACTGGAAGAATAGAGAAGTAGATGCTTCACCAGCAGATACTGTTCCCGGCTGCTTAGTCGCTGGTCCGTACAGGGAAAAACAACCTACTCAGCCCAGACTTGGTGCTGTTGGCAATAAGAAATGGATCTTGAGCAGTATGGCATAAGATTTTTTCCTAGTAAATTATGATTGGCTGAAATATCGAGGTCCGTGTTTGAACGGTTCCACAAAAAAAATGAAACATGATTTGATATGAATTTGTGGGAGTCCATGCTTCCATTTGCATATAGTGTATCTAAGTAGTATTTACAATCTTTGGTTTTAGATACTGGATGAAAAATGCCCCGAATGGATTGCTATATAGTGACTTTATGGGTTGTTGATCATATTTGTTTTTCACAGGCATTATTCAGGGAGCTAATAAAAGACGCTCGTACGCAGTCAGAAAAATACTTTAAATGCTTTCACATTTCTCCTTGCTATGGAACACTCATTTTGCTATTGTATTCATTTATAAAAACTATGGATAGAGAAAATTTGCAGGGCTGCCGTGGAATTTATATAGCTACCATAGCAGGTAACAAATTTACCTATAAAGTCTGTCTTGGGTTGCTCGCTCCAGCCCTCTTCAAATTCTCTTACTGAAAACTTGATATTAGCAAAAGAAAATATAAATTGATTGTTGTCAATGTTAGTTGTTCCTTGAGAAAATATCTGAGAAATAATCATCAAGCATAAGGACTCAACTCAAAGGGTCATCGGATGTCTCTCTTTAGTTTATTGTTGTTAATGGATTGGTTTAAAATTGAGATAAGTCTGCTTACTTTGTTTCACTGTTTTGGGCATTTGTATAGAAACATTGAAATGGTATGGAATCTTCAATTGCAGATTTGTTGTTAATGTTTTCTGTTACTGCTGCTGTGTATAAAATGACAATATTCTGTCAGTAAAGTCTATTTTCTTTCGTATTATATAGAATATCAATGTTATAACCATAACTTTTGACATCCACGTAGAAAGACGCTTCCATAAATACAAACAAATAAACAAATAATTATTAGGAGAATCTAATGGTTTGTTGTCTCCTCATAATTACTTTGTCTTTAGTGGTCGTGTTATGATTTTGCGTTGCATCAGGTTATTGTAAAACACCCAATTTATATGTTTCCTTATGAAGTTTGAAACCCTAATATAATATTCATTTTGTTGAACTCATTTGGAAATTATAGACACCTAAGGGAAAGATCATCTACTTTAAACATCAAAAGACAAGTAGGGATCTATTTGAACATCCAAAAGTGCAATGGCAATTTTCTGTAACTGCTGGATTCGGCTTGGGAATTCTTGCCCTCTCTAATTGTTGCAATTGAACTTCTCATCTTCTAGAAAATGCGGAATTATCTCTTATGTGTAGGGGCCATGGGAGTGGTGACTCAAATTGAAGTGGATGATGACGAAGTTTGAACTATCTTGTAAAAGGTAAATAACATATTTGATTATGTTACACATTTAGAATATTGATGTTATAATATGGGAGTACAAACACATACATTTTGGTATGTACATGAATATTTCTCAAAGTTTATTGAAAACATTAGCTTACAAATTTGTTGCTTTAATTAGTTCATTTTGTTGTTTTAGGGCACTGGTTATGTAGTAATTTATTATTAAATTTGTGCTACATGTGAGGCTTATAAATGTTGAAGGTAAACTTTGTAAGTGTTTCTCTAGGTAGATAAAAAAGACACTGTCAAAGTGTTGCAATAGATACCACTAAGGCAAACAAGTTTAAGTATGGACCAATAATCGGAAAAGGCAACACTTTAGGTGTAGCTAACAAAAAATAGGTGTTGCTAAAGCACGCTTAAGCTGGCCCTGTATACCTATTGGTAGCTTTTATAAGTGTAGCCCAAGATGGAACATTTAAAAGTGTTGCCTAATGTCAAAAGGTTATGCTTCTTTGGGCAGCCCCTAAAAAGTGTGAATGCCAAAAGTGTAGCCTTCTATCAAAGGCCACACATTTTTGCTAGTTTAGGACCAATTATTGTGGTGTTGCTGATAGGGACAATGTGTTTGTTTGAGTTGGGCAGTACCTTTTTTTGTTCGTATAAGTATGTAAAACAACAGAAAAGGAAGACATTGCATGTGTCTACATCAGGTGTGTTCCGAATGATTGTAATATTTTTTGACAAAGATTCTATGTAATATTTATCAAATAATTGACACACTTTACATAAATGTACTCGTTCCTTTCGATTAGCCAATAATAAGGTTTTTTTGTATAAAACAAATTTTTTTTTTTTGACGACAAAAGTGGATTGTTAAAAAATAGTTTGGACCAGAGAATTCCTTATAATTTTGGAATAATTCAAATTAATTATTTGGATAACTTTTATAATATGGGGCCTCAATAATTAATTTTGTTGTTTCTACTGTGCCCATATTATATTAGAACTCATAATCCTATTTTTAAAGAGAAAAGAGGAGAGTACCGTGAGTTTTTCTTTTGAAGAGAAATCAATCGTGTATTTTTCTTATTAAAGAAAATATATTGTATTTTTTCCTCATTTTTGAATTTGAGGAAATCTCTAAAAGTAGGATTCTCTAAACATAGAAAAAGATTAAATATTTTCGATTCAACTTGAATTTTCCAAGGATTGAGAGAGGTTCACATGGAATTCAGACATTGTAGAATGGCACACTAATAAACTGGAACACCTTGGCCAAATGGCATGACATCTACTTACACCTGCTTGTATTTGGCGACAAAGAAAGAAACAAAGATGACTATTACTTCTTTACAATAATGGCCTTTATTTATTGTTTGGCCGACCAATAATAATATTTACTTTAAGATTTTTTACATAATTGGCCTGTATGGCCGAGCCAAATGACAAAATACAATATTTATTACAATAATACTATATGACATTTAAAGTATCTTACTTTTTCAAGTTATCTTTTTCTAGTGGTACCTCAGGGATTATTGTCATCACCTGGTTACATTTGTAGAACCATAATGTCTGGATATCTTGTGGACAATTAACTTGCAAGATCTTGTCTATAGTTCTTCGGAGATGAATCATTGATTTTACTTTGCTCTGTGTTGGCAGTGCGCTTCTGGTTTTAACAAAGACAAAATCATTTCTGGACTTCTTCCATATCTTCTTGTCTTATCACTAGCGATAGTTGGATATATCATTAAATGATCTCGTGAATAATAGCTACATATGGTATGTCTAGTATATAGTTATTAGCCTAAACTCCTGGCGGTAGTTGATAACCGATTATTTTTTTATTCGCATAAAAACGGGGTATCTCACTTTTGGTATCTATGGAGTTGCCCCATGTTTCTTGGTATTATTCATCTATCGGTTAATCCAATTTCATATATGGATCATTGGTTTTATTATCAGAAAGTTTCTCGCGTGGTGCTGTATAGAATATTATTAAAAAATAAGTTTCCTTTTATTATTTTTTTTGGATATCAAAACTTCTTTGTGGACCTCCGAGATTCCACTATCTTTCTTCTGCATATAATAAACTGGTATTTCATAATCCATGTAATTTATAACCAGTTTACAGGTTTGGATTTGTTTGGTTGTGCGATTACACTTATCCTTCCTTCCTTTTGCTCCTCATCCCTATGCCTAGACACAATGAGTATATCCTTGTTAATTTCTTTGGGTTAGATAGTCTTGAGTTTTTCCGTGGTGTGTGGTAGATTTGGGTTTCATCGGTTTTTAAATGTTTTGTATTTTTGTATAGGTTTAACTCGATGACTTGGGGATATGGGGATTATGTTTTCTTTTCTGTATGTAGGCTGGTGCCCATATGTAGATATGTTTGTGGTGCGGGGGTTTTACTATACTGTTACCGTTGAATAATGGTTTGTAAATAAGCTGTTAGGCTTTGTATTTTTTGATGTCGGTTTTTCAATAGCTCCTTACTTGTACCTGAGCCAACTTAGTAACTGTTATGGGTTTTAGGAGTTCCACGTCTCCTTTTAGATCTAGCTGTTTTACCGGTCTGCCGAAACATCGTAGCTGCGATATGTTTTATAGTCATGCTTTGACTTGTAGTGAGCTGTGAGATGTTTTTAGCATTTTCTGTCTACGTTTTGTATACTATTAAGCCCGATTTACTATCAACTTTTGTACAAAGTTGTAGTTAAGTGGTGTTTTTTTGTTGAGTATGTGTCTCAAAAGACTTTATCTTGTTGGTTGTGTACTTTGTCCTTGATAGATAGTCTCCAACCATATTGTTATGAGTTTTAATGACATCAATTGTAAATCTAAAGAATTTAATATATTACAACTAATCTCCTTATTTCTTGTTGTAACTGAATCACCTACCTTTTTGTTATCCACCATTTACCGGTGTTATCTTTCTCACAGTAAATTTATTAAAATAATTATATGGTTCAAATGCTAATACATTATATAAGGCAAAATATTTTTTTCTGTTTATTTCCCCATTTATTTGTGCTTTGATAGATCATGAAAATATCTACAATGGGGTTCTTATTTTTTCTTTTTTCATTATGTGTTATTTTAAAACTCCTCATAACTATGATCACTTGAATCTTTTTCAACAATATAAATAAATGCTCTATTTTCTTCACGATATAGTAACGTTTTTGGTCATTTTACATAAATTCTTTAATTTGCTTATATGTTCTTTATTGTTATTGTGAAATTAAATATTCTTATCTTTTTTAAGTCTTTTGTGTAATGGTTTTAAATGTTTGTGTCAATTTGTATATATTCTTTTACTGATTTACTAATCCTAGAAAGGATTGTAATTTCTTTTTTGTAACTATATTTTCATCAAGGGTGATTATTTTTTGTACTATATGTTTTTGCCATTTTATTCATTCCATCTATTGCTTCCTAGAAATTCTATTTTGGTTTTAATTTTCTGCTTTTTTTACTTAGATTATGCTCTGAATGTTTGATTATATTGGTTTAAATTTCTTCGTTGTAAACATTAATCTTATATGTTCATTCTGTGTTTAAGGAATAATACTATCGTCTTATGGATATATACAATTTTCTAACCTGGTTAAACTGGTCGGTCCATAAAAACTGGGGTATCTACCTGGTGCATGTTATATACAAATGGTATCCAGTACATTCAAGAAACCGTGCGGTTATGTGAAGCTGGTAGTGTTTAGATCTTTCTTGTTGTAGAATGGTTAAAATTCTGATTTACAGTCAAATTTCTAAAATAGTTATATCCTTGTATTGTTATTTTTAATTATTGGGTATGGGTATGACGTTTTAGTTTTCGCATCGTTAAATTGTGGTAATCTATAAACCATTCTAGTTTCCGCTTTTTGTTCCACCTAGGTTGAGAACTATAACTGCGGGACTTGTATGCTTACTAGTGACTTTCTTGTGATGTAGATATTCTAATAGTGTTCATTTATATTGGATGTAGATCTGTAAATCTCAAGTTATATTTATGGTTTCTGTGTTATTATATACTTTATCATTAGTTTCATTTTTACTTTTGTCTTATGTTTTTCCCTCTTGTAAATGATCTCGTGATAAGTGTTTCTAGGTTGTTAATTTATTATTTTAAACTTTATCTATTTGTAAATCTATAATTTAATTGGATATTTGTTTCTATCATATTTTCCCATTTCTGATTTATTTTTCACTTCCTTTATAATTCGTGGTTTTCGTTGTTGGTTATTACTCTTTTTGCTCCTATTTATTTCCGCATGGTGTAGAACCACCAGTGTTTTTTTTTTTATTAATATGTGGGTAGAATTATCTAAAAATGGCATTCCTAAGAACATAGCTTTGTTGTGACTCAACAATTATAAAATTTCTTCTATTGTTAATATCGTATCCCATATCTTGTATTTTTATATTTTTGCTTGTATTTAATCATTACTTCTTCATTATGATATCCTGTTACTACTAGGTGGCTTTTACTTTTTTTCCATGTATCTTCTGGTAGACAATTATATCTTACATTATATTTGTTCTGCTCCTGATATATCATGGGAGTATAGTATCTGTTGTGATATCCTTATATAATAATTTTTGCACGTCTCCTATTTACTTATTCATATTGTCTTTGATAACTATTTTTTATTTGACAAGTTATGGTTGTGTCATTTTCTATATTGAGGTTTAACTGGTTAGAACCAGTTTATACCCCCATAAGTAATATTCTGATTTTCCTTGGTATATTGAAAATGGTATTGTTACCTCCTTATATATTTCTTTTTCCGTTGTTTCTCATTTATAGTTTACTATCTCACTAGTTAATCCAGGGCATATGTTTCTGTTTTATAATTCTTCTTCTAATACTAACTATCTTGTATGTACTTTCTTCTTGTCTGTATTTATCAACTATTTTATATTTTCTTTGGTCCTATTCCTGTGCTGAAAATAATGATATGGTGTGATTTCTTCCTTATCTAATAAGTTTTGTGAGATGTCCTAGTTTCTTTTAGATGTACTCATTCTTGATGATGGGTAGCGCTGTAATGTATTGGGTCCGCTTGGAGGTACCTTATCTTTCTTTTACTTATTTCTAAATTTCTTCATGTCAAAAACAAAAAAAATTCTTTATAGATTGTAGGTCATGATTGGTATAGACAGTTATTTTGTGAAAGATTTTACCTTATTTTATCATTTATTCTGCTGTCTAGTTTCTGTTTTGTTGTTAATAGATATAGGTTTTACATTTGCCTTGTAAATTACTTTTGTCTTTATGCCTGGTTGCTACTCTCATTCCAGGGGACATTTTTCCAATATAATACTAATGATTTATCTATATTTCTGTCTGTTAATGGCTACCGTATAATGGCACTTATTATAAATTTAAATGGTTGGTAGATTAAGTGTCCTTTTAGCACCATTACACTTTTTTTCTATAGGGTGTTCGATTCATGTATTGCTAACTATATTCAATAGGCGTATCTTCCTTCTCTAAAACCAGCTTTTATTAAATTCTCTGTTCTCGCTAAATGTACATACTTAGAGGTGTTTTTTTTTATTCATTTGTATTTCTTTTTATTATGTGTTTACTGAGCATTAGATATATTGCTTTTCCTCTTGTACTTTAAATCGATGATATGGTCATTCTGGGTAACTACATAGTATTTCGTTCTTTTGCCTTTTACACAAATTTCTTAAGGTGGGTATTTGAAGTCCTCTTACACTAGGTCGAATTCTTTGCTTTTAGTGTTCAAAAACTGTGGATTCAATATAATTATTGTGTTAGATAATTCTGTGCATTTGATAATCTTCTTCAGACTATTATTTTATTTCATTTGCGACATTATATTCTTCATCTGTTTAGTATTAGCAAATCTAATATTTTCTTCTTCCTTCTCTTTTTCTATATCTGATTTAATCGTTTTTACTATCAGTTTACACTAATCATTAATCTATGTAGTCGCTGTGCATATTTATCATTATCTATAATTAGTTCGGACAATTTATTTTCTTTTGGGATCTTTTGGTTATTTGAACTTGTAGTATATGCTTCTAGTTTTTCACAATTATAACAAGTACATTGGGAGTCTTTTCTTTTTCGTATATATGGTCTCTCTTTACTTCTAATTTTTATATAATATCTTCGTACAGTGGTTTTCTTTATATTATTACTTGGTCCTAGTGTTTATATTCTTTTTATACTGTGGCTTTGCTTTTATTTTTATAAATCCCAAATTGTGGGCACATTTTATTGTTACAACATACGATAAATTTTATTTACGTATTGTCTCCATTTTTTCTTGTTCTTTTGGTTTTCACATAGTTGTATGAACTTTAAGATAAGAATTTTTATTCCTAGCTCAAAAGTATCTACTAAGCCTTCATCATTCCTTCTGTCATTATTTTTGTGTAAATGGTTCTGGTAATTTGTACAAATAAATTAGTGTCTTATTTCTTTTGTTCATCTAAATGGTATTTTCTTTGTATAGTATTCCTTAAATGCACAAGGGTACTCTTCAATATATAACACATGTTACCTATAACTAATTTTGGCATTAAGGGTGTTAGCTATTTATTATTTTTTCTCTGTTTTGTTCTCGTTATCTTGTAGTCATACCTCCAAATTCATTCTTGATTGATGATCGTATTTATCTCAATATATCTCTATTTATTGCAGTTGACCCGCAAGGTTCATGAATAGAAATGTATTACCATTTTGATATAAAAATGACCAGGTAGGTACCAATCATTTATGGACACACCACTTAACCAGTTAGAAAATTGATTAAACATAGATGATAGATATTATATTCTAAAAACAAGATGAACATATTGAAGAATATTAGAAAAAATTATACTATAATCAAGCATTCAGGTTATAAGCTTCACGTTAAGAAGAAGCAGAAATATGAACCCCAAAATAGAATTTCTAGGCATAAAATAGATAGGAAGGAATAAAAATGCAAAACATAAAGTACAAAAAATAATCACCCTTTGAGGAACATTAGATACAAAAAAGAAAATACAATCCTTTCGGATAGTAACCAGGTAAGCGAATAGATACACAAATTAGCAGAACATTTAAAACCATTACACAAAAAACTTAAAAAGGATATAGATATTATGTCGACCAATTAAAGCTAAAGACATATAAGAAATATGAATTTATGTAAAAATTTACCAAAACTTTACCTTTCCTGATGAGGTGATGAAAATAGAGCATGTATTCTATTGTTGAAAAAGATTCAATGATTACTAGGTATGGAGGGGTTTAAATACAAATATGAAAAAGAAAAAATTGAAGCACTATTGAGATATTTCAGATCTATGCAGAAGCACATAAATGGGTAAAAACAGAAAGATTATTGTATTATATAAAGTTTATTAGCATTGAACATATAGTGTTTATGAAAAATTTATTGTTAAGAACAGATCACACACAGGTAAATGGGGTGATTAACAAAAAAGGTAGAGGATTAGTTACTAAATAGAAATAGGAGTGAGTATAAATACATTAATTTTACATTTACAATTGAGGTAATTCAAGAATGATAAAAAAAATGGTTGCAGGGACTATCTACAAGACAAAGTTACGCGAGTACATCGTTCGACAGAGGTACCAGCCAGAGTTTAAAGGAGACGTGGGAAACTCCCAAAAACCATAACATTATAATGTGCAGGGAGAAGTACAGGAGTGATGGAAAACACTACATCAAAAACATACCAACCCTAAATAACTTATTTACGAAACATTTATTCAAGGGACAAATCGGAGATACTCCTTAGCGCCACCACATCTACATATGCAGCCACTTGATAAAGATAATAAAAGAAAACAATAACCACATATGCCAAAGCCATATATTGAAAACCTATACAAAATAAAACTTTTTAACCATCCCCAAATCTACAACAACCACGGAACAACCAAGATCTATTAACCAAACCTATAAGGCTATAACAAGTAATCGCACAACCAAAAAAATCAAAACCTAGTTAAACTTGTTATAATTATGGTATTAATTACAGTTTATACATATATAGGAGACGAGATAAAGTGGCATCAGGAGGTGCCACAACATTTTTGATATACAAAAAATAAAAACAGGAAACTTATTTTTTATAATATTTATACAGCCTACAGCGAGATACTTATGATGAAATGAAAACCAATGATCCAGAGAGTGAAATTGGATTAAAAGGGAGAGGGAGATGATAATACCGGAGACATAGGGACAAACAGCAGAGATACCCAAGTTGAGATACCCCGTTTTCTGCTAATAACAGAATATGTGTTGCCACTCTTTCTACAGGAGTTAACTCATAACTATGTAGAAGGAATACCCTATGGAGGGCTCTTTCAAGAGATCATGTAATTGATATATGCCAATTGTGAGATGAGATGAAGAGATAGGCAAGCATGAGATGGACGAAGTCCAGCAATGGATTTGTCTTTGTTTAAAACCAGAGCTACTCCAAAATATAGAGCAATAAAACAAGGATTCATTCCGAACGAAAACTGATGAAAAAGATTTGCAAGTTCATTGGTCTACAAATATCAGACCAATATGTTCTAAATGTAACCAAGGTGATGCCAATTCCCTGAGGTTACAACTAGAAAAGCAAACCTTGCAAAAATACGACTACTTTAGGTATAATCGAGATTGTCATTATTGTATTTTTCGTTTTGCGTCGGCCATAAAAGGCCAATTATATACATGATCATTAACTAATATAGGAAGATTCAACTAAATAAGAAGGAATTAAAGGTGGAATATGTTGTAGTAGTGACAAGAGAACTTCGGATAGAGAATGTTCTTTTATTCGGGGTGTTCTTGGGTGGTACCAATGAACTAAATACCCTTTATTTCTTACTTGTGTAGGATGCTTCTCGATTACAATTGGATCTAGCATTCTTTATATAAATAAAAATAGATACTATAGGAAACTATTCACGTTGTTTAATTTTGTTTAAAAGTGCAAAGGTTATTGGGGATAAGTCAGAGTAGGAGAAGGGAAGTACAAAGTTAAGATCGACTTAATTTTATATCTTTGTTGATTAGATTTTCTGTGATAAATTAAAGAATATTGATACGATAAACCCCCAACAAATCATCTTGAAATTAATATGAATTTTACTGTCTATTTAACTATTCTGGCATACTCAAGCTAATACATAGAATTCTCTAGATAAATGAAAAAAGTGAATCAGAGTAATTATCAGAAACAGAAAGGCACAAAAAATGTGAAGTGGTGAGCTCACGCGAAATGTATGACTAAGCATTCACGTGGAAGTGTATCATTCATGTGTATCTGTTATAAAAGCCCAAAATTGAAGAAGACACCCAAGTCATACAATCATGACTTCTCACTCAAACTTTACAAAAGCAACTACGCGAAGAGTAACGAAAAATCTGATCTCTTTCCTACCAAAAGAAAAGGGATGGCTTGGACCAGATATTTACAATTATCAAGGTTTTTGGTTACTACAAAATATTCTTTAACCTGTGGTTTCTTTTCAACAACTATTTCAAGCTCAAGATAGTGATATCACTCTTGTTACAATTCCAAAATCAGGAACTACTTGGTTAAAAATCCACTTGTATGCGCTTGGTGACGAGTTAATTTCCTACTTTTTACCTATCACCTTTACTTGTTGAAGAGAACATCATGTTTAGTTCCATTTGGGCTACACTTCCTATATTGATGGGTCAGCCACTATTTAATAACTTCACTTCACCTAGGATCTTGGCAAAATCATGTGTGGCCCCTTACTTCTTTGCAAATAGACGTTCAGAATCACAAACCCCATAAACTTGGTTACGTGTGCAGAAATCCAAGGGACACTGTTATTTTAATGTCGCATTTTGCCAAACAATTAATAGTTCCTATGAGATCCAATCTATGAAAGAAGACTTTGTTTGGGATCTTTTTTGTGCGGTGGCAGCCTTTATGTCCGTTTTGAATCACGTGTTGGATTTTGGAAAAAGCATAGAAAACCTTTGCTCCAAAAGTAATGTGTTTAAGGTACGAAGAAATTACAAAAGAAACAAAATTGAATTAACTCGCGTGGGTGAAATTTTGAATGTCCTTTTCATAGAGGAAGAGCAAATTCTGCGAGTAGGGATGAGATATTAAACATGTGTACTTTGAGAATTTGCTGAAATTTGCGGTGCTAGCAATGGCAAGCTTACCAATTTGGAGGAGGAATATAAGTCTTTCTCGTAGCGAGAAGTTGCGATTGGAAGAAGCCTTTACTATGAGATGGTGATAAACCTACATCGATATCATGAGACCCATTCCAGGATCTGGATTTAAAGTTTTATATAGTTTGATGAGTATAATTTCTATTAATTTCAAATCTATAATGCTATATTCTATTTTGGGCAGATAGTGTGTATTGGAGTAATGTAACAATGAACAAACAACAGAAATTTATTGTTGTAATACTATTTGTAATGGCTTCATTTGACTCAAATTTTTAAATTTCATAATCTTTATTTTTCACAGAGTCGGGTTTTTGGTAGTATACATAGGCGTTAATGATGTTGATGTGGGAGGTTTGTGTTTTGAATTTTGGGAGTAGTTTCATTAAATACACCCGATGTGCTATAAATGTTCAAATAAAATATAATTAAATTTCAAAATTTTAGGTCATCGATCAAAATGATTAGGGACATACTAATGGAAGAGTCTCTTCTATGAAAAAACTATGTGAATTTAATAATATTTTTTATAATGAAGACTATATGGGTAAAAAATCTGGTTAGATGTCCTACGTGAGCGATCTTATAATATATAGGACTTATGATTAAATAATAAAAATAGATGACGGTAGTAGTCTATTAATTCTTTCTTTGATGTTCATTTATCATTGCGACTGCAAGATGGTCACTGTTGTTTTTCTAAATTTTTTATCAAATCTAATTTTCATGTCGTTGATTATTGTAGTTTTCTTGAAAGAGAAATTTGTGTGCCATTCTAATTGCAGTTTAGCCCGAAACTAAATTTTAGTAAGGTATCATATTGATTTGTATTTCACATAGATGAGAACGAAATGTGATTCTATAATGTGATGCTTTGATATCAAAAGAAGAATTGTGTTGTTAGCGATTACTTAACATATCCATGTTTTTTTAACATTATTGAAGCAAGCCTTGGATCTGTTTATGGTGATACCACTCCACACCCTAGATCGTCTATTACTATGTCCAATTTTGTATGTAGTTGCTTTCCTCTTGATTCCTGACCCCCTCACCTTAAATTTGGTGGAATCGTTCCGCCCACTTAGTTCTAATTACTACCATGATTGTTTGCACTAGTTGAATTTCTCGTTAGATTCTGATATGCGATCATCCTATGGAATTTGTCCTTCATCTTTTGTGTAGGATTTATATTTTAGGGTTGCTTAATCTTGGGAATCTTTTAAATTTAAGCTTTGAGTGTATTAAAATGGTCATCATGTGTCAATGATGGGTAACTAAGAATTCAATTTGTAATGTTTATTTCTGAACTTGTTTGTTTGTAGTAGAGTACACTTTTGTTGGTGTTTTTGTTGTCCCCCCTTTTTAAGTGAAAATATGAGTGACAATGAAAGTAACGATGCTAGTCCCTATAGGAAGAATTATAACATGAGAGATAGGAATGGGATGCATTTTAATGTTGTCAAGAGTATATGAGCAAACTAATTACCTCCTGCTAGTGGGAGAGTTATGTTTCATGTAACTGGAACTATTTTTCAATTTACCAAGATGAGACTAATGTTTAAAGCTTTTTCTGTTGAAGATCCCCATGAACATCTCCAAAATTTTGTGGGCCTTTCGTATTTAAGAATATTTCAGAAGAATCCATACGTTTGAGATTGTTCCTTTTCTCCTTAGATCTAAAAGAAACAAGGGTGGATGACCAAAGTACCAAATGATTCCATAACTTTGTTGGAGGAACTAACAGAACTGTTCTTTAAAACATTTTAAAATGGTAAAACTAAGATATAGTGGAGGGTGAACCTCTCCATGTGACTTAGTTGTGATCTCAAAAGTTGGTGTCACAATGCCCAACACATGGTGTTCTGAAAAATTTGTTGCATTAATACTTTTATCGTATCCCCTTGATACGGTCAACAAAGGGTCGACTGGCCAACTCATTTAATGAAGGATGATGCAACAACCGCTTGAAATTGATACAATGTTAATTAATGATATAACAAGGATAAATCGAGCATGGTACACTAGGGATGATCAAATATCTTCTCTACAGTTGGGTATGATCAAGGAACAGATGGATAAGAACAAAAGTCGTGATGAGAAAATGACTCAACTTGACTTGTTATCCAATCATATCTTTGAGGGTGAATTCAAATCGGTTAATTCAGTTGGTAGAAACAGTGGGCAGTGTTGGATAATGTAAAGGGATAATGACTGCAGAAATTTGCGAGATATAAAAGGATATTGGAGAGACCATGAAGATAGATATATACGACCTCATGATCGTCCTAATAAAAAAAGCAAATTGGACCGCAAGGGACTCGATAGGATGACTATAGGATGGTTAGCAAGGTTTAAGGGTCCTACAAAGTGTTGAAAATTTTGAGAAATAATTTCTAAACTTTGACTCAAACAGTTATGTCCCACTCTATATCAATTAAGAACCTGCAAACTTAGATGTTTCCAATTTCCAGTCATCCAAATCCACGGAAAAAAGGACCCCAATACCAAGGATGATGTTTTATGAGTAAGAACTATGTCGTGCCACGGTATAACATAATCACAAATCCATCTAGTTTTGGGACGTAACCCATAAATCACTTACAATAGGGAAATATAAATACAATAATCAATAAAAGGCTTGGTCCTCGAAACATGAGAACTAAACTAATCTTCACAAGTTACTAATGTAAACGCTAAACACAAAGATGTGGAATCGGAGAGTTAGACCACAAATTTTAGAAGAATGTAGGCAAGAGTATGTGTTAGTACAAAAAATAACTGAGTTTGACAGCAATATTTTAGTTTACAAAATAGTTCTAAAAGGAATTCCCTTGACATGTAATAACCAAGTTAAAACATAACATAAGAGGTTTAGCTTCATAATCGTGATCTTAATCGATGAAAGTAAAAGTAATCTTTAAACACACGTGAGATACTTCTAGAAATAACCTTAGTTCATCATTTTTGTGGGAAGTATCTTTAACTGGCATATAGACTATGTCATCTATGACATGTAATCAGGTATCTATCCTACACCAAAAAGATATGTATCACTTTCCAAGGTAAGAACAATACACTTCTTGCTTAACTGGATCCACTAGCAATGTCTATCTAAGACAAACCTATGGTGACAGATAGTCTATGGGACATGGGTAATCACCTCTTCTCCACTCGGTGCTGAGCATAAATTCCACGAAAAAGTCATTAGACTTTACTTGTATTATGATTAGGATACAAGGGTAATCGACACTTGTCTTATCATACATGGGAAGCACATAAATTTTCCAGTCCAAGCTAGATTTCATTAGAATAGCTCCTAAATCTATATTCAATGTTTAGTTGAGAACCTTTCAACTCTAAGAATCCTTGTGTGAGAAAACTCATTAACATTCATGTATTGAATATTATGTGAGAAATACTTTCATAGTACAACACGCAACAACATTTATGCTTTAGTCTCAAAGACCCTTAAAATCATTTTTTTCATCAATTCCATAAAGAACATGCATATCTTCATAAATTCATTTTTCTTTAGTTCAAAAATAATATAATATCATCATAGTCTATGAAAATGGGTTATGCAACAATGCATGGGGGATTAAACTTAAGACATGCAATTACTTCAATTCATGCATAAGAAGACATAAAACAATCAATTGTATCAATGAAAGAAACTCATGGCAATTGAATAAAACCCTGATTTGATTGGAGAATCTAACTTTACAAAATTGTGGAATTTGGAAACCTTATGGAGAATAGAGCTCCATAGGTAAAGATTATCATACCTTGGAGTTAAAAGAACAAAAGCTATGATGGATTGGAGACTTGATCTTGAAACCCCTATACTTCTTCTTTCTTAGAGAGAGAATATTTAAGAGGATGAACTTGATAAACTTTTGGAAATTTAGGAATGTGAATTGAATTGGGTGATTTAAAATCATTATACGAGATCTAGAGTACAGGGTAAACGACATAGTATTGAGTTAAAACAATTAAGAAAAGACCCAAAACACTTTTACAAATAACCGTCAAACCCCGTCGACGATTGGAATCACGATCCATAGGTCCAACTACGGACAGTCTTGGTCAACTGTCAGTGGGTTCAAAAACTTGTTTTTGGACTTCAAACAATGGGAGCCATGTACGGTTCTTTGGTCAATCTATGGTCCGTACATGACCATCAAAAATCTGGGACACACCTATAAAAACTACCTACGACTCGTATATTGAAGGAAATACCATCCTAGTGAACCTTAAGAGAGTACTAGAACATGACATTTTTTCCTAAACTTTTGAAATTCCCAACCACTGTTCCATCAACAGTCCGTGTTCATACCTACGGATTGTCGGTGGTTCCGTTTGTAATGCTACCAAATTTGTGAAAACTGAAATTTTTCTTCTTTTCAAACAAACACAGGTAACCTACCCAAAATATTAAGGATTGGGCTCAAGATAATTTGAATCACGTTCAATCTTAACTCATTCAAGCCTATCCTGCTTTAGTAGAATCCTCAATTGAGCCCAATTCAAACTTTAATTTCAACCCGTTTTAAAACACTTTACTAAGATATGTTCCTATATTAAAAGTATGAATTATTATGTCTTTAACATCTTTTCGAATTTATCTATTAATTTGTTACTTTTTTTTAAAAGAATAAATCTTGAACTGATATTCGAATTGTGATTAGAAAAGGTAAGTATCACTATTTTAAAATTGTTGGGATTAATTCGGTCAAATTGGATGGATCAAGACCCAACCTGTTTTTTTTTTCCATTTGAACCCAGCCCATTTTAGACCAAAGTAAACCTTGGAGAGTCAAGATCCAACTCAATTTATATTTCAATCCAATGTAATATCTCAAATTTCAACGCAACCCTCGCAATTGACACCCTTAGCTGCAAACATATGTTGTGAGAGCGGTGTGAAATTAAGTTAAGAGTGAAAAGGACAACATGGGCAATAAAAATACCCATCGGGTGATTTGCCAAAGTGGGTACATCTTAAAGTTCTCATTCTATCCTGAAACATGAAACATTTTCACCCTTCCTTTTCCACATTATTGACTAAAGGAGTACTAGTGTCACCTTTTAATCATCTAGGTACGAATTTGATATGTGTCTGAGAATCCAAGTGTATAGCCTAGTGTCAGTGAAGCTAGTTGAGAACATGGGGTATCTTGAAGCCTAAAGTTGGAAAGGAAAAGCTAAAGAATGAAGGACGATTCACCAATCGTGCTTGGTGATCCCGACTAATGTCGCTGATCCGGTCGCACATGGAACTTTAGATTAATTGTTGGGGAAATTATAAATAGCTCAGAAATATTTCTTTTATCTATTATAAAATTTTAATATTGAGAACTAAACACCATGTCCAGAATAAAGTAGGTGGTCACATAAAAATTTACGGAATCAAGGTCGAATAACACAAGAAATTCCTTTCATAGTGCCCATATTAAATATTTCCATTCATATATCCCACTCCCTTTAATTTGTAACTACCCACAATCAACCAGTCTGGTCCTTAGTAAAATCATGCACATACTCGATTTATCAAACCTACATAATCCTCATGATATTCCACTGAAGTCAACACTCTTAATACTAATTCAATATCATAACCAGACCGGCCATTTATCATGCTTTCAAACCATCACTAGTATCAAAGTCTTCTTATATAACAATTGTCTCTTCCTTAAATTTTGAACTATGGCTCTCTCTTTCCATGATACATACGGGTCTCAACCAAGGCTGATTACACTAATTTGGAATCTTGTAGTACCTTCTCGTCGAGATAAATTAAAGTTATTGAATCGCCCAAAATTAACTGCAAGCAAAATCTCAAATACCAAGTTTTGATTACCATTCCTATTGTCATATACCTCAATAAAAAACATAGAAAAAACTTCTTGGTCACCTCAATAATTAATACTATGAGCATATAATATTTATTTAGCATACAGTGTCTATATAACTCATCACAACAAATTGTGTAGTCCCATTTAACAAAGTAGTTTCCATTCCAGTAATATCCTCAATAACCATAGGTCCATACAATTCTTCATCCATAAGTCACCTATCATAATTTGAACAATCTATCCCCACATAATAATAAAAAATATTTCACATATCCTTGTTTGTCACCCAATTCAAAACTTAATCTTCATAATAGTCATTGATAAACCATTGACAAGTCTATGCCGAACAAGTTCACATCTCATAGTCATATCTGAACTCAAAGAAAAAAAATCCCTACAACCTTCAACTTCAAAATAAGGGTCAATACGAGAGGTCTTTATTCCTTCACCTTTCTTAAATTATTCTCATAATGCAAATTCTTAATACCTTGAACTCTTCAATATACCATAGTCTTGTTACTCTCGCTAACTCGCGTGGCAATCTAATCGTTTCACCAACAACCTATGACATTTTAACTTATCTTCTAAACCAATGTCTTAACAGAAGACCTTTCATACGACCCAAACCATGCACTAGTCCTTCAAAATGCTCATAACCCAATGGGATCAATCTTTCGTAACCTTAAAGATTCATACCTTGACAAAACATACTACCACGTTCGAATAAAACATTTTAATTTGGATTACAACCATTCTAGTTACCAAACCTGAAACCATAAAAGAACTTATCACCACACTTGAGCCGAACATTTTTCGGTTTCTTTCTCAAATCATATCTGAAAGTTTTAAACCCATTTGTATGACACATAATAGAATAGCCATAACCAAAGAAAAAATAGATTGAAGCACATATCTCTAAATCCTACATATATATTGCTATAAAAGATAAGAAATAAAAATATCACTAAAATAAATAATTATTTATTAAAAATACTAATCCAAATAGTTTTTTGCTGTTATTTTTCTAGCCCGGTCCAACTCTATACCACTGGTTATTTTTTTAATTAATAAAATTTGGTCCATGTGAACCCTTTTGAAAAATATATAGTGTTCCATGAAATTCATCAAAATATTCTTTAGGATTCCATATTTCATAAAAACAATTATTAGATAAAAAAAATAAATCAGCATGGTATTCCAAAAGTGTCCATATCAAGTGCAACATTTTAAAGAGGGGAATATAATATATATATATATATCTATATAATTATCTTATATATATATACTATATATATATATAGATATATATATATATATATATGAATTTGGTACATGAACATAAGTAAGCAGTGTTTGTAATGAAAAAAATCATTTGAACAAAAATTCATTAGTAATATAATTTATTAATTAGTATAGCGAATCTTAGTGGGAATATTACATAAGTGTTCAATGAGTATTTCGATATATAATTGGAGAGGAACTAAGAATTTTGGTTTTGATGATTTGAATTTATTTGGTAAAGAATATTTTCAAAATAATAATTGAAAATTATTTTCCTTAAAGAAAATCTAAACTAATTTAATTTGGAATCCCTACAAAGCCCGTATTTAACTAGAACTCAGAATCCTATTTTTTACGAAAAAGAAGAAAATAACATTTGTTTCCTTGTTCCAAGAAAGACCATGTATTTTAGTTCTTCTTTTTGGACTCGAAAAAAATCTCTTTAAGTAAGGGTTCTTCTAACCTAGAAGAAAATAAGTTTTCTTTACGATACTTGTCCACTCAAGTATTTAGAGAGTATGGATGTGAAATGGGATCATTGTAGAAGACTGTAGAATTGTTGTCTAACTAACTTGTGAGTTCGTGTAAAGATATTTGTTCATGGTTGAAGTGTTGACTCTTTAATTAAATTTCAAAAAGTTGATGTTTTTTGATAGCAGGATTGCATTTGTTCTAGAATAAACTTATTTGTTATTTATTGTTTATGTAAGAATTATGATTATGATATGCTTTCATTGTGCATACAGTTTTCTAACAAAAGGTACCTATCATGTTGCCAACATATAAATTCAAGATATATTTACACTATGTATATTGTTTTTGTTGTATATATATGTTATGTCATCAAGGAAATCATTGAGGTGCTAAGCGGTGTATCATACTTTCGATTGAATCTAAGTTTAGTCCAGTTATAATGTACAAATTTTTTAAACTCTACTACAAATGATGAATCTTTTATAACCACAAAATAGTGTGAAAAACAAAACATAATATACAATTGATGGTTCTAGATAAAAGAGTAACAAAATTAAAAGATCATAATGATCCAACGTACAAATATTTTGTTAGTGAAAACTTGAGAGATAACAAAAATTACAAGATTACAACTGAAAATGAAACGAAGAAATAAAATCTCTTCGGGCCAAGGCACAATTATTTCACTCTCTTTAAGGAGATTCAAGCCCACTGCAACAAACGTTTTCACCGGTCCAGTAGTAGTCCTCTTTGACTTATCCCCTCAAGGATAGAACAACCTTCACAAAGAAAAACTCAACAACTCTGGACAAGAGTTGAGTGTAAAGCTCCACAACTAAGAACATCTCCCTTCAAGTAATAAGAACTCTTTTTTTGACTAACTCTTTCACTCTATGATTTTTCTTGTGTTTTGTGTCTCCAAACAGAATGAACACCACCATTATTTATAGTTGGGGATGTCTTCTTAGCAATGAATAGGAAGATAATGGTGTAGTAAATAGTAAAGATAATGTCCTTAGGAGTTACTGTCACGCCCCGAGCCTACACGCTGGGCGAGACTGGCACCAGAAGACCATTGTTGGCCCTCAAGCGAACCCTTGGCATGACTTACTTAACTCATCTTAAACAAAAAATAAACATGTTTCAAAAAAACACTTCATATAATACCTGGCCATGACGGCACTTAAGTCTCAACAAGCAACAATAAACTTTAAACCGGAATATTAGCGTCTGTGAAGCCTTTAAACTGACTGAAGAGGGATGTTGGGACAGAACCCACAACATCCTAAAACTAAACTACTACAAGCAAAAGAAATGGATCTCCTCTGAAATGCAAAGAGGCTCACCACTGACTATGGAGCTCGATCTATATCAACGAAACAACGCGTGTTTATCCTAGTTACCCGTGTCTGCATCATAAAATGATGCAGAACAACTGGCATCAGTACATTGGATGTACAAGTATGCGAGTTGGAAAGCTATACAAATCTTAGGCTTGAAAGGGAGTAAGAATGATACTTACCTTGGCTCTATTCAACTAATGATCCACTAACTTTTATTCAATATACGCAGTTAAAATAAATGCAATATAAATAAATGCTGACTGAAACATGCTTAAACCTTTGAGTATATATATACAAGTACACAATAATGTACGAGATGTATATAAAATACAATACTGATGTATTATGAAAATACAATACTGTTGTGTGTAAAAATACAATTTATCTGAGGGATATTCTCCAACCGACAACCATCACTTAAGAGCTACAGTAATGATACACTGGTCTACCTCACGCTGCCATCGTATCTTATACTCGGCAAAAGGTATAAGACCTGAACTTCCTAAACTGTGAAAAAGAATCATCTAAAAGTATGACCGTTTTCTACCCATGGTGGATAACATGGTTTACAGGGGATGTGAGTTATCTGAACTCTCCCCCATATCGGTGCTCAATACTACTCTCAAAAAATATACCAGCTCTTATGTTTAAAAACATACTCATTCTGTGGTTTGAGATTAGTGCTTAAAACTTAGCTTTTAAAAAAAAATCTTTTGGAAATCATAGTTTCTTCTTCCTTCTATTAAAACTAGTCATAGGCTCTGTGGAAGTCAAGCTTCTCTTCCTTCTCAAATGTTTAAAAACGTTTTTGTTTAAACTCTTAGGAACTACTTAGTTCCCTTATAACTCTTGAGAAGTGAACTCAACTTGATACTCTTTGCTTACTTGAAACTTAGATCTTAGGCAACACTTAGTTCCCATATAGCTTTTGAAAAATGAAATCAACTCTTTACTCTTTATTTACTTGAACTTAAAGTCTTTAAAACAAACTGAAAATGTTTTTGTGAAAGACTTTAGAAAATTGATAACTTTACTTTGACTTGCTTTTTAACTCCGACTTGGGTCTTAACTTCCTTGACTTTGATCTTAACCTTACTTGAATAGAATTATGGATTCAAGGATAATGATCTCATGTTTATTGATGATTTCATGATTTTTATATGTACTCTAGAGTGCTTAAAACAACTAGGAATGAAGAGTTCATCACCTAGGAACTAGTATGAAAAGATAGGGAAATAACGTGGTCTCCAGGGGGTCCAGGAGCTCTGAGAGGCGCGGAGCTCCATAGCTTGACTAACAGAGTCTATCCTCAGGATCTCTAAGAGGTGAGGCGTTCCTTATCTTGATGGACAGACTCTGTTCTGAGGGGATTTGGAGGCGCAACGCCCCAGCATTCATCCAACGGGTTTTTCGACTTTCTTTTCGTTTTTCATCTCTAAACCATTCTAAACTCCTATGGATCCCACCCCAAGCACTTAGGATCCCTAATTTACTCTTAACAAATATTTAACCTATAGTCCTAAAAACATGGATGCAACTAACAACGATCACACCAAATCCAATCAAAAGAATGTCAAACTTCTTTCAAGATTTCAACCTCTCACATGAGTTAATTCATGAACTTGACTTACTTGAATGAATTTGGTGTGTGGGTGAAGTAATCCAACACAAAATATCCCACAATTCTTGTTAGGGATCACCCTCGACGAAAATCCACGAAGTTAAACTTGGTGTTCTTGCGTCTTCTTATTCCTTCTCCTTTTTTCTTCTTGCTTTCAAAATCCTAGATTATTTTCTAAATGCGTAAAGTGAATGGGATCAGTTTAGACCCTAACATATTACTCCAAAATGAAATAATTAATTGACTTAAGGAAAAGACCAAAACATCCTTACTAAATTTGATTTTGGAACTTTCCCTGCTAAACAACCTATCTTCCGAAGATCATATCTCACTCATAAGACCTTGGAAGTTCCCAAACTTGGCGTCGTTTTAAAGGTCTTTTTCAATTCATATAAAGAACTCACCCAAACTACTCCTGAGCCGGAAGTTTTGGCCGTTTGAAAATGGCCAAAACTAACTTTTGAAATCTGAAATTTTTTGAGATTTTCCCCTTGTTTTACAAATTTGTTTTTCCTTGTTTTTCTTAGCTAAATTTTAGTATGTCTAGAATAGGAGATGTTATAGTTACATATGTTACATAGGTTATAAACAATAATGGAGAAGTAATGGCTAAGAGCCACCAACGGCTAAGACTCCAATGTTCACAACTAACATTTATTATCATGAGTAATGGTAATTTGCAGTGGATGAAATGTCCTATTAAGAATGAGGAATGCATGCTACATGCTCACCTCAAATAGTATGTATAGATACTTCCACACGGACAAACTTGTAATGTAAATATGCAAATAATATTAATATTAAAATGATCCTTACTAAAAATCCCCCACTCATATTAATATTAATTAATAGAGTCTATCAGTTGAAGGAAGACTACCATGCATAATGAAGGTGTGCTCTGCATTGAACCTTCACTTAGTCAAACAGTAATTTTTACTCTAGAGTTGTATTCGTCTCAAACTTGAACTATGACAGCTTGAGGGAAATAAAATATCACTGCTCACACATAATAATCAAGGTGTTGACATGATCTTTAAAGTAAGCTATATCCCATCAATCAAGTCCCATATAACCTTTTTCTCTCCCTCAACCCTGTAACACACCCCTTACAAAGGACATCCCACTCAGAAGACCATCACATAAGGAACAAGGGAAATATATCATTGAAAAAACCTCTTAGACAAGACTTGAAGAATGATAACAACTCAAACTTCTAGCACCCAATAGCTCCTGATAATGTTAGAACACTCACATATCACAACAAGACGTTATTTGATGTGGTTTTGAGACAACCTAAGACCATCCAATAATCTAATGCTCTGATACCAAGTTTGTCACAACATGATAGCACCCCCTAGTCGTAATTGGCGTATTCGACCTCTCACATGTCTCATACATGCCAATGGATTAATTATTGAATACGATACTTAAAAATAGAGATTAATTTAAAACTTTCTTCATACAAGAAGAACACTTCAATTCAATAGCAGGTTGAAAAACTTTAAAACATCTAACTTTACAACATGTATGTCTCCTAAACCATCTAATAGTTAAGAGTACAACAATGGGATTACTCCCATACCCACCAAACTGGCAGCAGCCCCGCTACGGACTATAAAGGAACATTTATTTATTGTCCCTCTATATAACGGGCCGCCCGAGTCGGGCAGAACGGACGGCACACCGGGGTGCAGCGCAGACTAATGGCCCCAAGGCGCGACGCACTTCACCTGCGCCGGCCCGCGTTGGGACGGGGTGCGGCGCCACGCGCGCTCGGACGAGACGAGACGGGCGCCCCGGGCCGCGGAGAGGCAGCCACGCGGCAGCGCAATTGCAACGCGCAGACAGACCAACCGCCACCCTTAAGAACATGGACAGAGCCCTAAGCACCGGACCGAAGATCAGAGCGCACGCACATAGCCATACCTGTGATCTCCAAGATCCCTGAGCTCAGCGCGAAGACTTGTATCACTATGTCAATGAAAGTAGGTACAAGACGACGGAGTGAATTAGTCACTGGACCACGACCGGCGGAGGATGAAGGGATACAGCAAATATTAGAGTAATAAAATAAGTAGATCAGACATGGGTGGAAGAGACAGTCAATGATTGGATCCACAAAAAGCAGCCCACCTGGAGCGGAAGCGGCAGTAAGGCATAGTGTGTAATTCACCACATCAAAAAAAGATTTGTGCTAAAGACGTTTGAAGACTGATATGAGAGGAGTGCTTCGCGCGACACTGTTGCGGATTACGGGACTGGCCTGGCCTTTCCTTAGAATGAAAGAAGTGACAAGACCTTATTTAGTCTTGAATGTTGTATTATGAATTTTTGGAAACTTACAAAAAAATTCTTCCCAATTCAAAAAAAAATATAACTTTTGAACTTTCTGCAATTTTAAGTTGAACTTTTGAGTGAATCTAAAAAATTGTGCCCTAGTTGCATCTATGAAGTGTCCTTAATTCTGGCTTGTTTTAAAAATTCATCTTCTAAAGAATTTTTATATCATATGAAAGTTCTTCTATTATAAAGGGAAATGAAAAACTTACAGGGAATATAATCGAGTTGGTGTGGCGCTTATGTATCGCGTTGAGCAGTAATTCGGTCGAACGGAGTTCCAACCTTGAGGATAAACAGGAATAGAATATATTAGCTAAGAAAATGACATAGGAAGACATTGGGTGCCTACATATATCATTCATGGGAATTAAGTTTGAACATAGTTCAAGTACAAGGAAACATTGGAAAGGGATAAGGAACATGAGGTCTGGAGCCACAAAGGTAGATTGCTGTCAGATTTCCTCAGGAATTAGTTTGTTTAGACGTAGTTTATATCAAAAATGAAAGACACTTACAGATCGAATCTAACAAAATAATTACAAAAGAAACAAAGCGATAAATGTTTGATTATACATAAATAAAACAACTATTTCAAAAGCAACACTAAAAGACGCCAAAAGTGGGACTTTCAAAAAAACGTGCTTCTTCTTCGCAACTGGTTACACAAATGACACTCCCTATGCTTGGTTAGAATATTGATGTTCACATTTGGTAGATCTTGAACAAGTTTCACCATTCGTTGTCAATGAGATCTTGAGTTTTATATTTGAGGGTGACACATTTCTCGGTATCATGTCTAACAACTTCTGAATGATAGGCACAACACTTATTTGGATCATACAACTAAGCTGAAGTATTCATAGTGTTGGATTCAGTTTGATGGAGTTTTCTTCCTCTTTCAGTCTCTCAAAAATTGAGTCTTTGTCTCATATAATGGAGTGAAGACTCGGGAAGGCTGTTTCTCAAAATTTGGACGAGGAGAATTTCTTTGAGGAATTTTTTATTGATCATGGAGTACAAAATGTTGATTGATTTATTGAAACATAGTATTTTGAATTAGGATAGCCTAGAGGTGGTTAACGGTTATATGAGGTAGCTCCTCAAACCATTACCATAATAAACTCTTTCACCTTTTCTTTCCAAAGAAACTAGTCTGATAGGTCCTATTAGCAAACTGAGATGAGTTGTAACTTGTTATTATGCCGGTCTTGATATCATCTTAAATTATTTCCATAACTTCCATAACTTCAGAAAATGTCTTTCTACCCATTGTCATCATTCGCTAATAGTATGATAAGTATTGAGCTTGATTGATGTAGGTGATCATTTTTTGTTTCCTCCATAGGTTGTTGCACCCTAAAAGCTTCTTATCTTTGACGAATGGAATATTCTCAAAGGCATCCTGTAGACATTGGTTTTATCTCGTTAATAGAGATCCTATTAAGAGCTATTTCATCATTAAATTTCTAGTGATCCACAAAAGCATTGACTATATCATCCAAGTATGTAATTTAGTAACATATTGATATGAATACCACTCAAAGGCCTTTTGAGTCTGACATTGATTGAATAGTATCATTCTTAACCCTTTGTTTTTTCCATTGCTAATCAATATTTCACCGTATATTTTCAAGTGAAAGAAAGGATTTTCATTGAACTTTTAAAACATTGGAATTTTGTAACTGGGTGGAAGCTCAACCTCGGGAAATGTGCACAACTCTTGATATCTCAAACTCTGTCTATGTTGAACCAACAAAAACCTCTCAAAGCATCCTTTAAGCTTTTAATCTTTCTACTCATCATTTCAACATCAACCGATTTTCCATCATTTTTAATTTAAGCATAGTAATTAAAATCATGGACGTGAAACTCTTGAGCGTTGGTAAAAGGTGGTGCAACCCATAAGTGTACATTGGTGGAGCATGATGTGTTACCGTTGGAGGATTTGGAGGAAAAAATCTTTACAAAAGAGTAGTCTTAGTTGAATTAGTGAATAAGGATCTTTGAGTTTTCTAAAAGGTAGTAAATTATCTACTTGATTGAGCTCATTCGAAGTCTTAAACGAAGTTGGCATGTGCCCTTTTGGGTTAGCATAAAGTAGTATGTTATGAAAAGTAGCTTGTTATTTTGTTACTAGGAGATTCAATTCGCCAATTTTTCAATCTAGACGAGTAATAACTTCCATAGGTGATTATTTTGCTAATGAGCCACTAGGATTGGTCGCGACAAATGAAATGGGATCATTTGAAAGAATGTGGATGTGTTGATAGTGAAATCCATTTTTGCGCGAGTGCTCTTACTAGTCCAAGTAAGAAATAAAGAGTCAGTAAAAATTTTCCAACCTTAGACCGTGTAAAATATGAATATTCTGTCAGCGAGTACTTTGGTAGGGTGAGCAAGTTTGATTACCAACATAAATCTGGCTCTCTTTCTAATAAGAACTCAATAAAATAAGAGTGTTAGTCCATCAACCATAATATAAATCATAACAACATATACAATTTGTTTTACTTAAAACAAACCAATCCAAAGTATCAAGAATGGAGAGACTTTAAAAGGTGACCACACGGAAAAAATCGATCTTTTTGTCAACTAACTTTTTATTGAAAGAAAATAATTCTAACAAAGAAAACTATATGATTTGAATGACGGTTCAAATGTTGAGTTTTGGAAGGTTCAATTGAAAAGTTCTTTTGAGAACAAATACATCTTAAGATTGGCTTGAAAGTGATGGAATTTATAATAACAACGGTTAGGTATGTGCGGAAACTAATTTTTAAGTACGATAATTTTTTTGATTATTTAATTAACATAAACTTGAGTGATTTTAAAAGATTTTGAAAATGGACTTCAAGAGGAAACTTGACTGATTTTAAAAGATTTTGAATATGGACTTCAAGAGGAATTCGGAAGGGATCAAATAGAGCTTACATACAGAACAAGGTTTTGAGATTTTTGAATAGAATATTTGATTAATAATATTCAAAGAAAAAAATATACATAAAATACATAAGTCAATCAAGAACATATAAAGAAATACTTTTTACATTAAGGATGCATACAATATAAAACGCATCCAAATATACATGCGATCTATTTCGAGCAAAAAGTAAGCCTAACATTTGTAGGACGTGCTTATTGTTTGGGACGCGTTCCACTGCCCTAAAAATGTTTATACAAACCTTATGAATAGAATGAATGGAGATGCATATTAAAGGAAAGGAAAATAACTATCAGTCCCACACAAGGGTACAATCATAAACTTAACTAAGATTCCATATGAAATCTTCATTCCGAACTTCTTGATGCTTTTGAATATCTTTCGAATGAGGAGGATATTACTTTGCCTTACACAAATAACCTACCAATAAAATAAAAATCTGACCTCAAGGGACAATGGTACGCACAAAACAACATACATATCCTTCAAATTGAAATATAGTTGAATGATTGTCTCATATTGACCGTGGGTTAATTATAGACAACGTGGTCTTCTAATTGACGAACACGCCTTGGGTGTTGGATTGTCTTAGTTAAATGAACTAAAAAGTATTTGATTTTACTCTATGCTAGTTGACTAAGAATTGGTTTAAATACAATACATGGTTACCCAAGTTGAACAAAATACTGGGTGAACTACCATAAATGACATCGGATGATCACAACACAACTATTTGTTTATCACTATAAAAGATTTGAGGGTATTTTTATAAAGGACAATTGTGGAAAACCACCTAACGTCTTTTATAATGTTCATAATGTAAAGGTGTTCATGTGATCTTGAGATGATCTTGCGAAAGCTATGTGACATTGTGAATTAAAGCATATTCCTCTAAATGCTTGTAGGTAACGATGATAGACTATGAAGAGTCTCTATATGTTGATATGATTTCTTGTTTAAGTAAACCTAGTTGCCTGTACTTTATTCATAAAGGATTCTAGATTGTGATTGTAACAACCCTAAAAATGAAAAAGATAAGAAATGCTAAATGTGTCAAGAATGCTTACGATAACACGAGAGTTCACACGGATTGATGCGCGTAGAACAAGACCTCAGAACCCTTACTACTGTAAATCCAACTAACTTGGGATTTAGTTGATATGGGAAAGGTTGGGTCCAACCATATAGGACTCTCGAATACGAAGATTTACTCGAAGGAGTCTTTACTAGACTTAAAAAGAAGAAATCTTAGGTTTGAAGGGTCTAGGGGTAAAATGGTTTTTTCCTTGGCTAAGGGTAGTATTTTAATTTTTCTAAATATGTAATTAATTAATTAATAATTAAAGTGGAGGGGCAATTTGGGGAGAGAGGGCTGAAATTGAGCCTCTGAGAGGAAGTCTTGCTCCACCCGGGTTCGAACCTAGGTAGGAGCAATGATTTAATGTGATTTTTTTCAATTGGTGAATTAATTTAATAAATTAATAATTAATGGCTTATTAAAGAAAAAGGAAAAACCAGATTTTTGTTAATTATTATTTATTTATTAATTGATGGTTTTTTTTAAATTGACTGTCTTGCCAACTATCCTAGTTATAAGTGAAATTATCGCACACAAACTCTCTCTCTCTCACGCCTAATTCTCTCTCTCTCTCTCTCGTGCATTCTGTTTTACTTGGCTGCAAAAACAGAAGGTAAAAACATTTGAAAGAAATCAAAAGTTCTCTACACTCAAAGAACTTACAAAAAAAAAATATAAGCAAGCAAGTTAAGTTAAGAAACGAAAATTTTACATCATCTTCTCGACGGGATTGTGTTGAATGTTTAGGGGAGAATTTGGGAACCATTTTGAAGTTGGGGAAATGTACAACAAGGTATGGGTTTTCCCGCTTGGAATCCTTTCTCCAAGATAAAATTCTTTCTACGAAATTCAACATATGAAACTAGGGTTGTCCCCTTTATTGTTGAATTCCTTGTCCCTAGTCTCCTTCAAATTTCAATCTAAATTAGATTAGAAATCATGTTGTTGGTATGGTTGGAGGTAGATAAGTGTGAAATATGATGTTCTTTGTTATTTTGTGTTTGCAAATAGAAAGAATGTTCAATGATGTCAATCAAAAATGATGTGTTGCAATATGTAAAATGTTTGTTGTTGTTTTCCATTTTGAAGTCTTAAAATGGCTAGTTTGAAGGCTGAAATTAACGTCCATAAAATGTATAATTTGTGATGTTCATATGAGGTGTATGTGACTGATTCTAAGTGGAAAGTTGTATCTAAAACAAAAATGAATCTACACCTAAGAATGTGTTAAACGAATCCATGAAATACACCCCAAAAAGGTGTTAAATGATCCATGAATTTTCCTAAGTTTTCAAGTGGAATTAAAGGGATGAGGCCACCAAGATTCGAAGGTGTGACCTCACCCGTGTAACACATTAAATTTTAAAGAAAGGAAAAGGGGTCAGGGGGATCCGAAATGTGGTATACTGGCTAAGAAAGCAGAATGAAAAATTTTAATAAATAAAATGGTAGTGTGGGGATCGAACCCAGGACATCAAGACAACGAATGAAGTGAAAGAAAAATAAAGAAAGGAAATGTGAGGCCTGGGAATCGAACCCACGACCTCAAGGCTGTAAAGGATAAAGGGTTAGATAAAAAGAAAATAAAGTGAGGCTGTTGGGGCTTGATCCAACAACCTCACTGCCAATGCATAGCCTAGTAAACTTTTAACTAAAAATTAAATAAGGAGGTTGTAGGGGTTCGAACCCAGAACCTGACAGCCCGTAGCGAAATATAACATAAATAAAGAGAGACTGTGGGGGTTCGATCCCAAAACCTCATGGTCCATGCGAATTTGACAAGAAGAATTGAATGAAAAAAAATAAAAGGGGTTGTGGGGGTTCGATCCCACAATCCTTCGGCCAAATAAGAGGAGAATCAAAGAGAAAAATAAAGAGAGAATGTTGATGTTGGGGCTCGATCTAGAGTCCCAATGTCATAAAGACTAAAAATAAAGTCAAGGAAAAATGTAAGTATTGTCCAAGGGGTTCGAACTTTGGTTCCCTTGCCCAAATTTCTGTATTGATACATAAGTCATACGTGAATTAAATGTTCAAAAATAATGCCACCTACTTAGATCGAAATTGAGATCTTGGCGTACATACAAAATACATAACTCTTGTACTACATAATTTTAGGAAGATATGAGTCACTTAACGAACTATGATTGAAGCCTCATGTCTTGTATTTATAGAACCATAACTCTAGCATACGTTTAAAAATAAGTGAACCTACGAAGTATGTAATGAAATGAAGTAACCCTAGAAGGGTTAAGTAGGATTGTAAAATACATTAAATGGCCATGTATATTGGCATATGAAGAATTGAACAATGAAATAATGAAACCCTACAAGGGTTTAGTAAGAGTTTGAAACACACTAAATGGACAAGTACATTGGCATATGATGAAATGAACATTCACGTAAAAAAGGAGTGAGTAATTATGAAGAGAAAATGTTCTAATGTTAATGAATGATGTGACAACATGATATGAGGCTAATGTAAAAGATGATTTCTATCTCAAATGCGCCTCAGTAAATGTTACCAAAACGTACTTACCTATGAGAGTGTAAATTTAATGAAGAGACCTGTCTCTATGAATAGTCTAATGAAAACCTGTCTCGATGAACAGTCTAATGAAAGTATTGGGATTAGCATACTTAATACTAATGATGAGATGAGAAATCATTTATTGATCTATGATGTCCTTAAACTAGAATAGAACTTCCATGATGTATGAGTTAAATGCAATGGAACTTTGTACTGAGCACCAATACACTAGCTATAAGCGGTGATTCCTTCTTTCGGGAAGGGCGGAGGTTCACGTAACGGTCATGAGATGAGACTATCCAACATTTCGGGTATGAGTCTTCTTATATCTCCTAGTCTTCGATCCTATACTGCCCATATAGGGATGTAGGGGGGTTCAATTCCCATGTATGCTAGCATATTTTGGGTCACTTTGGCTAGTGATTTCACCTCTTTTTGGTGTGGAGGAGACACTGGATTTCATGATGCTCACATGATCTATGTCGGTTAAAGTTAAAGTTCCCAATGAATGAATGAGGCCAGCCTCAATGATGTAGACAATGAAATGAATGATACCAAATGTGTTATGATAGGATAATAAAGAGGTGTGCTAGACTCAAGTAATGATACTAGCTTATTCTTGATCATTACACAACAAACTTGATGAGAGTCTTAAACTATATCTTAGGTATAGCTGGTGCTTAGACAAGCTTATGAATGAATGAAATGAAGTACGTATAAATTAATGAAGCAGACTTTGCCTTTACTAACCAAGACTCCCTAATTGAGGTCCCATATGTTGAGCCCTCATTTTGGAAAGTCTTAATGTAAGGTCCATTATTCCCACGTCTCATGGCATATGAATGAATGTTATAAAAGATGTTTTGTGCTATATGCTATGTGATATATTTTATGTGTAAAATGTTATGTGTTGTGTGCAATCTGATAAGTATAATGATGCATGTTACTCTCATGGCATGACCATCCTAATCCAGATTTGGATAGCTCACTGACTTTTCTAATCCATATTTGGAAAGTTCATAAACTTTCCTAATCCAAATTTGGCAAATCCACTGATTTGACTTCCCATAATCATATTGTTAGGAAAGAGCTATTCTTTCTCATACATGTCTGTGGTTTGTGCTTGCATATATCCATACTTAGTACAAGTGTGTGTTAACCCTATACAACTCTACAATTTAAGGTGTACGCACAGGTGGACGCTAAAGCTACAGGTCTGAATCTATCTGGACGTCAAACATTCATCCAGACTTGGTAGGCCTTATGATTTCGAGGAAACTTACTCATTTATATTCTAGTTTAGTCGTAGGATTGATTTAGTGGAGTATTTTCCACTAGCGTTGTTTTCCTGTATTATTTCAGACTTTGTATTGGTGCAATTTTTGCAAGTATACATTTATTTATATATTAAACTATTTCTTTCATGTGATGATCTTAATGTTAGATGATTGATGGTGAAAAAATTATTATTATATTAGAAATGATTAGTAAGAGTGTTAAGTAGAAAAAAGTTCAAATTTTCCGCTAAAATTAACCTAGATGAAGTAACGATGACGTATGTAGGCTTGTCTGTGACCTCCGAGAAGTAAACAACGCCGGTCTCGTCTAGGATCTAGATTTTAGTCGTGAAAAAGTTGGCATCAGAGCACTAGGTTAAATTTCGAGAACAATAAGTTCACATCAACCACATTGAGTAGTTTCTATGTCACAGTAGTGAAGTGCACCACTATCTTGAATTAGAGATTGCATGGTACATAGGAAAATTTCCCTTCTTCTGATGTTATCGTGCCTTTCCTAATGTTCAATTTCATAGAGTTATGAACGTGTCTAACATCAATCCTTATTGTTTTAAGAGAATGAATACTAGGAAGAACGTTTTTGGTAAGAGGAGAAGATGAGCATCTGCTGCGAACAATCACGTTCCGCCCCAGGCTCCAGCTGAAGGAGTAACTATGCCAGTTAACCAAGATGGGTTGACTGATGCAGAGGTGGAAGCATCTATCGCCCATATTGCACAATCCATCACTATGCAGGCCCAGGACATGACTGCCAAGTCAAACGGCAGAATATAGAGAGGGAGAACCCACCAGTGCGTAGCATGGATGACAGGCTGAGAGACTTCACGAGGATGAATCCTCCTATTTTCACAGGGTCTAAGACTTTAGAAGAACCCCACGAGATTGTGGATGAGGTGCGTAAGATTTTGGTGGCTATGGGGGTCATAGATACAAAGAAAGTAGAGTTTCCTTCCTATAAGCTCAAGGATATTGCACAAACTTGGTGCAAGATGTGGCAGGATAGACGAGCTTTGAGTGGAGTTTCGGTCACTTGGGAGCTGTTTAAGACAACCTTCGTAGAGAGATTCTTTCCCAGGGAGATGAGCGAGGTAGGTTGAGGAGTTTATCAACCTTAATCATAGATCAATGACATTAAAGGAGAATTCCTTGAAGTTTGTCAAACTATCTAGGTATAATATTTTCCTTAGTATCTAACAACAATGATGAGATTAGTACTGAAGTTTGTTAAATTATCAAGGTATGCTACTTACCTTATATATAACAACAGGGATAAGATGATGAGGTTCCTCACAAGAATCAACACTGATTTGGAGGAGGAGTGTAAGTCTTCGATGCTACATGATAACATGGACTCTCCTGGTTGCTGGTGCATGTCCATCAGGTAGACGATAGCCGCAAAAAGAGGGGCGTTCGTGATGGTTGGAGGTCGAAGCCTTAAGATCAGGCATGTCCCAGCCATAGAGGCCATAGAAAAAAATTTGGCGTCCGTGAGCAGCCAAGGTTCAAGAAGGGGCAACTGAGTTCTGGGAATTGTAATTCCCATAGGAGTATGTTGCAGGTATTCTCATTTTTTGTTTATGATTTACTTGATCCAACTTCTACGCTTTCTTTTGTCACTCCTTGGCTTGCTCTCAGTTTTGAAATATTGCCTCAAGTTCTGCATGATCCTATAGTGGTTAGTTCACCTTTAGGAGAAAATGTAAGAACTGATAGAGTATACAGAGATTGCCCAATAGTTGTATGTGGTAAGACTATATGTGCAGACTTGATTGAGTTACCCATGCATGATTTTGATGTTATCCTTGGCATGGACTGGATTCAGAGTTGTTATGCTTGTATGGATTGACGTAGTACAGTGGTAAGATTTCGTTTCCCTAATGCACAGGAACTAGTCTTGCAGGAGTACAACTCGAGTCGTCCTAATACCTTCATTTCGAACCTTATGGCAAATTAAAGTATTTCCAAGGGGTTATTATTTTATATTGTGACTGTTAATGATTTAGATCATGACATTCCTTCCATAGACTCAGTTCCTGTTGTGAATGAGATATATTTCCTGATGATTTTCCTGAAGTCCCTCCTCCTCGAGAGATTGACTTTGGTATCGACTTAGAACCCGATACTAAACCAATTTCGATTCCTCCCTACAAAACGGCTCCAGCTACACTCAAAGAGTTGAAGTTGCAGTTAAAATATCTTACTAATAAGGGTTTCATTCAGCCGAGCATATCCCCTTGGGGCGCTCTAGTGTTGTTTCTTGAAAAGAAGGATGGAACTCTTAGAATGTGTATCGATTGTCGGCAGCTCAACAAAGTCACTATAAAGAATAATTATCCATTTCCCAGAATAGATGATTTGTTCGATCAGCTCCAAAGGTCTAGTTTCTTCTCTAATATTGATCTTCGTTCAGGGTATCATCAGCTTAGGGTTAGGGATGGATATATACTAAAGACAGCCTGTCGTACCCGTTATGGTCATTATGAGTTCTTGGTTATGGCATTTGGTCTCACGAATGCACCTCCTACATTTATGGATCTCATGATAGGATTTTCCGGGAATACCTTGACTTTTTCGTTACAATATTCATTGATGACATTCTCATCTACTCTAGGACCAAGGAAGAGCATGTATAACATTTGAGACGAACCTTGCAGGTACCTAGATAACATCAGTTGTACGCCAAATTCAGCAAGTGTGAATTTTGGCTTAGATGAGTGAACTTTCTTTGTCATGTTGTGTCCGATAAAGGTGTAGAGGTGGACCCCAGAGAGACAGAGGCTGTTATGAACTGGCCAAAAAATCTTACTCCCACAGATATCTGCAGCTTCTTTGGATTGGCTAATTACTACCACAAATTCGTGGAGAGCTTTTCTTCCACTACTGCCCTACTTACAGCTCTGATTAAGAAGAAGGCCAAGTTTTAATGGACAGAGACTTGTGCGAATAGTTTTCAGGAGCTCAAGGACAAACTAAATTCAGCCCTGGTGCTTACTTTGCCTGAATGTGTTGAGAATTACACTATTTATTGTGATGCATCTAGGGTTTATTTTGGCTGTGTTCTTATAAAGGGTTGTAAGGTGATATCCAATGCATCTATACTTGTCAAGGTTCATGAGAAGAATTATCCCACTCATGACCTAGAGTTAGAAGTTGTGGTGTTTGCACTAAATTTGTGGAGGCACTACTTGTATGGGGTGCATGTGGATGTGTTCACAGACCACAAGAGTCTCTAGTACGTGTTCACACAGAGGGAGTTGAATCTACGTCAGCGAAGATGGTTGGATCTGTTGAATGATTATGACATGAATGTTCAATACCATTCACGTAAGGCTAATATTGTAGCCGGTGATTTGAGCAGGATGAGCATGGGAAGTACAGCCCACATTGAGGATGAAAAGAAAGAGTTATCAAAAGATGTACATACACAGGCCAAACTAGGTGTTCAATTGGTTAACTCTACTAGCGGGGTTGTTTCAGTTCATCCTAGTTTTGAATCATCCTTGGTAGTTTAAGTCAATCAGGGTCATCATCTCAATCCTATGTTGATGGAGATGAAGGACATAGTGTTGATAAAGATAAATGAGTCTTTCTCTTTGGGAGATGATGGCAGACTTAGGTATAAAGACAGGCTGTGTGTACCAGATGTGGATGATTTGCGGACCAGGATTGTTGCAGAGGCCCATGGTTCATGATAATCCATAAATCCAGGTTCTATTAAGATGCATGATGACCTTAAGAAGATTTATTGGTTGGATGTCATGAAGAAGGACATTGCAGAATATGCGGCCAAGTATCCTAATTATTAGTAGGTTAAGGCAAAACATCTTAAGTCTGGCGATCTTACTCATATTATTGAGGTTCCGACTTGGAAGAGGGAGGCCATTAATGTGGACTTCGTAGTTGGTTTTCCGAGGACTAGGAGACAACATGACTCCCTATGGGTTATTATGGAAAGATTTACTAATTCTGCCCACTTTATCCCTGTGAAGTCTACATACAGAGTGGAGAACTATGAGATACTCTACATAGATGAGATTTCGAGATGGCATGGGATTTCTTCATCTATCATTTAAGATAGAGGAGCTTAGTTTAATTCACATTTCTGAAGATATTTCTAGAAAATCTTGGGCACGCAGGTAAAGCTTAGTACAACCTTCCATCCTCAGACTGATGGGCGGGAAGAGCGCACCATTAAGACATTGAAGGACATGTTGAGATCGTGTGTGATTGACATTAGGGGTAGCTGGGATTACCATTTGCCTTTGATAGAGTTTTCGTATAATAATTGCTATCACTCTAGCATGGGATGACACCGCTTAAGGAACTGTATGGTAGGAGGTGTAGATCTCCAGTTGGGTGGTTTGAGGTTTGAGAGTCATCCATTTTACGTCCAGAGATCATTCATGAGACCTTAGAGAAGGTCAGAGTGATTAGGGATAGGTTGACTATTGCTTGCAGACGGAAGAAGTCATATGCAAATAACAGAAAATGGCCCTTAAAGTTTGATGTTGGTGACCAGGACTATCTGTTGATATCACCTATGAAGGGGGTGATGAGGTTTGGCAGGAAGGGGAAGTTGAGTCCGAGGTGTGTTGGGCCATACTAGATCCTACAACGTGCTGGTGAGGTAGCCTATGAGTTGGCATTGTCTGCGGAGCTAGCTTCTGTCCATCCTGTCTTTCATGTATCCATGTTAAAGAAATACCTAGGTTATCCAACATCGATTCTTCATGTGGAAGGTTTGGGGTCGATCAAGACTTGTCCTATGAGGAGGTACCTATTGAGATCTTAGACAGACAGGTCAAGCGGCTGAGGAACAAGGAGATTGCAACAGTGAAGGTATCGTGGAGAAATCATCTTGTTGAGGGTGCTACGTCGGAGGCTGAGGCCGACATAAGTCCCATTACACTCATCTTTTCAGCTTTTAAGGTTAGACTTCCTACTCTTAAGTTTAAGTTTCCTTATCTCTCCATATTTTTTTCTATTGCTTGGTAGTGCATTGTGATTATGTTATGATCTGACTGGAATTACGCTATATAGTGGTAGTGTCAATCGAGGACGAATGTTCCTAATAGGGGAATAATGTAACAACCCTAAGAATCAATAAGATACGAAATGCTTAATGTGTCAAGAATGCCTGCGATTTAACCAAGGTTCACCCGGATTGATGAGCGTAGAACCAGACCTCGAAACGCTTACTACATCCAAGCCAACTAAAATCGGGAGTTAGTTGATCTTGGAAAGGTTGGGTCCAACCATATAGATCTCTCGACTACGAAGATTTACTCGAAAGAGTCTTTACCGGACTTAAAAACAAGAAATCTTAGGTTTGAAGGGTCTACGGTAAAATGGTCTTTTCGTGGATATGGATAGTATCGTAATTACTCTAATTATGTAATTAATTAATTAATAAAGTGGAGGGGCAATTTGTGGAGAGAGGGTCTAAATTGAGCCCTTGAGAGGAAAACTTGCTCCACGTGGGTTAGAACCTAGCTAGGAGCAGAGATTTAATGTGATTTTTTTAATTGGTGAATTAATTTAATAAATTAATAATTAATACCTCATCTAAGAAAAAGGAAAAATCAGATTTTTGTTAATTATTATTTATTTATTAATTGATGTTTTGCTAAAATTTACTAAGTCTTTCCAACTATCCATGTATTAAGAGACACTATCTCACACAAACTCTCTCTCTCTCTCTCACGCCTAAATCTCTCTATCTCTCTTGTTCATTCTATTTTACCGTTATGTAAAAAATAGAAGATAAAAACATTAGAAAACAATTAAAAGTTCTCTACACTCAAAGAACTAACAAAAAAAATATTCAAGCAAGCAAGTTAACTTAAGAACTGAAAACTTTACATCATCTTCTCGATTGGATAGTGTTGAAGGTTTATGGGAGGATTTGGAAAGCACTTTGAAGTTGTGTAAATCTACAAAAAGTTATGTGTTTTCTCTCTTGGAATAATTTCTCCAAGAGAAATTTCTTTCTACAAAATTCAATGTATGAAACTAGGGTTGTTCCCTATATTGTTGAATTCCTTTTCCCTAGTCTCCTTCCGATTTCAATCTAAATTAGGTTAGAAATCATGTTGTTGGTGTGGTTGGTGGTAGGTAAGTGTGAAATATGATGTTCTTTCTGATTTTGTGTTTGCAAATACAAAGAATGTTCAGTGATGTCAATCGAAAATGATGTGTTGCAATATGTAAAATATTTGTTGTTGTTTTCCGTTTTGAAGTCTTAAAATGGCTAGTTTGAAGACTGAAATTAACGTCCATAAAATGTATAATTTGTGGTGTTCATATGAGGTGTATGTGACTAATTCTAAGTGGAAAGTTGTATCTAAAACAAAATTGAATCTACACCTAAGAATGTGTTAAACGAATACATGAAATACACCCCAAAAGGTGTTAAATGATCCATGGATTTTCCTATGTTTTCAAGTGGAATTATTGGTGAAAATAAGCTAAGAAAATGACTAAGTTTCTTGAAAAAAAAATACAAGTTTAGTTTAAGCTAAAGTATAGAGGAATTATCTTGAAATTTAATTGTTTTTAAAGGGATAAGTCCACGAGGATTCGTACTTGTGACCTCACCCGTGTAACACCTTAAATTTGCAAGAATGGAAAAGGGGCCAGGGGATTCAAAATGGGGTATACTAGCTGAGATAGGAAAATGAAAAATTTAAACAAATAAAATGGGAGGCGTGGGGATCGAACCCACGACCTCCAAAAAGCGAATGAAGTTATAGAAAAATAAAAGAAAGGAAATGTGTGGCATGGGAATCCAAACCACGACCTCAAGGCTGTAAAGGAGAAAGGGAGAAATAAAATGAAAATAAAGTGAGGCTGTGGGGGCTCTATCCCACAACCTCACTTCCAATGCTTAGCCAAGTAAACTTTTAACTAAAAATAAAATAAGGAGGCTGTGGGGATTCGAACCCACAACCTCACAGCCCCTACTAATATATAGCATAAGTGAAGAGAGGATGTGGGGGTTCGATCCCCCAACCCCATGGACCATGCGAATTGGACAAGAAGAATTGAATGAAAAAAAATAAAAGGGGTTGTGGGGGTTTGATCTCACAATTCTTCGTCCCATAAAAGGAGAATTCAACGAGAACAATAAAGAGAGAATGTTGATGTTGGGGCTCGATGTAGAGTCCTTATGTCTTGAAGACTAAAAATAAAGTCAAGGAAAAATTTTAGTATTGTCCAAGGGGTTCGAACTTGGGTTCCCTTTCCCAAATTTCCATATTCATACATAAGCCATATGTGAATTAAATGTTGAAGAATAATACCACCTATTTAGATCGAAATTGAGATCTTGGCATATACACAAGATACATAAGTCTTGTACTACATAATCTTAGGAAGATATGAGTCACTTAACGAACTATGAATGCAGCATCATGGCTTGTATGTATAGACCCATAACTCTAGCATACATTTAAAAATAAGTGAACCTGAGATGTATGTAATGAAATTAAATAACCCTAGAATGGTTAAGTATGACTGTAAAACACACCAAATGGCCAAGTACATTGGCATATGATGAAATGAACAATGAAATGATCAAACTCTAGAAAAGTTAAGTAAGAGTGTGACACACACTAAATGGCCAAGTACATAGACATATGATGAAATGAACATTCACGTAAAATAGGGGTAAGTAATTATTAAGAACAAATGTGCTAATGTTAATGAATGTGGTGACAACATGATATAAGGCTAATGTAAAAGATGAGAGCAATCTCAAATAACCTAAGTAAATTTTATCAAAACGTACTCACCTATTAGAGTATAACTTAATGAACAGATCAGTCTCTATGAATACTCTAATGAAAGTATTAAGATTAACACACTTAATACTAATGATGAGATGAGAAATCATCTATTCAGCTATAATGTCCTTTTCATGCCTTCCATACCTAGTGCTTAAATGTGATAACCCCTTCTTTTTTCTTTTTGATTAATGTGTAGGGATTTGAGATATGGTATGCTATGGAAGTTTATTACGTTTCTATGTGGTTGAAGATGAAGACTTGGTTAGAGTCCTTATAGATACAAGGAAAATATCCTACATGTTCCTTTTTGTTGTTTAGTCTTTCTTCAAGTTTTTTATGGGATTAGTCCCAATGTTTTACTCTAAAGTATTAGATTGTTTACGAGACATATGTTGTAAAGTTAGATGTTTTAAAGTCTTTTGCTTTCTATTTAATTAATCTATTTTTCATGTATGAAGAATGTTTTAAGTTTTTTTTTTCTATTTTTAAGTATCATATGCAATGAATGATCAATGTGGCTTGTGTGAGGTCTCTGAGAGGGTGAATACGCCAGTTACGACTAGGGGGTGCTCTTGAGTCTTGACATTCAAAAACTATCAGGGATAATCAAATAACCATGTTATAACCGTACTCCCTTTTTTGATATTTGTTCTTTATCACAAGTTATTATATTGGAGCATCACTTCCTTCAACGTGACAGATTATTATATTGAAGTGTCATTTTCTTTAAAATGACATGTTAAATTATCTTTGGGGCGTTACTTCCTTCATCATTACATGTTAAATTATTATTAGGGAGTCATTTTCTTTAAGGTGGTACGTTATATTATAGGAGCGTAACTTCCTTATACTTGATGTGTCAAATTTTTATCGAGCATCACTTCGTTTAAGGTGATACATTGAATAATTATTGAAGCATCAATTTTTTCAATATGAAATGTTAAATTATTATTGGAATGTCAGTTCCTTCAACGTTACAGATTCAAATTATTATTGGAGAGTCACTTTTTTCAACGTTAACATTATATGATTGGAGCTTCACTTCCTTCAACATAACATATTATATTATTGTAGCGTCAATTCCTTCAAAGTTATACGTTAAATTATTATTGGAGCATCACTTCCTTCAACGTAAAACCTTATATTATTTGAGTGTCACTTCCTTCAACATTAGATAATATAATCTTGGAGTGTCACTTCCTTGAAAGTGACATATTGTATTAATGGAGCGTCACTTCCTTCAATGAGATACGTTTAATTATTATCAGAGTGTCACTTCATTAAACGTGTCACCTTATATAATTGGAGCGTCACTTCCTTCAATGTGCCACCTCAAATATTATTTGAGCGTCACTTCCTTCAATGTGACACGTTAAATTAGTGTTGAAGCATCATTTCCTTTAACATGACATGTCAAATTATTATTAGAGCATCACATCCTTCAAACGGGGACATTAAAATTATTATTGGAGAGTGACTTCCTTCAAAGTGACACATTATATTATTGGAGGGTCACTTTATTCATTGCTATACGTTAAATTAATATTGGAGGGTAAATTCCTTCAATGTGATACGTAAAATTATTATTGGAGTCAGACGTCCTTCAACATGATATATTATATAATTAGATTGTCACTTTTTTCAACGTGACACGTTATATTATTGGAGTGTCACTTCCTTCAACTTGAAATATTGTATTATTGAAAAGTCATTTCCTTCAATGTGATATCTTTAAATTATTATTGCATTGTGACTTCCTTCAAAGTGACACGTAATATTATATAAAACAATAACTTCCCTCAAAGGGACACATTATTATTATATTGGGACATTATGTTCTTTTAACACAAGGTCATATTATATTGGGAAATAACCTCCTTATAGAAATGGCACATCGGCACGTCACCTCAAAAAATATTGACACGTTCGGATATTACCTCTCTGAAAAATGACACGTTATATTATGTTATTGAATCATCAGGTTGTTTAAATTGAGAAATTACTTTGGATCACCACTTCTTTCAAGAGCAAGACAACTGAAATTGGATATTCATCTCCTTCGGTAAAACATGTTAAACTATGTTTGCAGAAATTATATAAGTATTTTTATTACATTATTGACTTAAAATTTTCTCCAAAATTTGAAACACACAACGTTGACTATATCAAAATAGAATGCATCACAACCTAGATTTTTTGTAAGTAGTTCTTTTAAAATTAAATCATTTCCCGCTTTTTTGTGGAATTTTAGATTGTTGTTATTATTTGGCATTATTTTTTATAGTTAGATAATGGGAAATTATAATCTTTATAGGATCAAATACTCATTGGTGTCCTCTTCGTTAATTCATCGATCTCTCCCTATTTATTTATTTCTCTAATTTGTGTCGTTTTGTAGTTATATTTATGTTAGATCTTCTCGTTTTATGCATGTTCACTAAAATCTGCAATTGCTTGTCTGCTAACATAATTTTTAGAATGTTAGTTTGTAGTTATATATTATTATATACTACTCATTACTGTTTGTTTCCTTCTCTTCTTTTGCATGAATCTGCCCGGAGTCCCATGTACTTTCTTCCTCATTTGCATCCTGATTGGGCCACGAAGGCCCAATAGCGTTATTTCCTGAATCGTCCAGCCACGAAAATAATAGAACAAGTCCGTGGATTCGATGTACTGATGCTTGGAGATGATATATTTGATTTTATACACTATAATACATCTAGGGTATATGGAAAGGGAAAATGGGCGTAGAGGCCCTTAAATTCAGTTTTTTATTTTATTATTGGGCCTAAGCCTCTTTACTTGAATTGTTATGGCCTAAAACAATCAATTTCAAGATCAACCTAGGATAGTTACTCAGTATTGATCCAATGGACCCGTAACACAAATTAGGACAAAGTATTGGCCACTAGGCTATAATGAACCCTATAAGCCGAATAATATTTAATGAGAAGTATATTTGAGATATCGAGTTTAGTTGTTCATGTTCATAACATTTGCATGAACCCTCAAAGTTAAAAATCATGAAATCATCCACAAACATGAGATCATAATCCTTGAATCCATACTTCAAGTCAAGAAAGTAAAGGGTCAAGTCTAAAGATAAGAAGTAAGTTAAAGTAATATTCTTAAAGGTTTTCAAGAGTCTTATTTAAACGTTTTTAACTTTGTTTTTAAGACTCAAGTTTCAGGCTAAACAAAAAGGAAGTTGAAGTTATTTTTATTCTGAGGTATAAAGGGACTAATTATTCCCAAAGAGACTTAAAATATTTCAACGTTTAACGAGCAAGGAAACTCTGATTTCCAATGAGCCTTAGGACATGTTTTCAGAAAAGAACTAGAGCTTTCTAAAAGAAGCAAGTAGGGAATCTAAGATTTCCAAGATAGCGTTTGAGCTAAGTATTATTGAGCACTAATCTAAAAAAAAAAACAAAAAATAGGATGTTCTAAAACATTAAGGGAGCAAGTAAATTTTTGGAAAGTAGTTTGGCATCGATATTGGCAGGAGTTTTCGGAATAAGTCATGCACCACAAATTAGGTAGCCACCATGGGTAGAAAAAGATCATCCTTTTTAGATAACCTTTTTCAGAGTAGTCTAAAGAATTAATTAGGAAAATCTAGTCTTATACCTTTTGCAGGGTATAAGATTTGCTCACAGCTTGAGGTAGATCGAGGTATAATCACTATAGCTCTTAAGTGATGGTTTTCAGTAAGAGACACTCCCACATAATTTATTATACTTTTATATGCATCAGTTAGTTTTATTTTCACATACATTTAAGAGTTATGTTGTATCCTTGTTATATACACACAGTTGATGTCATATTTTTAAACAATTTTTATTTATATTGCACATGTTTTAAATTGTTTATGTTGTAATGAGTTTAGTTAAGTATAAGGAGGTCAATATTTCAAGTTGAGTTTAGTTAAGTATGAGGAGGTCAATATTTGGCCTGCATCTTATGATGATGCAGACACATGTATTCAAGATCATTAACAGGAGCTTCTTTGATGCATCCAAGAGTTCGAGTTAGCTATGGTGAGCCTCCTTGCTTCCGGAGGATTTTATTTACTTTTTGATTTATTCAGGATGTCGTAGATATTGCCCCCAACTTTAATCATTATCAGTTAAAGACTTCATAGAAAGTAAATATAGTTAAGGAGTCTATATTAACCATTTATTTAATTATTAAAGGTTTTCAAGACTAAGCTGCCTATTTTATGGCTATTTTAATATACTATATTTATTCAAAGTTGTTCATTTGAGTTAAAGCCTTGTAATGTTGAGTTTATTGAATTGTATTTCAGTTTTAAGCTTCTGTATGATTGAGTTAGTCTTTTGGTTGTAGTCAACCATGATAAGGGTTCGCTTGAGGATCAATATGGTCTTGCAGTGCTGACAACGTTTAGGGTGTAGAATCATGTCGTTATAAACATGGTATTAGATCACAGAGTTCAAGTGTCCTGGGGTGTTTATGAATCCGTGTAAACTAGGTTCTTGTTTCTGGTTATGAGGACCCCACTTCTATAATTTGAGGGACTACAATCATTTAATTTCAATCACCCTTCTTTCATACTCTTAATAGTGCAATAAAACCATGTCATAGGAATTTATTCATACTTGTGCATTTCTCAAAATCCATTTATTCGTATTCGTGCATTTCTCAAAATCATTTGACTACCCATCATACTAGAGGTGGTTAGAAAGTAAAGTTTAAAGATCCTTATGGATGAGTTGTTCTTATCAATAGTCTTGAGACAATCATGAGACTCTAGAGGGGCTTAAGAAAAGTCCGAGAGTAAGTTAAGTGTTCGGTTAAAAGGAAATGCAACAAATAATCCATTTGAAGCGTGAGTTTATTCTCAAAGCGAGTGTTACTCCTTTTTAGGAAAATTGTTTTACAGCTGAGATCTTTCTAAAGGGGGGGGGAGGACAAAAGTTTGATCTTGGGTATGATTTTCACCCAAAAGAGTTGTATGAGTTATTAAATCAAGTGTAGTAGTAGTGAAAGATCCCAGAGTTAGATGAAAGTACGCACAAAGTAAGTTATATAAAGAAGTCAGATGGTGTACTGACAAATTATGTTACAATAGACATGTACTTAGTAAGACAATAATGAGAAGTTTTCCCTTATGGGTAGACTAAGAAATAATGAGTTGTGAAGTTTCCACCATATGAGGTAGAGTGTGTTACAGATCACGTGTCAATTGTGTTTTAGTAACACCAGTGAAAGTTGTTGAATAGGAGGGAGGAAGGGGATATTCAGGATGTGATGAATCTGAGCTTGGCTTATGAATTGACAGACGGGAATCTAGCAATATTACAGTGTTATAAAAATACTTAGGCATTTATATATAGTGAATGAGTTAATAATTCTTATTTTGTGAAGTCGAAATTGATAGCAATTTTAATTATGAACGCTAACAGGTGATGATTGACTATTTATCATAATGTCCAACTTCATGAGTGTTTCTGATTTTTTATAGTAGGCGAGCAATCATTTTGATATGAGAGCTTAGTTATGCACATTAAGTTTGAATTTGAGACGAGTGCCATGATCAAAAGAATGGGAACAAAATGGTGATGATATTAGTGTTTAGATTTGATATGGTAGATTTCACGTCGAATAGGTGAGGAATATTGAGATGGTTGTTGAAATGAATGTGACTAGTAGATAACCTAACCTTGAGATAAGGGTAGTGATGTGGATAAGTCAAGAGTATAAAGAGCATTAAGAGAACGTACACCAGTTAGAGATGTGGAATAGATCCACAACTTTCAAGTGTTAGCTTTAGACCGAGGGGGGAGATTATAGGATGAGAAATAAAGTAAAATGTTGAGAATTTCATACGGAGTTGATTCATATGAGTTCATTTAGTTGTTAGAATTCTATGTTTGAATGTAGTGGTAAAGACTAATAGTACGAGACGAGTTTCCTTAAAGAGAGGCACTGAATAAAAACAAAAAAATTTAAGTTAATAATAAATATACTAAGATAAGACCATTAGACGTGGACCTTAGTAAGAGAAAACCATTCTATAACAAGTTCAGTTATCATTCGAGGACGAATGATCTAAAGGGGGGATATTATAACACCCAAGAAAATTTTGTTCAAACTTAGACTTGAGTCGTTAATCGTAATGAGTGAAATTTCACCAAGGAATTAAAAAAATTCTTAAGTATTAAGTTCAGTTCACTACATTTAGCACCTTGAGTTCCAAAAAGAATTAAATTGGAAATAGTAAAAATCTAAATTTTTTTCAAATTAAGCTAAGTATGAGTTTTGGATCAACTTCAAATGACAATAACTCCTAGAACATGATTGTTTAGGTGTTCTATAATATACCATATGAAATATATTTGAATCGTAATTCCAACCGTCATGTTTTCTAAGTTTCGAATTCAGATGAGTGAGATATGACCATTTGAAGTTAGGTTGTCCACTTAAGGAACGTAAGCCGAAAATAGTAAGGGGTATTTTGATCCTTTCCTCACCCAATTAGATTTAATACATTTATTGCAATATTTTAAGGGTCTAATCCTTTTAGTTTCAGTTTTATAATCCTAATATACACATAGTGTTTTGATTAAAGGTTCAAGAAGAGGCAAGAAAGGAAAAGAGGATAAAATAAGAAAAAGAGGAAAGGATGAAGGCGTTCATCGACATTCTTAAGTTTAGTTACTGATTTCCTCCATGGGTCTAATCCCTAAGAGGTATTTAAGCTTCCATAGTGTTGAGTTTATTCACCCAAACACTAATCATGTTGTTTTTTTAGAGAAATTTCATTCTTAAAGTTTAAATATTAGAGTTCTTAATGAGTCCTTGAAAGGTGTTCTTGAAGTTTATTCTAAATCTTGTTGTGTTGGGGTTGTGGTTATTTATTGATGAAATTGAGTAATTTTAGTGTTATTTCAAGTATATTGTACTGTAATAAATTTAAGTAATCAAATCCAAGTGAATGGGGAGAAACCGTTTGATTTTAGGCGAGTTAGGGTGAAAAAACGAGGAATGGTTTTCAACAGATATTCTGGTTTGTGTCCTTGCGCGATGTGCCTGCAAGAGCGCCCAAATCCCTCTCTATACTTCAGGGAATGGTGCCCCACTCCACCCATATACTCTGGGTCGCCTGCCCCATTCAGTTAGCCTCCGGTTCCTCCGTTTAGGGAAAGCCCTCTATTTATACTATCAAAATTACATATTCGGGGACAATATAAGGTGGGCCGGACCACTTATTTTACACATGGCCCAAAATTATATTTGGCCGACACTAAAAAATAAAATACAGATTTTACTACTTGACTAATGGCCCTTTCTTTGTATTGTTGGGCCGACACAACAATATTTAAATTTACGACTTTAAAAATAAAAAACGTTACACAATAGCTGCTATAAATGGGCTAAATGAAAAGTAAATCTTATTTTAAAAGAATCTTATGCTTATTTCAATTTTTCCATTTTTACTCCAAAATTCAACTATGGTATAACATAATTCTTCTCCGTTACATTTGGAACATCTGGATCTGGATATTTGTTTTTCCAATAAGCGACAATAATCTAAAATACTCCTCTGAAAAGGGGGTGAAAAGCGATAGATATTAGAGGAGATTTAGTAGAGGGGAAAGGGGATGATTTTTATTATGAGGGGAAAGCCCTCTATTGAGGACTATCAAACTTACAATTGGCCATATAAAGTGATCCGAACACTTACTTACACATGGCCTAATTATATTTTGGACCGACACTAAAAAAAAAACAAAAAATTAATTACTATACTAACTTTAACATAATGGCCCCTTGTTTTTATTGTTGGCCGACCACACACTATTTTTACTTGTAAGGCTTTTTAAAAATAAAAACTTTATAAAATAAAACTGCTTTACATTGGCTAATGAAAAGTAAATTCTATCTCAAAAGAATTTTATGGCTTATTTCCATTTCTTCTATTTTTCCCCAAATCAACAATCTGGTATGAATTTATCGTCTCCGTACATTTGGAACATTGTGATCTGGATATTTGTTTCCAATAACAGCTTACAATAATCTTACTAGTAACTCTCTGAAAAAATTTCTTTTTAATGTTCTTTTGTAGGTTGTTCTTCTGGTTTGTAAATAACAGATAAATCCATTCGTGGAACTGTCTTCCAATCTGTTTTCTTAATTCTTGGGATTTGGGAAGAGATCAGAACTTGGTCTTCTGGGCATAATAAGTTCCAAAGAGCATTTGCCGTTTAAATAATTGTTTTAGCTAGTGTAGTATAATTGTTTTTTGCTATACAATTATCCTTTTATTTGCATAAAAAGTTAAGTATCTCTTATATTCGGATTTCAGCACTGTTTTTTCTTATCTCTTCTGGTATGATCATGTCTATGTACAAAAACCTATCTTTATAAATTTGAATTAGTGATTTAAATTTTCTTTCATTATAATATCTCAGCTGGTTGCTGTATAAAAATTAATTATAAAATAGATTTCCTTTGGTAAACTCTTTTGTATTGAAATATGTGGGACGAAATGCCTTGTATAATTCTGTATTACATATCTTCTTCGACCATAATATGTATATGACTGATTAGTAACCCTAATTATAAACATGTTTTAACTAAATTTGAACATCAACATATTAATCATTGTAATTTTGGTTATGTAATCTCATTTGGTTTTGGTATGTAGGGATCTGGGTTTAGTTTTTAAAATATGTTTGGATTTATATATGGGTTTTCGATATAAGATTGGGTAGGTGTATTGTACCTCTTTTTTTATCACCTTTGTATGCTCCATGGCCATATGTGGAAATTTGTGGTCTGGGGGGTATTGTTATTTGTGTATTTTGGATAAATGGGTTTAGCTTTTGATTTCGTTCTTTTGCATTTTCACTAGCGTTTCTCTGCTTGTAGCTGCAGGTTATTTAACACAATTTGTCATGGTTTTATGGAGTTACAAACACGTCTCCTTTAAGCTCTGGAATTTTCCGTCTTCCGATTTCAGACAAAGCTCCGCATCTTTATATTCATGCTGCTGGACTTATATTAAGCTTTAGGACCTCAGATTGTTTTCATTAGTCTGTCGCTTGTGTATCTCAATATCCATTCTATTCACTTTAGGACAAGTGTTGTAGTAATTGGCTTTGACTAGCACTTCAAATTGTATGTTAATTTTTTGTTCCTCAGTTTGAGTAGCTTTGTCTTGAAAGTAATTGCAATCAAATTTGTGTCAGTTTTGATTTGTACCTCGATTGTAAATGTTTAAAAAATTTAAATATATGTTATATAAATCTCCTTATTTCTTTTATTGTAATTGAATCTTTTACCTTTTTTGTTATCCACCATTTACCTGTGTAGTATCGTTCTTACAATAAATTTATTAGAGGGGGACCAATATTTTATGTTGGAATAACTAATAAAACAACTTCTATAATGCAAAATTCCGTTCTATTATTTCCCATTTATTGTTGCTTATGTATAAGATCCTGAATAATATTATAATGATATTCTATTTTTTCTTTCTTCAATAATTTGTATTTAGAACTCCCCATAGCTATGATCACGTGCATCTGTTTCAAAACAATAAAACAAAATTTATTTCATCGGGAAAGTAAAGTTTTGGTAATTTTTACATAAGTTCTGTTAATATTTTATATGTTCTTATCTTTATTGTCGAAATAGTTTAACATATTTTTTGAGTTTTGATGTAATGGTTTAAATGTTTTGATAAATTTGGTAATGTATTCTTTACTTGATTACTAATCCTAGAAAGGATTGTAAAACAAATTTCTTTTTTGTTATCCTATTTTCAATCAAGGGTGAATTTTTTTTGTCTATATTTAGTTTGCAGTTTTATTTCCAGTTTGTCTATTTTGTATCCTAGAAAAAGGCTATCTGTGGTTCATAAATTTTGTTCTTTGTTTTTACTTAAAGGCGTTATACCTGAGTGTTTAATATATGGTAATAAATTTTAACCACTTATTATGTTCAATCTTGTGTTTTAGGAATATTAGTAATTATCATCTATATATACAATTACAAATTTCTAACTGGTAATAGTTATCCAAAAATGTTTTGATATCTACATTGGTGCATTTTATATCCAAACGGTTAAACATTCCATCATAGGAAACCTTGCGGTATGTGAATGTTGTTAAGATGTTTAGGTTTTTCATTCTAGTTTTAGATGATAAAATCCCTAATTTACAGTCCAATTTAATAAAAAAATAGTTAATACCTTTTAATTTGTCTTTATTTTTTAGATTTATTTGGGAATGGGTAATTGGTTTATGTTTTAGTTTTAGATTTAGATTAACGATAATCTATGGACCATTTCTACTTTTACCTCTTTTTTGTTCTCACTAGGTTTATAACTATAAATGATGGGCTTGTATGTTTTACTATTACTTGTCTTTGTATGTAATTATTTTTCTAATAGTTATCTATATGTATTTGAATTCTTTAAAGCATTTCAAAGTTATACTTTTAAATGGTTTTCTGTGTTATTATACGTATTTTTCATATATTAGTCCAATTTTTAATTTGTTTATGTTTTTTCAATCCTTGTACTGGATCTTCGTATTATAGTGTTCTAGGTGTTCAGTTGTAGTGTTTCATGTATTATTTTACTTTATCTATTATTAAATATAATAATTTTGCTAAGTGTAATTGTGTTTCATATTATATTTCATTTCTTAATTATTTTTTTCACTTACTTTTTTACCAATTCTAATAGGTTTTCGTTGTTTATTATTTACTTCTGTTTGCTTTCCTATTTTTGTTACGAATGGCCGTAAGTAAACCACCCAATTGTGTTTTTTGTTAATTACATGGTGGGTAAAAATCTATCTAAAAAATGATCATAATAAATGGTTTTTTGTCGTAAATTCAAAAGTACATTATTCTATTGGTAATAATTTTATCCCATATTTGTAATTTTCAGATTTTTTGATTTGTAATTTAATCATACTTCATTCATTATTAAATCCTGGTACTACCATAGGGTGTTTTTAATTTTTTTTCCCATTTTATCTTTCTAGTAGACAAATTATCATTTGTACATATATTCGTTCTTGGCTCCGTATCTATCAGGGGTATAATATTTGTTGCGATATCCTCTACAAGAATTTTTGCCAAAGTATAAATATTTTCAGATTCAATTTTGTTCGTTTTTTATAATTATTTTTCTTATTTGCAAAGTAGTGTGTAATTGTTCATTTTCTATATTGGTATGGTTAACATTTTCAACCATTTTATACCATTGTAATATTATGATTTTCTTTGTATATTTTAAACAGGGTATTATTAAGGGTATTTCCTCCTATAATTATTTTCTTTTTTCCGTTGTTTTTGTTTCTCATTAATGTTTACTATCTCACTAGGTAAATCAAGGGCAATTGTGTCCTGTTTTTTATAATTTCTTCTTCTAAATACTAAAACTCGTCTTGTTATTATAATATGGAGGTAAGTCTTGTTAACATATTTGGTACACTTGAAAGTACTGAATCTGTCTTTTAACGGATTTTTAAATTCATTCTTTTTGCAAAATTTCTTTATAGGCTATAGTCATTATGCTATTATAATAATTATTTTTTCGAAAAGGATTTTGCTAGCTTTTTTATTTTATCAATTTTTATTCGTGTGTTATTTCTGTTTTGCTGTGAAATATATATAAGTTTTTACCAATTCTGCTGGAAATAGTTTAATGGCCTGTTGCTAACACATTCTAGGACATTTTTTCAATATAATACTAATGATTTATCTATATTTCTATATGTTAATGTTTACTATATAATTCACACTATTAGAAATTTACAATTTTTGGTATTATATTAAGTTCCTTTTAACTTGCATTAATGACACTTTTTTCTAAGAGTGTATAAATTCTAGGCATCTGCTAAGTATATTTCAATTAGTGTATCTAAGGCCTCTCTAACAAACTTTTATTAAAGATTTCTGTTTCTCCTAAAATGTACATATTTTATAGGGGTATGTTTTAGATTTATTCTCTGTCATTTCTTTATTATTAGTCGTTTTAATTCTAGTATAGGTATATATGCTTTTCCCTTTCTATATTTTACAAATCCCCATAATATGTTCTTTGCTGACTAACTACATAATACTTCCCTTTTGTCTTTTTAAACCAATTCTTAAAGTAGGTATTTCAGTTACTTTTTCAAACTTATGTCTAATATTTTCCTTTTATTGTTCAAAAAAATTTGTATTATCAAATAATTTTTGGTATGATAATCTTCATTTGATAATCTTCTTTAGATTATTTGTTTATAATATCATCTTAAGACCATTATATTTATTCATCTGTTTCCTTATACCTGATTAAATTTTTTCTTCTTCATTTCATTTTTCTATATCTGATACTTCTATATACTAGCGTTTTTCACTTAATTCATTAGTCTATGTAATTTATTTGCATAGATTTGTCTTAGTAGAATTATTTTGCAATTTGCTTCTTTTCGGATCTTGGTTGTTTACAATCTCTAGCTAAAATGTCCTATATTTCCGCAATTATAACAAAGTACATTGGTCTTATTTTTGTTTTGTCTATAGGTCTTTTTAATTTTATTTAATTTTTTATATTAATATCTTAGTCTTGGTTCGATATTTATACTGGGTTTTAGTTTTTCTATCATTTTTACCGTTTAGGCGTTTTGATTTTTATTGACATCCAAACTATGGTGATAATTATTTTACAAAAGGTTAAATCTGTTTTAGTGACTTTTCCATTTTTAATTTTTCTTTTTTGGTTTTCACATAGGTTGTATGAAACATTGATGTAAAAAAATTTTAGTCTAGCTCCTAAAATTATCTTACTAATCCGTCATCATTTCAATCTTTAAATTATTTTTGGTGCTAAAATGATTCTCGTAATTTTGTAAAAAATATTGTTGTCTTTATTTCGTTTGCTTCATTTAAATTGTTATTTGCTTTGTAATAGTTTCCTTAAAGGGCAAGTTGTATTCTTCGATATACACATTTTACATATAGTTAATTTTGTCATAAGTGCCTAGTATATTTTTTTCTCTGTTTTGTTCTCTTTATATCTTGCTGTTCATACCTCCAAATTCATTTGCTTATTGCTGATTATATTTATTCTAGTATATCTATATTTGTTGCTGATGGAGATTCCACCATTTTTCTTTGTCATCTAAGTACTTCAAAACTTCTAAGGGTAGATTTTCTATCCTAATATTTGTTGTTTCATACAAATTTCTTTCTAATATCTTGGTGTTTCTTTGTTTTTGTTTGTTATATATTAGTTGCTTAGCTTAGATATATTTCCTATCATATAATATTGCTTTATTTATATCTGTGAACAAACAAATATAGATCTAAGGAAATTATATTGTTCGTTTATTGGTTTGGTGTCCAATTTTTTGATTTGAATTAGATTGCTATTCCATTATGCGGTTAGTTTACTGATTGTGCTTGATAAAACTTTCTGTATAATAAGTTTGTGGTGTTCCATCTAGGGACTAATTATAGGGACCGATTTATCGGTACTGATTGTATATCTGGAGTTTTAACTCTTGAACCTACTAGGTCGATTCATATTCCTGTGTTTATTCTAATTTTTCGGTTATTTACATGTCTAGAATTTCTGGTGTATGTATCACTTATATCACTTATTTCTGAGTTTTGGTCATTATTTGTATATGAGTCATTTTCGGTCTTTTCTTTACTTAAAGGTATGTCATAGTTATTGTTCCTCTATTTTATTTCATTAGTTAATTTTAGCTTTTTCTTTTTGTATCTGTTTCTCTTTTGTTTAGTTTCATATAATAATTTTAACCTAGATAATTATTGTTCATTCCACTTATTCTTGTATTTTTGATTTCTTCTTCTAATGTTGGATTACTTCTTGTTTGCTGGATTTTTATTTTTTCAATTTCTTTTTGATTTGTGTTAATTTCTCATTTTATTGTCCTTTGTAATCTTATCATAAGCTTTTAGACTAATATTCTAATTTGCTTGTTTCTTGTTCTAAACATTCATATAAAATTATTTCCTATTTTTCTATATCGTCTTTCCTAGTTTGAAAATATTATTTTTATCATAAATCATCTGATTTGTCATGTCTTTTTCATTACTGCAAAACTCTTTCTTTATTCCATTATAATGTATAAAAAAATTATGTTTATTTTGAAATTTATATTCAAGGTGATCTCATTGGTATTTTAACATAAATATAAATTTTGCTGTGTGTAGTTAATTATTTATTTATTACATACTTTCCTGCTAAACATGTTTTTTCTATTAATTTTCTTTTCCTATGTTGTAGTTCTTGTCTTTTTAGCCATTTTTTCATCAATTGTTGCCCAATATATTTTCTTGTTATATGTGTTTTTCAAATAACAAACATATTTGTATTTTCTATTTTTTGGAAAATTATATTTATCAAATAATTTTGTTGCTGATTCGTACCTTGTTTTAGGTAAGTTTGTGATAGTTCATATTTCTATGGTATAAGGGTTTAAATTTCACTACACCATTTTAGGTGCTTACGGGACAACACTAAATATGGACAACGTTTATTCAAAGTGTTTGCTCTAAAAAAATACTTGTGGGGGACGTTTTTTTAAAGTGTTAGCAAAGATTTGACTTTTAGTTACACTTAATATTAGAAACACTTCTAAAAGTGTACTATTTTAATGGGGATAACCCTACACTTCCTATGGAATAAAACTTCCTAGGTCCTACGTCATGTCAAGAAAGAGCTTCTTCAGGCAAATGACGATTGGAAACAAACACTAGGTAAGGGAAAGGCACGACTATGATAGTCTTGATCTACCGAATTCAAAAACAGGTAAAGAGGAAGCCGGTCATTACCAGCTAGTACTCTTGATCAAGTTTCTAATAGATCAAGGGATTACAAAAAAGATATGAACAAAAATGTGACAAGACAAACATAACAAAAGTGATGTAGAATTATGCATACTCCTACTAATTAATTGACATAACAAGGATGGATGATCGTGTGGAACAAGAGAATTCAATAAAGATAAAATGTGATTGTCGAAAAAAGGAAATTGACATTTGATTGTAGTACAAAAAAAAGGTATGTTTTAAACCTTGTTAGATTTAGAACTCTTAAAAAAGAAAAATATTGTTATTCATGTATGTAATAAATACTAGAAATGTCGAAGCCAAAAAAAGTTCGAGGACATACAACATGTAAGGGGTCTTTTTTCATGCAAGAAATTTGGAAGAAAAGAAAAGGAGGTGGACATTGATAAAGGAACAAAGCGGGGGACCAAAAACTAATAAGATAGTGGTGCACATTACGGCAACTTTATAGGAAACAATTGCAAGGAATCCTAGATCATCAGGCTGATTGTAAACTAGTTGGAATGTGGATGCAAAAGGATACTAAAAAGCGCATTGGTGGGAATACGTCAAGTAAAGGAAACAAAACCAATTCGTGAGAATTCTTTTTTTTTTTTTACTTTACTGAAAAACTAAATATATTTGTAATTTTGCATAGTCCAAATTTCTACTTTCGTAAAGGAAAGATAAGAAGTGGGTGATGACTGTCTTCGGGGATGGCTTGGAGGCGATAACAAACCAAAAAACTTAAAAAGAAAATTTTTTTTTGATAAAAAACAGTTACCCTTGAGGATTGGTAGACAAATGTCCTGATGGCATTTCAAATAATTCAATTCCCCAGTGATCGGAGTATTGGAAAACAAACCAAACCTGTTCACGGTAAGGTTAAAAATGGTTGTTTCACTCATCGACAATTCTGTTGTCAATCTTTTTATTTTTATACATTATCAAAGTTCAATTATCTCTTTGTTTTTTAAACAATAGGCTATATATGTGATGGAATTCTCAAAAGCCGGAAAAAACAAAATGTGGAGGCATCGAAAGGGACCTATTTCATTTGCAGAGTAACGCGTGGCATTGGGAAAACTTAGCTGCATTTATACAAAAATTTGATATCATTTTTTGTACATATAAGAACTACTGAATTTTTTAAAATTCTTTTTGATATAATATGTAGCGTGCAAGCCAAAAAACACAACAACGAAGAAAACAATTAGAAAACCATTAAAGCCTCTCTTTTGGTGAATAATGTGAACTATTTATGCAACTCGGACCCCAAGACGGGAAAGGACAATCCAGGTGATACCCAAGTTGCAATAGTAAGTGTTTCAAAGAGAAATTATTAGAGAAACTTATTCAGACTTAACAAATTTATATTGTGGGAGTTTGACTACATTAATTTTAATTCCACGTATGCCTTCATTCTTCCTTCTTTTCGTCTTCTTCTTCTTGTGCAAGTTCGGGTTTAGCTCAAGCTTCGGTCTTCAAAATTATTTGTTTAAGCATTCGATCGTAGTTGAAAAACTGTTCTTTAGTATTGTGCAAATTGAGGAGGTTCTGTGGGCTAACAAAACATTATGGTTTTATGGAAGGAGGCCCAATGGTGTTCAATTAAAAAAATGATGAACACTATTTTCTACCTTAGCTTTTAAATCAAGCTGATTGTAAAGGGGGCTATTGTAGCTGGTCTTTCTTTGAAAATGGTTTGTCGTGCAACCTTATGAAGATATTGCTATTTAATTAATATTTCGTATCTGTTAAATAGGTTGGTTGTGGGCTGTTAGTATTATGGGTGCGGCCCCCACCCCCCCCACTGTGGATCTTGTGGGGTAAGATTTATTAGGTTTTGATAAGATCCTTAAGGTTAATGTGAAACTACAAACAAAGGCAGAGAAATTGGAGAGGAAAATCTGCAGGGATTTCCTGCAGCCGCTCCTCTATTTTTTGGTTTGTAGTTGTTTTGTCACTGTCTTGATGATGAAAAAAACTTTGCCTAGAGATGAAAATCTGATGATGGTTGTGTCTTTTTTTATGCATAGAGATGCAGGTTGATGATGAACCTTGCCTATTCTGCAGTCTTTGAAAATACATGTTCATGTTGGTATGTATTGATTTTCTGTGGGACACTTCTAAAACTATGTTATGAAACCTTGTTTCCAGGGGTCATCACTGGTTTGTTTTTGAAACTACCTAAGTGTGTTAATTGTTTCATGAAGTTTACAACAGAAGAACTGCACCAAATTAAATTTTGAAGGTTTTAATTTTTGCGAAGAGCCAAACAACAGAAAGATACACAAATGTTGTGAGTCCTTATTAATGTGTACGTTTTACATTGAATTTGTATTTAGATTTGATGGTTGTTCTTACAGTGGGAAATTCTCTATGATGATGGCACTTCCAAAATAATTCACAACAAATTTTATTTATTTTAAAAAGTGCAGGAAAAAAGCAGGTAATTGAATTGAATTGCAGAAGGTAAATCAAATTCCCATTGTGGCAAAAATATGAAGAAATTTTTGTGTGTGGTCATATACATTTGATGAACACGTTTGGGTTTTGGAAAAATTGTTGGTATTAGAGATCTTTAAGAAACATCCACTTTCTGATGTTTGGTTGTACATGAACACTTATCGAAGTTTATGTGAAATTATAGCTCAATTTAACTGATTATTAGTTCATTTTGTGGTTTTAGGTCACTTGTATGTATGTAAAAATATAGGTATATATATTTGTGCTACATAAGGGCTTATAAATGTTGAACGTTAACTTTGTAAGTGTTGCTCTAGGGTAGATAAAAATGGTACACTTTGTAAAAAGTGTTGCTTAGGTAGTATAGAGGATATAAGAGTAACAATTTATGAAGTGGTTGCTATAGGATGAGATATAAATGTAACCAAATTTATAAGGGTGCTATAGAGACATATTAAAAGTAAAAACAATATTATACGTGTTGCTAATAGATGGATATAAAGTTACACTTTATAAAATTGTTGAATTAGATGAACCAATAAGCAACACTTTTAAGTTGACAAATAAATGCTAAAAAGGCAAACGTTTTTTATTTAAGGTGGAGTCTAAACAAAAAAAATAGGTGTTGCTAAATGCACGTCTTCAAAAGCGTGCCCCTTATACCTATTTTGATACGCTGTAAAAGTGTAGCCAAGGATGGGCAACAGTTCAATCAAAAGTGTTTGCCTAAGTCAAAGGTTACGTTTTTCTTTTGGGAGGAAGCCCCTAAAAAAGTGTGCTAAATGTCCAAAAAGTGGTAGCTTTTTTATCAAAGGCCCACACTTTTTGCTAGTTTAGGCTAGACTTACGTGGGTTGTGCTGTAGGGCCGAAAATGGGTTGTAGTGTGGTTGCCATATCTTCGTACTTTTTTTATCTATCTTGGTTTTGTTATTTAGTTTTCTTTACTTGGTGTATTATTCATTTATATTTTCTGTACAAAATTTTTAAAAAGTTTACTAATTTGATTAGGTCTTTAATAAAACATTCTATTCTTATAATATTATTACTTCGCTTTGCCAAAACTTTTCAACTTTTTGGTTCAATCGTTATAATTCTAATCTATTTTATCATATTGATTTATTGTGTTTCTTAGCAGCTTTTACCCAATATATATATTTATCATTGAATCTCTAATATCTCTAGACATCATATAAATCATTATGTCAAAATAAAATTCATCATAAAAAATTATTTAATATATCTCATTCAGGTACAAACCTTGAATTGGTTATTCTTATATCTCAGATGTTACTAAGATATCAATAAATTATTCTTTTATAATCTTATTAAAGACTTTTAGTATATAAGTATTAATAATCTTGTAATTAACCATTCATCATCCAGTAGGTAAAAATATTCTTAAATATTTCCACTTTCACTAAACAATTTTATTCCTTCCCAACCTCTTAAGGAATATATTATTATTAGGTAATAATAAAATGGTTTTTAATAATAAATCTATTCTGGTCAAAACTAACAGTTTTCTTCTTTGATCAAGTTTACCCTAACAGCGCCTCAATTTGTTTACTCCTTTAAACGGGCCTTCTTGGCCTATCGGTTTTAAACCTTAGGATGGGACAAGTCTGGGCACACCTTATTCGCAGAATATTTTTTGGTAGCAAAATATTTCTAAGCCAGTGATTATTATAACATTATTAAGAAAAATGATAAACAATCATAATCAACAAGAGATTATCAAGAATAAAATAGATGTAGCTACACATGTGAACATACACGAATACATGTTCTTGTAGGTGTATCTTGAATTGTCATACTCTTATTTTTTCTGAAACTAGGCTATGATACCAATGTGAGGGTGGAACGATATTAGGAAAGAGTAGTACGAGAGGAAAGAGGGATGATTTTATTATGAGGGGCAAAGCCCTCTAATTTATTACTATCAAACTTAATAATCTGGCCAAGATAAAGTGGCGACAACCTTACTTTACAAATGGCTCCTTACAATTATTATTTGGCCGGGACACTAAAAAACAAAATAATACTATTACTACTTTACATAAGGATTCTTCTTTTTATTGTGGGCCCGGACACACACTATTTACTTTACAGATTTTAAAAAAAAAAAAACTTTACAAATAGCTATCATACAATTGGCTAATGAAAACGTAAATCTTATCTAAAAAGAATATTATGGTTCTTTCATTTCTTCCCATTTTTACTCCAAATCAACATCTGTCATTCATCTGTGGGATTTCCAGGGTGGAACGTCTGCAACTTATGATATATAGAACTAAAATGAGAATAGTTTACGGCCTACATTTAAAATGGAATTGATACTGTTCAACGCAGGAATTAAAGGAATAACGGGTGTCAAAATCCATCGAAAAAAAGGCAATTAGGACAGAAGCATAGTAAGAAGCAACAAACTTCAAATGTAAAGATAGTTAAACTTGCCTACAAAAGCATGTAATATAAATTTTATTACGATAGTAAACACAGGAACTTGGTTTTCATATTTAATGGCTCAAAATAGTTTTTTTCTCAAAAACGGCAATAGGTTCACATTGATTCCAATTACGGATTTATTGTTAAATGAAGACTTACGGACATACTGATTTTTAATCATTGTTTGGATTCGAGTTTCTAACAATATTGGCAAGTACCAACACCATATAAAAAAACGATTACAGGCTGATTCAAAAAAAATAAACTAAAAGACAAAAAACCTATTATCAATCAAAAACACAAAATATGTTCCTTGAAATTAAATAAACAGAGGGGGCGAAAAAAGGGAGAACGTTTCGTTACCTTTTGTTGGAGCAGCAAAATAATTTTCCTTGACGCAAAGTTTCCAAATTCAAAACTCCGACGTATTAGAAGAAGAAACGAAAATATAGAACAAAAAGAGATAACTCGTTTCTCGGGACATTCAATCGATTCTTTGATTGTCTTACTTTTTTTTTCTGGAAATTTTAGATCTTAGAATGGATTTCTTCTCTCAGTCCTCTTTTTTTTTTCGTTGTTGGCCTCCCCCTTCCTCTTGATGTCGTTTGCCCTTTTATAGGCGATTTTGGGAGAGGATTATATTCTTAAACCCATTAGATTGAGGGCATAGCAAATCAAAATCTAACGGTTCTTCGTGTTCCCTCATTTTCAGGAGTAACAATAATGAAGGTCGAGACTTCTTGGCCTGGCTTGGGTCAGAAATAATTCGGAAAAGATGTAAAGTTGATAGAAATGAAGGCCATGATTGATGGAAGGTGGAGGGATATGGCAAACGCCGGTTATTGCACTTTTCCGGCGATCCGAAGTTAACGGGAGTAATGGGAGAGGACGAAAGGCATGGGGAAGGAGGAAGACGCTTGGGGAAGAGGAAACGGAGATATGGGGATCTCGGTCGTTCCTTTTTTCATTTTGGTAAAAGATGAAGATGAGCGTTGGCTTTTTTTTTCTTTTTTGGAATAGATGAAAAACTCTTAATTAATTTGGGTCATCTAATGTTTGATCGGACAGTTAAGATTAATGAGAATTTAAAAAGAATTAATATATATAATATATATATATATATTTAATGTAATATTAAAATAAAATAAAATTCTAACTAATTTTGACCATTAAGATTGGATTGTAGGTTCGAGGGATTGATCTAAAGACAGCCCACCAAATTCATGTGCTGATCACGTGGCGTACTGAATTGACCGGATTTATTGAGATGAATTGCCCAAGCTTTAGCTGAAATTTAAATTTAAAACTACTTCATTTAGTAAATAGTTCATAATTGTTAATATTAAACATGAACTTGTACAATGGGGATATCTTTTTAATAAAATTAGTCACCTTAAAAGTAAATTTAATATAAACAATTAATAAGTCATGAAGTTAAATTAAGATTTCCAAATTTTAATAAATGTAAAAAAATTTATTGTGACAAAAAGAAAATTATATTTAACAAAAGAAATTCATTCTTTATTGAATGTCATTTATTATTAAAAATAAATGAGAAAGTAAGTAGTAAAAAAATGAATATAATATATTGGAATTTTCAATAAGAAGGGACACTTATAAATATATTAATCAAGTAAAAAAAAAAAATATAATAAAATTAAACAAATCTTTCCTATTTCTTATAAAATTTCACAACATTTAATTATTATTTTTATTATCTATATGCGGGGAGGCCAAAATTGAGATGTCAAACACAAGGTTTATCAGCAGGTAACCCTCGCTCACGCGTCTTTTTTCTTCCAATCCTCGATTGCTTCCCCTCTAATATCTCTTGGGACCATGGAGTAAAATTCATCGAAATGCGGTTCTTTAGCTTTCTAATTCATGAGTTGTCTTCTCACGAGGATCTGATTTGCAATGAACTTGGAGGTTAAAATTTCTTGGCTTTCCTGCTTACTATTGCAAAACTCGATCCCACACCTTTGGCCTCTTTGCTTCCACACTGTGACAAAGTGTTCGGGACTATAAGACTATAAAGGGTAATTAACTTTGTTTGTCTTTTCAGCCCAAGTTTTATAAGTTTTGTCAAACCAACGGTCAAACCGATTTTTTTTTTTTTTTTTATGGGGCAATGATGTGTTTCTTCAGTCGGCTTGGGGCCCCTTTCCATTCCCTTCGGCAATTTTCTAAATTGTGATCACCTCGTCATTCCCAAAAATCAAGACAACATTAGGCTTCCATAGTACGCCTCTGAGTGTGGTTTGGCCTATCTTGAACGGTCGTAGGACTTGGAAGGGTGAGTTAAGGGAACAGATTCCTGAGAATACCTTGCAGCTGAAAGTAGGGAAGTCAAGTAGGAGGCGAGTTGGTATGTGTTCCTCACCTACGAGGACATCCTCAAGATGGGAAAAGCTGATCGAGCATCCATGGATATCTTCTCTCTTAGTTTGGAAAAAAATTGGAGCTCATCTTCTATATTCCTTCGATTCTCACGATTTTCCAACAAATAAGCATGTCATTCAAAAAGCGCTATAGTGTTCTATTAAATCTGGGGGGTGGGGGGGGGGGGGGGGGGGGGGGGTAGCAATCTGAGTCACATTGCTTTTTGCTAAAATGCTTAGGGATCTACCACACTGAAGGAGCAGGGGAGATCGTTGAAAGTAAGGATGTACCGGTTTGAAAGTATAAGGATGTATAGATGTAAAAATTCATATAATATTATATATATATGAAAAAAAAATATATATATATAATATATTAATGTACAAGGAATATCATGTAATTAGTGGTCTTTTACTTAAACAGTCATGCCACAAAAAAAAAAATGAAAAAATTACCATTTTATCAAAAATACAAAAAAGAAAAAAGTTCAAGAAAAAAATGGAAAAAAGATGAGAAAAACAAGATAGTTCAAATGTTCCTTAAAAAAGATTATTTCATTTTTGAAAATATCCACCCAATATCCTTTGGAAATACTCCTTAACTATGTGAGATGAGCTTTCTTTAGCAAGAGTATCGTAAAGAGAGTGTCTTTTCCCAAGGAAGTATTGAAGAAAAGATCTTAGTGAAGCTTCTGGCATAACCTTAATGTTCACCAAATTTTTTTTGAGCTTTTTTTTTTTCAAAGAAAAGCATGTCAAATAATATGTCCATATAAAGATGGGCATTAAAGATGAGATTAGCATCAACTTTGTGGTTCACTACAAGAATGAAACAATGATTGATGCACGCTTCATCAACAAGCCTAGATTATTATTGGCGGCGGAAGGGTCACCATAAAAGAAACCCCTTAAGTAAATAAGGGGAACATTAAATTCTTGTGCTACAAAAATAGGTTTATCGTCGTCTGGCCATATACAATTTATAGGAATGTTGGACTCATTTTCTTATGGGATTCATCAAATATAAGAGGGTTTTTATCACCAAGAATATGTAATGACTTTTTCCGTCATTATGGAAAAACGAATGGGAAAGGAATTTGTGCCAGAAATCTTTTGAGTAGTGACTTGGAAATTTCTAGCCTATGCTAGACTTGGATGAAAGACTGGTGAGGTCTAGGAAACTACTGGGGGTTTGAATATGAATTTGATAACATAAGTGGATATTCAAGACTTTAAGGAGCATGTACGACTTTACGAAATCAAATCTCGGCAAGTAAAATTTGCAAAATTGATCTTATCATGGAAAGGTAGTGTTTGAACGTCTAGTTTTGAGGTGTTGTCATGAAAATGGGATCCCAGGAGAAATCATTTCAAAGAATATTCATCCGGGGAAGGCTCGTCAGAGCGAGGTAAAAGGAAACTTCCCACAGAACGTGGGCCGCTATGGCGGGAAAGTCTTAGTTAAATCATTGAAAAACCACAAAATACTTAATTACTGGAAAACTACGTTCTTAGAGCTACGAGGTGAACTAGAGTAGTGCTTGACTATTTTCCACAATTTCTAGTGATATAGGTAAGATAATCACTCCCCTAATCTATAATTCAATTCTTAGAACTTAGAATTTTGAGTAATTATCATTGGTTAAGGGTTTTGTTTTAACACCCCCAAAACTAGTAGGCTAAACTAGATTTTGACGTGAGAGTTAAGTCATAGGAATAAAAACTCCCCACTCATTAAAATGAAAGAGTTTCAAGTCGTAGAAGTCAAGGTAAAGGTAACTATCACTCGAGTGATGGTTTGACCAAAGCATCCATTAAGAGGACTTCTAAAATTTTTTCACAAATTCAATAATGCACGAAAGGAAAGACCCAATCCCGGGGGTGAGGACTCTTCGAATGTCGTGGTGGTTAGGTCCCAAAAAAACAATGTACAGGACTACCCACCCATGCTGACCAGCATTCCCAGTGGGTACACTCAAGGGCCATGGTGTGGTCTCATGGTTGGAGGCATAATTTTGGTTTCAACCGTTTAAAGGTAGGAGGCTTTGTGGAAATTTTCATTTGAAAATAAATTAGTTATTAAGGTGGGGCATGTTTCCCTGGTTAGATCAATATATAGATACTTGAGACTTGAATTAAGTCAACCTAAATCATTATTTTGAACCCCCCTTGAAATAAACCTGTACCAAGGAGAGGAAGAAAGAAGAAAGAAGAAGAAGGAAGAGAAGAAAGGAGGGCAGAGGAGGAGGAGAAGGAGAAGGAGAAGGAGAAAGAGAAGGATGAGAAGAAGTAGGAGAAAGAGAAGGAGAAGGAGAAAGAGAAGAGAAGAAGGAGGAGGACGAGGAGAAGGAGAAGTATAAGAAGAAGGCGAAGTTAAAGGACAAGGAGTAGGAGGACGAGGAGAAGAAGGAGAAGGTCAGCTAGGACGAGATTTTATACCATATACTAAGATTCCAAAATTTAGACTCTGAAATTTATCCCAATGAGTCATTCTCCGTAGTGAGGGAATTGCCAGAGGTCTTTCCTAATGATATTCTCGGTATTCCTCCCGAATAGGAAATTAATTTAGGTATCGCCTTGTTACCAGATACAAATCGCATTTCAATTTCTCCTTATTGCGTGGCTCCTGCTGAATTGGAAGTGTTGAAGGCTCAACTTAAAGAATTTTTACTAACAAAAGGCTTCATTAGAAACTAGTCTTTCTTCCCAATGGGGTGTCCGGGTTTTGTTTGTGTGAGAAGAAGAGGTCACTTAAAAAAATGGTGCATTGATTATCAACAAACTAAATAAAAAGTCATATCAAGAAACAACGTATCATTCCCTTCGATATTAACGGACGTGTTTATTTCAACTCCAAGGGGGCATTCCTGACTTTTCTAATATTCACTGAGATCGGATCTCCACCCAACTAGTGTGAGAGGTGAGAATATACCAACATGATATTTGACACTAGATATTGTTAGTATGAGTTCTTAGTTCTGTCTTTGTTTTTCTACACTTAATGGCTACGCGGTATTTAGGGATTCTTATGAGTAGGGTGTTCAAAAAAGTTAGTAGATTCATTTGGAGTGTCATCAAATTGATGGATCTTGGTATTTGAACCAGTTAAGGGTGGAAAAATATGGGACCATTTAGGGGGTGTTAACAAGCGCTTAAGAAACACCAATTATTTGACAAGTATAGCAAATGTGATTTGGTTGAGGTTGGTGGTGTTTCATGGTTATATAATCTCTAGCGAGTGGGCTGAGGCTGATAAAAGGAAAATCGAGGCGGTGAAAAATTAGCCTAGAAAATTTACTCCAACCGACATTAGGAGTTTCTTAGCTCTAGAGTGTTATTATCGGAGGTTTGTGGATTGTTTTTTATCCATTATATCTCCCTTGACTACTTTCACCTAAAAGAGTATAAAATTTGAGTGGTTAGAGGCATGTGAAAGAAGTTTCCAAATCTTGAAAAATAAGCTTACTTCCGCTTTGGTGTTGACTTTACCAGAGGGTACCAAGGGTTTCGTTTAGTATTGTGATGCATCCTGAGTGGTTTTAGGGTTTGTTATTATGCAACATAGGAAGGTAATAGACTATTCCTCTAGACAACTTAAGATGAATGAGAGGAAGTATCCAACTCCTGTGATCTTGATTATCGGAAAGTGGTATTTTTCCTTTGAAAACTGGAGATTATACTTGTATATGGTGGTTTATTTTATTGTGATATCAAATATTAAGAGTTCCAATATGTTATAAGTCAAAAGGATTTGAATCTTCAACAAAGAAAGTGGTTGGAATTATTGAAATATATGACATGAGTTTTCTCTATCACCTCGGCAAGGCAAATGTGGTTGCGGATGCTCTAAGTCGTATGACCATGGGTAGTGTGTCTAATGTAGAGGAAGATAAGAAAGAGCTACTGAAAGATGGTCAAAGGTTTTCTAGATTGGGTGTTAGGTTGGAAGATTCTCCAAATGGTAGTTATATAGTCTATCGTAACTCCGAGTCATCATCGGTGGTTGAGGTGAAGTGGATGAGTCTTCACTTTTGGGTCCTGTTTTTATTTATAAGACTTTGGAGAAGGTTAGTATCATAAGGGATCGCTTGACACGACCTATAGCCTGCAAAATCTAATGACAATCATAGGAGAAGGGATTTAGAGCTTGAAGAAGGTGATAAGGTGTATTTAAAGATTTTACCTATGAAAGGGCGGGTTAGATTTGGCAAGAAAGGTTAGTTTAGTCCTCGTTATGTGGTTCCTTATGAAATCTTACAAAAGATTGGCAAGGTGGCATATAAGTTAAATTTTCCTAGTGAATTGGCTTTGATTTATCTTGTGTTCCATGTTTCTATACTTAAGAAGTGTATCAGTGATCTAGAGTCTATTCTTCCTATTAAGGGTCTTGGTGTGAAGGATAACCTCTCTTATGAGAAGGTCCTAGTATAAATCCTTGATCCACAAGTGAAGAGGTTGAGGAACAAATAGGTGGCTTCCATAAAATTGTTATGGAGAAACTACCTAGTTGAGGGGGCACCATGGAGGCCGAGGCTGACATAAAGTCCCGTTATGCTCATCTCTTTTCGAATGAAGGCTTTTCTTAATTATAATAAAAATAATGACTACATTGGAAGTTGCTATGATTTTTAGTCATGTTTTGAAAAATGTGCATTTTTTGGGGGTCAATACAGTGAAATTTCATTGAATTGTGCATATTGACTTGAAAATAAGCATTTCTTCTTATTTTGAGTTATGTTGTGCATTTTTTTATGGTGAATCGTTAAAAAATTATATGGAGCATGTCAGTAAGTTGAACTTTGGAATAAATTACTCATATATGGTTTGTTCAGCTCATGTTGTTATTGTGAGAAGGAAATTCCTCATGATGTGATTTTTGAGCCTTATGTGCAGTAATCAAAGTTTTTGAATTGCTATGTCTAAATGTCATGATTGATGTTGTAAATCATGTTTTCATGTATTGTTTATCGGTTGGGCTTGTATTTTTGAGTCTATTCCTTCCTTTCAAAAAATTTTAGTGTCATTGAGGGACGAACGTTCCTAGGGGAGGATAATGTAACACTTTGAAATGTCTAAGACTTGTTCTAGATCCTAAGATAGGTGTAAAAAGGTTTTGTTTTAATGTATTTTTTAATTCATATAAGTCATTTAGGATGTTACAAATCAAAACGTCAAGGAATGTTCATGACGTCTGCAAACTAGTTCAATGAGGTACTAGTTTTCCTTAGCATATTTGAATAAGTTTTAGGGGTCGAAAAATAATGAAAATTGGTGGAAGGGTGTCTAAGATGTGTTAGAGTTAGTTCATAGTCAAAACATCCGGGTATGACCCCCTAAGGATCAACTGAGGGCCTTTGAGGAGGACCCTTGTGATTTGTCAAGAATCTGCCAAAAGGTAGTATGCACAAATGAGTGCAATCAATAGACCTTGTTCCAATAGATGGGGCATTGATTTGATCACTCGATGGAAGCTCAGAATATTTAACCAAATCCTTTTTTGACAAGTCTCTGACTAAACAATGGAACACAAGGGCGGGGTCGGGTAGGCACATTGGCCGTAGTTTGACAAAACGGGGGCAGTATTGGGATTCGTATTAGTGAGTGAAAAATGTTTTCACTCCACGTTAGCTTGGGTGAATTTATTTAATAAAATAGTTAGTTAATTAATTAGGGGTTAATGGTGGTGTAATTAAGTTAGTGAAAAACCTACGTAAAGACCCCAAATTAATTGGATTAACCTTAGTCCTCATAATTCAGAAACCCGAAGTCTCTTCCTTCTCTATTTTTTTGTCTCACAAGTTGAAGAAAACCATAGAAGACAAGGTATAGATGGGTTCTAGGTCTTCAATAACCAAGGTTTATGTATCAATCATCATCAAAAAATAAGTTATGGGATTCCTTTCACCTTTGGGACTTCTTTCCCCAAAGAGTTCCATCAAATTTTTTTCAAAAGTATGAAATTCAAGTGGGTCTTTTCCAATCTCAAAATTGATCTTTTTAATTGATTTTCATGGGTTATATGAATTTAATTGAGTAAATTATGATGAATTATTACTATTATACACTACTTATTGATGGATTGGTCTATGTTTTAGAACATGACCTATTCCGCTTAAAACTCTTAGGTGTGATCTTAAATGAAATGTAAGGTTTGTTTCGATCGACATTGTTATTGTGTTGTTGTAATTACTACTAGACGATGGTATTGTGTATCAATTATGAATATATTATGAGAAAATTATAAGTCCTATCATGCTAATTTAGTGAGTAATTGATCTAAATTATGATTTTGACATAAGTCTCTTCAAATTTAAGCTATACAATTAGTGCTTGGTGGTAATGTAGTGATGCAATTGCTTTGTGTCATGTTGGTATTATTTGTCATGCTATTAAACCTTATTGTGATGACTTAAAGGGTAAAATGTTAAATAACTTTGAGTGACTGATGGAGTAGAAAGGGGATTGGTCAGAGGATTGATAAGTCTTGTGGATGTCAACTCTTTATTCAATTATGTGGTAAATGTGATTAAGTGTGAATGTTTCATTGAAATATTACTTTAATTATGATTGATCGGGTTTGGTATGATTTGAATTGGGATGATTGAATATGTTGTTTGTGAGATTTTTGTCTAAGATGTAAATTGTTGTATAAAGATGTTTATAACTTATTATTGTGTTTTTATCATGAGGTGGGATTGTGTAAATGTAAATGTGGGTACCCTCAAAACTTGTTATATGAATTGTAATGAAAAGACTTTACTCATGCAATTGTTGTTAAGATATGATGATGATTAAACAAGGTATAGACCCGATGATTTACATTAAGCAATGATTATTAATAAAGACATTAAAGACATTTCAGAAACGAACTTAGTTTAGCACCGAGTGAACTTGACAATAAGAGGTGTTGACATTCCATATAGGAAGATTCACCCTATAGTTCCACATGAAGTGTTGACTCCCCAATGAGGGATACTCATCCTATGGATTCCCATGAGATGAAGCTCCAATTTATAAGTAGCATGTACAGGGTTCATACTTATCTCTTAGTTCTTGAACTATGTTGCCCCCTTACGAAGACTAGCTAGTTGATCCACCAAGAAAGCAGCGTTCATCTTTGGTTTTACTTTGGCTGGTACACCCCATCCATCGGTGTAATGTTTTACAAAACTAGATTCCACACTTAGCTCTTGTTTTCTATGTCGGTTAAGGCAAGTATTCATAGAAATAAAATTATGTAATGAAGTACAAACCAACTAGGTTAACTTAAGAGGTTTGTCTTAGCTTAGGTAGACGTATGAGACTCTACTTATGCCTTGAACTAGTTTGACTGGAAGGGTGATTTAGAAGGATATTATTATATATGAATATTCATAATATTGTACATGTTATGTATATGATGATCTTTCACATTGATGTTACTACATGATGATTGGTTTCACTTATGAACATGTGCTGGTCTTTATTGCTAAAGTATGATGATAAGTACCCTTAATGATATACTATGTGAAGTTAGACATTGATTATGAGTCTTGTTGAGTTTACTTGATTCACTAAGGTTATGGGACTTTGCTTGGTCATTGCACTTGTTGACTTTTTGAGGGCTCATGGGTAATTGTCTTATTTTTGTTATTTTGTAATGAACTCGCATTCTTGATTCTTGCTATTATAACTTGATGACAGAGTTGCTTTGACTATGTGTTTAATTATGTGATATGCATGTTGACTAGACTTAGTTTTGTTGGTCTTGTGATGTTCATGCTTTTGACTTAATGAATATGTTTTGTTAATTGGTATGGTCTTCTTGAATGCGCATAAGTCTTTCTAAATGTAAATTAGCATGTTTTAAAGAAATGTACCTTTTTAGCATGATTTTATGATATGTGTGCATATGGTCTTATACTTAGTACAAGTGGTGCACTAACCCCATTTTCTTCCTTTTCCCCAATATTTTAGGTTTTGGTCGTTGAAGGGCTTCGAGACGACTTCAAAAGAAGACATGCAATTCTTATTCATCAATGTTGGGTAGGTCCTCAACTCCACATTAGTCATATCCTCTTAAACAAATAGAGATGGAGGAGCTTGAGGCATCAAGGGCATTTGAGGTTCTTGGGGTCCTTGAGGTTCTGGAGGGGGAACCGTCTCATTCATATTCTCTAGGCCACCTATAGGAACTCGGTCAACACGGGGAGGGATCATCTCATTAGCTACATGTTCCTCCTTCCTCCTAGTGGTTTCTTTCCTCGTATTCATGTCCTATAAACACAAAGATAAGAGGTTGAGAAAAGGCATGTTATAAAACTCAAATCTAAGGCACAACGTTAGAATAATGAAGAAAGTGAAACTTCTATCATCTTATAGCCTCTTATCCATGGATGTGTAGCGACTCACACCAATAAACAATACTCTACTACACGTGGCTTTTGAGGACTTTAGATCCTAAATTATTTTCCATAGATTTATGCTCTGATATCAAGTTTTTAATGCTCGAAAGTACACTTAGAAGAAGAGAGCACCCACAGGTCAGAACAATTTAGTACTTGACCTTACGGAGGTCTTGTACAAGCCTTAGCTATGATTAATTACATAAGACATCAAAGAAGTGAAAAATTGAAACATTTTAAGAATAAAATAATAAAGAAAACATCTTTCATAAAAGCTAAGGATTGATCTCATCTACACAAGCCAACTTAAGACACAACACAAATATCTTAGGGACACGACCCTTTACATTAAATGAAAATACATAATAAGTATTAACGATAGAAACTATGAAATAGAACAATGTCCTTAAATATAAGAGGACATACTTAGTATTGACAGGATAAATTCCCAAGCTTTGCCTTCTAAACTTCTTCCTTGCCTCCAACCTATACCTATAAAGTATAGAAAAGTATCTATAAAGTATGGCATATGCAAAAACATACGAAAAGAGACATATTAGTAAAATAGGCTTTCATGTCAAATAAGTAAAACCTTCATGAATATAGAATGAAAATACTTTAAGAATAATCATTTAACACATAACAAAAAAAGTTCCATAATTTTAGCACAAGGAGTCACTTAACAGTGAACTCGAAAAACCTTACAGTGAAACAGTGACATCTTACAGTGAACAATTCATCCCAAGAAATTTGAACTGGTTTCCTTTGAAGTTTTCCTAACCAAGTTATTCTAAAACTCTCTAAGGTAAGACAAGAAGGGACCTCCCATACACCCCCTTCAAGACACACCAAAGAGATCCTTAAGACTACCAGCTAAAGGCTTACCTTGTCCGAGATACAAGTCCACACTCTTGGTTAGATATTTGAAATACATTCATCCATTAAGGACTTCATGTAAGTACCCTTCTCCAATAAGACTTTTATGTTACACTAATTTCAATGAGAAAGTAGTATCCCATACTACTACTCCCACTTAGTGCTCCTTGAGGATTCCCTTGGAGTAAGAAATCTACATTAGTCATTCATAACTTCATTACATAAAACTTAAATTTATCTTCCTTCATTAATATTAGACCTTAAATCATCTAACTTCATTTACAACACATGAAAGAACACACAAACACTCCCCTTTGAGAAGGTCTACTTAGTGCAATGGATAGATAGTGTTACATATAACCAGCTCCCCTAAGTAGTACATTCTTTTTGGAGACTTAGTTCGTTCATTCTTTTGTGGGGGGAATAGATTTAACCGACATAGACCATGAGAGCTAGATATGGAATGCCGATCTTAGGTTTATCGGATGAGGGTTCCCCGCTTGCAAAGGGTAGGGTCTTTCTTTTGCCTTTTACATGACTTTCCCAATAGTTATGCCTGGAGTATAATTAAGGGATAATGATATTTCTACTAAGTAACTCACTCTCTACTCGCGAGGATTACTCATCTCAAGAGGTTCATTGGGTAAAACATCTCTACGCAGAATGTGCACCCACCCCTTTTTCAAATCATGTTGGTGCTAAGGATAACTCCCCCAAAAAGTCTTAAACATTCATTACTAAAGGTAAAGGATGAATTTTTGACACTCTATCTCAACTCACAATGGGTATCCATCGTCCAACCTACATTAGAAATCTCTTATAAGGTAGTGAGGTTGCTGCGAAAGACTTCATCTCAACTCACAATGAGTGTTCACCCAAAAACTCCCTTTTTCATTCACATTATTTAACTTCATTTATTCATTCATTCAACATGTGAGTATGTGTATATGTGAGAACACCTTTCACATAATCATCACTTTCATTAACAATGAATACTAGACATGCTTACACCTTCATTGATCATTTCTTACACACTAGCATGCTCAACATATACATATACTTCATTTAGGCATTATATAAGCTAGACATACTATTCAAGCTTCATAATACATATCAACATGAACCTCATCCTTATCACTTCATTTCAAACACTATACCTTCAAATCCATACTCACAATACATAACAAATATAACCAAATACAACAAGTAAACGCCGCCACCAAGAAGGTGGACCATACAACTCAAGATCATTTCATAATAAGAGTTATACAACATAACCAACTCACCATTTAACCATGATTTCACAAACTATAGAAAATTCTTCAATATTTCATCATAATATGGCCCTTAGTGCAGTATGTAAACCATAATAACAACATAAGAAAACAAAAATTCATACCCTACAAAAACATATTCGTTTAACCCATTTCTTAAGCTAAGCGTTGGAAATATGCATAAATGTGAGTTCATTACGGTTTTGCAATAAACTTATTCAATTAATACTAGAAACAACATATTTGAATCGTTTAAGCACTTTTACATGAAAACCAATGCATAATATCAAAACTAGGAGAAGAAAGAGTTTAAAAAAAACTTTTTGAAATCTTTTAGAAATGACTCCTTGAATGGAAGAGAAATTCCTTAATGACTACCATACCTCAAAGAGAAGGAAAACCACTAATTTCTGGTGAAGAAACTTTCCCAACCAGACCTCTTATCTCTTCCTAGAGTCTTAGCTCAAATGGTGACTTGGGAAAGTTTTTCTTTACAGAAAGAGAGTTTGAATATTTGAAATAAGGGGTCTTGTCTTGGTATAGGACTTAAAACTCATTTAATATACCCTAAAAGAACTAAAAATATCGTCCTAGGGTCATAACATACTTGGGGCGAGTTTACAAAACACCCCAAGCCAACACACTAAAAACATGACAACTTTTTTAGGACCCATCGATGGACCCAAGCAATAGGGCATCGAATGAACGACGGTTCGTGCTACATGGGAGTGGTTTAGGTCTGCAAATTCTGCTGGAGTGTTGATCTCCAACGCCAAGTCTTGACCTACATCCTTAGACAACGGGTCGTCATCATGGCTATGGCCAGTAGGCTGCTAGGCGTCGATTGAGTAGTGATTTGGCAGCTTGGGTGTTAAGTCGTGGGTCCTCTTCTAGGACCCCTCGTGGGTCCTAGGTAGAGTGTTACCTGGATTTTAAACCCCTATATATAGTCATCTCTGTCTTAGTAATATCCCACATAATTTTTGATTAAAACGAAGATGTAAAATTCACTAAAACACATGAAGACACACTTGCACTTTCTAAGGCACACCTTCCGAACGTCATTGATGTTCTTGGACGTTTGACCTCCAAACGTCACCAAACTTCACACAATGCGTAAGAACATCATTGTAAACAGTTTTAACAAAAAATGAACTCATGAAATACTCACGAATCTCTAGTTAACCTTAATTTGTTTTAGGATATTACATCTTGAATGTATCAACAAAGATGTTCTTAATGATCCTGAATACCCGTGTCTTCATCATCAAAAGATGCAGGCCAAATGACTCAGTACATGGAATGTACGAGCATGTGAGGTAAATTCTAAAGCATAACATAAGTTTAAAACCTGTATAAAAAGTAAAAATACTTACCTCTTTTTTAACTCTCTTAAGTCAACTCAATATAAGAATAAGATTCTCAACTAAAGGATTTGATACTGGACATCAAAGATATAATATTCGGCTCAATGAAGCACAAACAAACATAAGATATTCAACTTAAGTTACTCAACTCAAAATAATCAGTTCCTGTTACCTAACTGACTCATTTGAATAAAAAGCAATTTAAAACAAGTGTAATATAAAGAAAATCTTTTTAAAAACACGATGTCAACTTTTTGTATATAGCATGGAAACAACATAACTTTGAAATGTATATGAAAATACAATTAACATATATATATAAGAATACAATAATTTCTATTGGAGTTTCTCTAACCGACAACAATCTTAAGAGCTATAGTGATGATACAACTCTACTCGGCCCACGTTGCTCGGAAATCCAAACATTTCAAGGGTATAGGACCTTAACTGCCTAATGGATCAACTAGTAAACTGTGAAAAGGATTCATATAAAAAGTAATGACCCTTTTATACACATGATGGCTACATGGTTTTCATGAAGACTTGAGTTAATCTAAAACTCATATCCCCACATCGATGCTCAATACTACTCCCAAAAATATATTGGCTCTCATGTTTTTAATACTTACTCATTTTGTGGTTTGATATTATTTCTCAAAACATAGCTTTAAAATCTCTCTTGGAAATCATAGTTTCCCTGCTTGCTTCATTTTTTAAAGTTATTAGTTCTGTCTCAAAACTAGCCCGAAGGCTCTTTACTTGTTTAAATGCGAAAACATTTGTAACTCTAAGGGATTACTTAGTCCCCTTACAAATTTTAAGAATGAACTCAACTTTTTACACTTACTTAACTTGTAACTTGAGACTTAAAACAAAGTTAAAAAGATTTGTTAAAGACTATTGGAAACCTTTAAGAAATTTACATTAACTTTCTCTCAACTTGTAGAATTGACTCTTAACTTTCCTCAAATTGAAGTATGGAGTCAAGGATCATGATCTCATATTTATGGATGATATCATGATTTTCAATTTGGAGGATTCATGAAGAATTATAAGCATCAACTACTCAACTCGAGAACTCAAAGGTACCTCTCATGTCAAGATTGTTCGACAAATAAGGTTCATACCAAATTATGGGCATGAAAAATTTAACTCAAGGACTACATAGCTACACGGAACTCATGCATATTACCCTTCACATTCGGTTGTTTACTTCATCAAAAGTTAGTTCAATAAAGTATGGATCTCAAAGAATTCAAAATTTAACTTTATGTCTTTCTTGAACTCTACTATTAACTGTCTCTTGAATGTGAATCATGAATTGAAAAGTTATGGTTCATGATATGAATGATCTAGGTGATCACGTAGACTCATTAATACGTTCTCCTCACTCTCATGCCCACTAACTTGAGTCTTGAAACAAGTTTCTAGAAGCTATAGGAGACTCATCCAAAAAACTCTCTCAAAAGGTTCAAAAGGCGAGCCACACAAGTCCCAAAACCAGAAATTTTGCCGAACGTCCTTGCTCTTTTTCCCCCCTAACATGCCAAAAATCAAACGGTTTATTCCCCAATCACTTGTATTAGATGACTTAAATTAATTACACAATAATATACTGAAACTAACACTCGAATTACTCAATTTTATCTAAATAATTAATCAAAATCCCAACACAACAAGATTTAGAATGAACCTTTACAAGACCTATCAAGAACTCATTAAGAACTCTAATCTTTAAATTTTCAGCATGAAATATCACTGAAAAACTACAATATTGGCATGTGGGTGAACTTAAAAACTCTATGTAAGCTTACATACCTCTTAGGTATTAGACCCATGGAGAAAATCCGCCACCAAACTCAAGAACGTTGATGAATACCTTCATCCATTCCTCTTTTCTCCTCTTTTCTCTTCTTTCCTCTTCTCTCCTCTTCTTGAACTCTCAAGTAAAACCCTAGGCGTATATTGAGATTACAAAACTGACACTAAAAGGATTAGACCCCTAAAATATTACTTAAATGAATTAAATCTTATTGGGTAAGGAAAGGACTAAAATACACCTCACTGTTATCGGCTAACATTCCTAAATTGGACAATCTATCTTCAAAAGGTCATATCTTACACATACGAACTCGAAATATATCAAACTTGACAGCTTTGGAAAGATCATTCAAATATATTTCATATGATTTCTTGTATAACACATAACTCATATGGTGCTAGGAGTTATGGTTGTTTGAAGTTGAATCAAAACTCATACTTAGCTTAACTTGCTAAAGTTTAGATTTTGCTATTTCAAATTTAATTCTTTTTGGAACTGAAGGTGCTAAACCTTGTCAACTGACCTTAATACTTACGAAATTTTCAATTCATTGGTAAAATATAACTCACTATGATGAACAGTTTGAGTATTAGTTCAAAATATTTTTCTACAGTGTTACCATATCTCCCTCTTGGGATCATTTGTCCTCAATTTTCGACTGATCTAGATATGTAATTGGGTTACTCTTACTAATATACTATTCTAATATTACCCTTTAAATATATTTAAGCTTAACCCAAATCCTTAAGTTCGGGTTCTATACCTCTCTATTGGAATCTCATCCCAACACTATTACTCCTTACCACCACATTGCTCATTTCAAGAATCCACCTAATATTTAGCAACACCATATTCAAGCCTAGTACTCTAACGACTGCAGGACTCCTACTTACCAGCTCCTTAAGAAATTCCCTACACTTGACTTGTCTTCTCATATTAACTTCTCCCGCTTAGGTCTAAGCTAGCACTCAAAAGCTATCGACCTATTCCACAACTCTATTTGGTGTACATTCTCTTAATTCTCTTTTTACACTTGTGATTTAGCCACACTTCATTTCCCTTATCTCAAGGCTTAGATCTTTCACTTGAACTAGTCACATTTGTTGCTGCAACAAATCAATTCATAACCTACACTATGTCAATACTCGAATTACCATCACCTTCCACTTCAAAACATAAGCACTACCTACTCAATTTACAGTGTATTTATATCTCAAATAACTCTATCATCATATGAATACCATGAACTTTTCTTTAAAAATTCATAAGCCTAGATTAGATCTATATCTTTAGGAAAACTCTTGCTCTTCTATATTTATTCACCACTTACACTTGGTCATTACTAACATAATGACACATCATCATGACCCCTTTTTTAGTTAAGGTATACAATAACACATATTGACTTGCAACACTTACTCTACCTCTTATCCAAACACTTCACAACTCCTCACTTATTAGTCTACCCATAAGGCAAAACTCTTCATTATTATTTTACTAGGTGACTTACTATTGTAATATAGTTTGTCACAAAACCATCTCCCGAATTTACATTAGTAAATCTCTGCATAATTTCCTTTTAACTCTGGGCTCTTTCACTCATGATATCATAACTCACGCTACTCTTTCGGGTTAAAATTATACCCTAGATCTAAACATACTCTCTCACAAAAATCTCAGCTGAAACTAGATTTAGGGAACAAAGTACAACTCGCTTTTACCTAAAATGCACGATTCATGTGAATATGGGTGCATTCCTCTGAAACTAAACACTTTGCCTACTATTAGGCTTCTCTAAAGACCTTCTAGAGTCTCATGACTACCTAAAAGTTCTTATTAACAACAAATCATCCACAAAGATATTTGAACTTTACTTTTAAACCACCTCAAGTATGATGGGTAGTCCAATGAATATTAGAATGCACGAGTTAAAATAGATATCTATAACTTAGCTCTTTTGCTCGATTAAGAGTACGAAAGAAGGTAAACTTTTTCTAAATGCCTATAGTACCTCATTCATAGAACTGGGCCCCTCACATCTATAAATAGAACACCATTGACACGACTTCATAGACACCCTACCACACTTAAACCTGGCTCTGATACCAAGTTTGTCACGACCCGAGTCCACACCCTGGACCTGGCCAACACTCAAGAACAATTATTGGTCCCAAGAAAACCCTCATCCTTGCTGACTACAAGCGAAAGACTAATTTACACATGCAAATGCTTAAAACTAAAATAAAATTCAATAAACTTAAATTTTCAAGGCTTTTACTCAAACGAACAACTTCAAATAAAATAATATAGTCAACTTTAGTTTTTAACACATTTTATAAAACAAATTATTAATACAGACTCCTCAACTATACAAACAATCTATGAAGCCTCTAACTCATAAAGATGGAATTCGGGAAAAGAGACACAACATCCTGACTAAACTGAAAAGTAAATGAAATCATCCAAAAACAAGGATGCTCACCATGTCTAACTAGAACTGTGGAATGTATTAACGAAGCTCCTGTTGATGACCCTGAATGCCTGTGTCTACATCATCAAAATATGCAGGCCAAAGGTCTCACTACATGGAATGTACGGGCATGTAAGGTGAATTCTAAATCATAACATGAATCTTGAAACTTTAGAAAAACGAAAAAAAACTTACCTCTTTTCAAACTCATTCAATTGAACTCAACTTAAAAATATGATGGACAACTCAAGTATTAGATAGTGAACTTCAAAGAAATGATACTAGACTTAACGAAGCACATATTAACTCAACATAAGTTACTGAACTCAAAATACTTAACTCCTCATATCTAACTGACTCATTTCAATATAAATAAGCTTAAAACAAGTGAAATAAAAGTTGTTTAAAAATATGATGTCAACTTTGTGTATATAACAAAGATACAACATAACTCTGAAATGTATATGAAAATACAATTAAATTATGTATATAAAAATACAATAACTTTGTGGGAATTTCTCTAAAAAAAAAAGTCACTTAAGAGCTATAGTGATGATGCAGCGCTACTCGGACGACGCTCCTGACCATCCTTACGTTGCTAGGGTATAAGATCTAAACTGCCAAATGGATCCTCTAGTAAACTGTGAAAATTATCCATCTAAAAAGTAAGACCTTTTCTTGTCCAAGATGGCTACATGGTTTTCATGGAGACTTGAGTTAATATGCAATTTGCATCCCATATCGTTGATCAATTTTATTCCAAAAAATATACTGGCTCTTATGTTTATAAAACATATTGATTTTTCGGCTTGAGATTAGTGCTAAAAACTTATCTTAAAAATCTGTGTTAGAAATCATAGTTTCCTTGCTTACTTCATTTTACAAAGCTTTTACTTCAATCTGAAAACTAGCGTGAAGGCACTTTACTTGTTTAAATGTGAAAACATTTGTAACTCTTTGGGGTTACTTAGTCCCCTTTTAAGTTTTGACAATGAACTAAACTCTTTACTCTTCCTTAACTTGTAACTTGAGCCCTAAAACAAAGTTAAAAATATTTGTTAAAGACTGTCGAAAACCTTTATGAAATTTACTTTAACTTGCTCTAAACTACTTGACTTGACTCTTAACTTTCCTTGAATATAAGTATGGATTCAAGGATCATGATCTCACGTTTATGGATGATTTGATGATTTTCAACTTTGAGGGTTCATGCAGAATTATGAGCATGAACTACTCTAATTGAGAACTCAAAGGTACCTCTAATCTAAAGACTGTTCGACACATAAGGTTCATGCAAAATTATTATCATGAACAATTAAACTCAATGAATACATGACTACATGGAACTCATGTATAAGAAACGAGAAAAATTGATATCATTCCTTCTATTCTAAGCTTCATAGAAGAACAGTGTTCAACACATGTATTCTTAAACGTAAATAGGCTTGACAACAAAGTACGTAAACTTAGACAATAATTTATAATAACCTTCCTTTTGAAAATTACCAATACGGGAGCAAGCAATATTATGCGCTACAAATTGATATTGAAGAAAACAGTTAGAGGCTGAAACGAAACAAGGGCTATTATTGAACAAAAATTTCATCCAAGATATATCTGAGGAAGTTCCAGGTTACATGTAGAACTTTATGATATATTGAGACTAAAATGAGAATAGTTTACGCGTCCTCCATTAAAGGGAATGATACCGTTAAACGCAACAATTACTTGGTTTCAAATCCATAAAAAAAAAGAAATTAGGACTGACGAAATAGTAAGAAGCAACAACTCAAACGTAAAGAAAGTTTACTTGCATACAAATATCATGTAAAGATAAATTTTATTACGATATTAACGCTTGACTTTAGGATAACTAAACCCAAGTATGATTGGTTTCATTTTAATGGCATCACATAGTTTTTTCTCAAAAAGGCAATAGTTTCACATAGATTCAAATGCCTATTGATTCTTAAATTAAGGATTACGTCACAGACTGATTTTTACACTTTGTTTGGATTCGAGTTTCTCAAAATATGCAAGTATCAACACATTACAAAAAATGATTTACAGGCTGATTCAAACAAAATAACTTAAAGACAAAAGCTACAACAAGCAAAACATAAAATATTTTTCCTTGAAAATAACTAACAGAGGGGCGAAAAAGGGAGAATGTTACCTCGTGTTGAGCAGCAAAATAGATCCTTGACGTCAAGATTCCAACTTCAAACTGGACTATAAGAAGAAAAACGAAAACAAAGAACAAAAGAGAATAACTTGTTCACAGACTTTCAATCGATTCTTGGATTGTCTTGTTTTTTTTCCTGGATATTTTGAATCTTAGAATGGATTTCTTCTCTCATTCCTCTTTTTTTTTAGCAAATCAAAATCTAATGATTCTTCAAGTTCCACCATTTTTAGGTTGAACAATAATGATGCTCGAGACTTCTTGGCCTAGTTTGGGTCAGAAATAAATCGGAAAAGATGTAAAGTTTATAAAATGAAGGTAATGATTGTTGGAAGGTGGAGGGATATGGTCAAACGCCGGAGACCACTGGATATTGCTTTTTTTCGGCGATCCGAAGTTGACGGGAGTGATGGGAGAGGAAGAAAGGCATGGGGATGGAGGAAGACGCTTGGGAAGAGGAAATGCAGATATAGGGAAAGAGGATAAGGGCGGTCGTTCTTTTTTTTCATTTTGGGAAAAGATGAAGATGAGAGTTGGTTCTTTCTTTCTCTTTTGGGGAACGAGGATAAACTCTTAATGAATTTTGGTCTTCTGATCATTTGATCGTACAGTTACGATTAATGAATTGCCAAGCTAGCTGATATTATGCATATATATTAAATAATAATAAAATTCTGAACTAATTAGGACCATAAGATTGAATTGTAGGGTAGAGATTGATCTAAAGAATCACAATTCATGTGTTCACCTACGTGGCATACACGAATTGGCCGGTTAAAAAGAGATATGGATTGCCAAGCTAGCTGAAACTAAAATCATTTAAATTATAACAACTTCTTTATTAAATAGTCATAATTTATTAAATTAAACATGACTATTTTACAAGATTATCCTTTTTGATAAAATTAGTCACTCTAAAAATTAAATTAATATAAATTAGTTACACATTAATTAATTAAGATTTCAAATTTTAGTAAATGTACGGAAAATATTTATTGTGATAAAAGAAATTATATTTGAACAAAGACTCATTTTTTAAGAACGTAATTTATTATTTAAAAAAAATGAGAAAGTGAGTATAAAAATATAAAATATATTTAATTTTTATAAGAAACGATACTTATAAAATATATTCATCAAGTAAAAAAAAATAGTTAAACCATCTTTTCCTATTCGTATAAAATTTCCCAATATATATTTTTATTATTATTATTATGCGGGGAACCAAAATTGGGTGTCAATAGCAGTATCAATAGGTAACCCTCGCTCAGGGGTCTTTTTTCTTCCCAATCCTTGTATTGCATCCCCTCTATCTCACTTTGACCCATGAGTCGAATTCATCGAAACCGCGTCTTACCATTTTAAATTCTCGAGTTGTCTTATCAAGAGCATCTTGACTTTCAATGAACTTGGCGTACATTTCTTAGGCATCCCTCTTTACCTTTTGTAACTCGATCACACCTTTGGCCTCTTTGTCTTCCACACTGCGACAAGTGTTCGAGACCAGAAAGAAGATACTTTGTATGTTCTTTTTAATCCAAGCTTTATAAGTTTTGTCATACCCAACGTCAAACCGGTCTGGAGCAACGATGGCTTTCTTCATTCGCTTTTCCCCTTTCCATACCCTTAGCATTTCTAAAGTGTAATCCACTCTGCTATTCCAAATATCGTACACATAGTGGCCATAGTATGCCTCTCGAGTTGTGATTTGCCTCCTCCCACACTGCCGTAGGACTCGGAAGGGTGCGTAAGGACAGATTCCCTGAATATATGGGAGTGGAAGTATGAGTTGTCTGCGTCTCCCTACGATGTCCTCCCTCGAGATGAAGTTATCGAGCATCCATTAGAGATCTTCATCTCTTAGTTCGGAAAAAAATTGAGCTCATCTTTTTCTGTTCCTTCGATTCTCAAGATTTTCCCAAAATAGCATATCATTCAAATCTCTGAGAGTGTTCTTATTATCCACACTATGAAATTCCTGAGTCCCAAGCCCTTTTGCTAAATGACTTAGGATCTACCACTAAAGGGTCAGGTAAAATCCTTTAAAGTAATGATATCTCTCTTTCCACTTTCTAAGGGCTCGATACATGTCGGACAATATGACTGGAGTAATGAGATTATAGTTTACTTGTCCATGATTTTCGAACATATTGAACAAAGTGTGTGCAAGCATTATCACTCGAGTGTTATTGCTCAAGCTCAGGCCGTGTGGAAAGACCATTGTTCCCTATAATGCGACAACAAATACCAAAGGTCGGATCATTTTCCATTCTCTGTAGGTAATTTTGAACTCTTGGTTATAATTTTCATCAAAGCTCGCGTGTCCAAATCTGACGTATTGATCCCTTAACGATACCCTAGATTCTCGGCACCAGTAATTGTAATATTTTCCTAACCCAAACCAGTCTGCGATATCTTCGACATAAGGCTTGTTAGGGATTATGATGTTTTCTAATTTTCTCACTCTTCTTTCTAGCCATGTACCCACTGTGTAAATGTAATCCAAAGTTTCTCAATTTTCGAGGTGATTTCCACAGTTCAGAGTAAGAAACTATTTTATGTTGTCCCAATAACCAGTGAGGACTTCGATTAGCTCAAACCAAACATTTATATTGATTATCTCGGTAAGGGCGTCCACATACTTGTTGAGGGATATTCTATGATCTTTGTCAAGCTCGTTATACCACATTCTGAGTAGAGGTGGGGCTTCTACGACCATGTAAAATCTCTGAAAGCAATTCACCAATTAAGTTTACCAACCCCACATTTGGTTTCCACATTTACATCATTCAATTGTCAGGCAAAATGATATGTGGTAAAGTTAGAGACTTTGGACATTATTTTGGTGGTTTCAGCTAATGGACTAAATACGCTTTGGCATTAAGTCGTCTAGGTTAATTCTTAAGTTTGGTTTTTGTTTCTCTCTATCTGACGCTGAATAGATTTTTTTCAAAGTGAAGGTTACCCAAGTCGGACAGACGCCGGGGTGAAGCTAACCAACAATGTTGGATGACTGCAAGCTAACTATTCATTTGCTACTTCCAAATGAAGACTTGTGCATTTCTGAAAGAACTCGTGGTAATCTACGTAACTTCCTTTGTCCTAATGCAACTATTTGCGGTTTGATGGAAGAATGTCATGGAAATGTTACAGTTGAATAAATCGAACAAATAAACAGTTAATTCCACTTGGCCAAAACACGTTAGTTTTAAGGTTAGAATCCTCAAAATCCACTGCAAAGTTTCCATTCCTGTTTTAACATTTCCTTTCGGGAAAAATATTTTAAGACTGTTTTTGAATTTTTAAGAGTCGCCACTTAATTTTTAAAGAAAAATCAAAAAAACTTGGTTTTCAAAAGACTTAAACTAAAAAAATCATTTTAAAAAATTTAAAGAGGTATGGGGATTCATATTTATATTTTAAGAAGGTGTTTAAGACACCTAAAATACCCGTTAATACGGTTTTCCAGCAACTAACTTGTTTGGCTAAGAAATAACTAACTTGTTTTAAAATAAAAATTATTCAAAGTTTGATTGAGAATGAAGTGTTAATTTATTGTCTAAGTGAAATTAGACTTGCAATATTTATTATTTTTAGTTCAATTGAAATCGATTGATTTAGTTAAAATATAACGGCGTTTTACGGGGATTCGAATTTTTCAATCCTAAAACTAACGAAAAAATAATAACAACGAAACAGTGATAAAGTAAGAGAGAGAGAGAGAGAGAGAGAGAGAGAGAGAGAGAGGTCCAAGTTCGGTTTCTATCTGCTAGGACCAGTATTTGGTCCCCATTCGTGTTGGGCTTTGGACCCCTTCTATTTATACCTGTCTTTAACTAAAAAAATTAATACAAGAATGGTCTTAAGACCAAAACAAAAAAGAACAAATTGAAAAGAAAATAAATTTGGGCCGCTTGGCCCAAAATATGCAACTCTTCTTCCTCTTCGAATTGTTTTGACTACGACATTTATACATTAATTCTTATTGGGTTCAGTCAAATGAATATTTGAGCCTTTATGGATTTCTCGAAATGCACGGAAAAAGATAGGAGTTCGTGGCGAACTTGAGTTGATTCACATGCAAAACGTTGAATAAGTAGGAATTAAATTCACGATAAATAATTGAATGAATATCAATGGGATATCGATCAACCCAAAAATTTAAAATTATAAAGCAAAATAACATTTGAGAATGGATAAATACAACTCATGTAAATTTCACAGAGAGCACAAACGTAGATACCATATCACTAAAAAAAAAATAGACATATGACCGAATATAAAATAATTGATTCAACTGTAACAAATTTATTTAAAACTGATCCAACAAAATCTTTATTCACTTCTAAAACAAAAAACTTTATGTACTAGGATACGGAGAAAATAAACAGACCACACAAATGAAACGATAGCTGTTCTGCAAATTAAGAATATGTAGTATAGGGTAAAAAATCACAGTACACTAATTTTGTAACGACCTGTTAGTCGTTTGAGGCGCATATTCTTAATTTCTGGAAAACTGAAGAGCCCGAAAACGGGTCCCCCCAAAACTGCAACCGATCCTCATTAAATCCAACCAAAACCGGATGCCACGACGGACCTTCACGTCACGAAGGACCGTCGTGGAGGTCTCGTCCATGACACTTAGAATTCTGAAAATGGGTATGAAAATCGACGCTTCTGACGCACGACGAAATGGCAGGACGGACCGTCTCGGCATGACGGCCCGTCACAAGACTTTTTACTAAAATCACAGTCTTCTGACCCTTGCGACGGACAGTAGGAAGGATCGTCGCAGGGCACGACGGCCCGTCACGGCTGCGTAATCCAGGCGGGGTCGGATTCTGATTTGAAATAAATTTAAGGGGCATTTGGAATATTTCATGATTTATTATAACAATAAGGGGGTTAATGTTAAAAAGTCTAATGACTGAGGGGATTTAAAAGAGGTAACCTTAAGTGAATCAGGGGATTATTAGTGCCATCTTTAAAACTTAAATATTATGCTAATTAGAGTAAAGAAAGAGGGTTTGAACAAGAAAAAGACAAAAGAATACGAAGGAGAGAGAGAATCGATCAAGGGAGAAGGAAGAATACATCCTTGGGACGAGAAGCTTGTGATCACAATTCTTCGGAGGGGAGGTAGGTTATGGTTTTACACTATCGTAGTCAATCTTAATACGAATGATATGTTTGGTAGTATTATAGGGGACTATTATTATGCTTACATTGTGTGTAGGATGATGATTTATAGATATGATTGTGATGAAACAAGCATGATGAAGCTATTGCAATCCAAATCTTGATAAAAAACATAATATCTTGTTATGATGATGACCTGATATAAAAGCAGGCGTGATGAACTAAGTGATGAGATGATGACGTCTTGCGTATAAAAGAAGCTTGATGAATAGATAAGATGAGATTAGTGGATCGGAGTGTCACGTACCGACACATAGAATTAGTGGGAAGGCGAGTCACGAACCGAACACGTTAGATGTAGGGGATCGGAGGTCACGTATCCAACACATAGAATTAGTGGGAGGGTGTACAACCGACACGTAGATGTAGGGGATCGGCGTGTCACGTACCGACACATAGAATTAGTGGGACGGGGTGTCACGAAACTGACAACATAGAGTAGGGAGCGGCGTGCACATACCGACACATTGAATTAGGGACGGAGTGTCACTTTCCGACACATAGTAGTAGGGGATCAGAGTGTCACGTTTCGACACATAGTAGTGGCCGAGGATCGGAGTGTAACGTACCGACACAAGAGGAATAAAGAAATGAATGGGAAGCTGATAATATACTCAATCTAAGAAAATATCCCAAACGGTATGGATGGAGGCTTGAGGGTCCTCAGAGATTATGTTCGGTGATGCTATAAATGCTGTTTGTACTCGTGTATCAATTGTTAAGAATATTAGTTGAGTTATGATGTGATCTAAGAAATATTGCTTTCTATTTGAGTTGGCAGATGATACCTACTCAGTATTGTGGTGGTACTGACCCCCCTACTTTATGTTTTCTTCTGTTTATTTGTGGAGTGCAGCAAACGTGCAGTCGTCTTTGAACTCCAAAAAAACGCAATTTCTGACAGTCGTGCACCACAGGATCTTCAGGGTGAGCTAAGGAATCTAGCTTGGACTGGATCTCCTCACTCATGTCTGATGCTTGAAGTTCCGGACTAGACTAACTTTGTTATTTTAGCTTTTTAGAATACCTATTAGTTTAGTAATTTGATCATAGATGTTATTATGTGAGACTTCCAGCATTATGGGGATAATAATAGATGTGAATTTAGAAGTTATGAATTGGTTTTATTAATGAGGTTAAGTCTTCGCATACTTTTATGTTATTACATTGAATGTTAGGTTTAGATTGGTTGGTTCGACTCACTAGGAGGATACGTGTGGGGCCAGTAGCATCCGGAGTGGGTCGTGACCAACTTGGTATCAGAGCATTAGGTTGTTGGTATCACACACAAGAAACAGGTCTTGTATAGTCTTAAAGACGGTAGGGGACGCTTACTTTTATTTGAGAGGAGATAAGAACTTTTGGAAAATTCCATTCTTTCTTTCTTTCTTTCGTGCTATTCTTGGATACCAAATGGTATCTAGGTGATACCAAATTTGGTAAAATTTTTTGACCATCTTCACTCTATTTCGCAGATGGTACAAACTAGAGCAACGGACACGCCAACATAAACATCAGCAAGACCAAGATGCATCTGAGCCATCCACTGGGGTGTAGCCTCGAAGTGGAACAGTGTGTAAGAGGCCGCGTAGAGGTCGTGGGAGGACGTCCGCTAGGGGAAGAGACGAGAAACATAGGCCCATCTGTGCTAGGGCAGTGACTCCTCCACCGACTGAGGGAGGAAGTAATAAGAGAGGGAGGATAGCGGAGAATGAAAACAAGTACAGAATGATGAAGCCACCCCAACAAACCCCAGAGATGAATCAATAGGTCTTATCGCTTATCTTAGTGGGTTGTCTGATAGGGTAGGTCATCTAGGTGTTCTCTGCACCAACACCTCGGTTTCAGAGGTACAACATGCAGCCACTATGGCTCCTCGTATGGGTGCATCAGGGACATAGGGCCAAGGTTCCACGTTTAACTACTGGGCCTATATGACAAATGATCAGCATGAACTTTTCAGTAAGTTCTTGAAATTGAACTCAGTCTTAAGGGTGCTGAATCTGAGGATGCTGACGATTTTCTGGTGACTGTCATGAAGCTAATCACAAGGAAAGGGGATTTTAGAACGGTTTGGTGTGAGTTCTGTGAGTTATCAGTTTCAAGGGAAGCCCAAAAGTCGCGGTGGCGGTCACAGGTTGAGTGTAACCAACAGAGGCGGCCACCTATGACTTGGGCATCATTTATGCTGTTTATGCGAGAAGTATATCCCCCATTTAATTTGAGGGATAGGAAAAGGGATGAGTTTTTGGGTGAGCCTAGAGCAAGGTAGATGTCGGTCTCACTACATATGAGGCTAAGTTTGAGCACTATCAAGTATGCCACCCAAAAGGTTTCAGTCCACAAGAGCGGATCGCCGGTTGGTGAAGGGTTGAAGATCAGAGTGCCGAATTTCAGTTTACAAGTAGCGGCCACAGCGAAATTTTTCAAGAAGTTGTAGACCTGCGTGGTTAGGAGGGGGAAGGAGTGGAGCCGATGCATTCACATGGCATCGACATCGAAGAGGTTTAGAAGGAGCTGAGTTTAATAGTTCTACTCTAGAGGACCCGGGTTCCGGAGGTTACTCAAATCGACCCATTCAGTCTTCCTACAGACTGTAGTTAGGGGTCCCATCAGACCGAGTCAACATTTTATGAGAGAACCATGGTGAATCTAGAGAGTGTATGGGATGTGGGGAGACTGGGACATATTGGAGTAATTGTCCAAAAAAGAGTAATAGACCCCAATAGCTAGAGGTAGCAGGTGGTCATGGCAGCGGATCTAATTCTGGAGGAAGTGGTGGTCGAGGTAATGGTGGTAACCAAACGGATGGGGTGAGGGCAAAACTGGAGCCACTTACATCCAAAATAGTAGGGGAAACAGACAAACAATAAACAAAAGGGCCCATTTGTGAGCTTTCCCTGGGAGATCGGAGGCGGAGACATCCGATGTTGTCATCACAGGTAATATCTGGTTTGTGATGCAGGCTTCTGTATTGTTGATCCTGGATCCACATTTTCTTCTGTATTTCTCATGTGCTAATGGTTTAATTTACATGGTGAACTTACTTGATATGCCTATTCGTGTGCTACCCGGTGGGTGAGGCTGTGGTAGTTGAAAAGGTATATAGGTCTGTGTGCGTGACTTTGTGGGGAGCAACACTTATGGAGATTGGTATCTTAGAAATGGTGGATTTTGAGGTAATTCTGGTATGAATTGGCTTTCCTACGCAAATTTGCGATTATTGGATTGAACACCCCCCCCCACCTCCCAATGCAAGACGGTGACGTTAGCAAAGCCTGAGCCGATCCCTTAGTGTGGATGGTGACTACACTTTCCAATCGGTGCCTTCATCTCTTTCTTCGTGACTAAGAAATTGTTAGTAAAGGGTGTTAGCTTTCTGGCACATCTGCAGGATGACCCTACCCACGTACCTTCGATTGAGTCGGTTTCGGTGGTCAGTGCGTTCTTGATGTGTTCCCTGCAGATTTCATTGGTATGCCACTAGATAGGGATATTGACGTCTGTATTGATCTTGACAGGGTACTCACCCCATTTCATCCCCCTTAGAGATGGCTTCATACACCACCCACAAATTCAGTCCCCTCACATTTCCGCTTCCACACTCTCCAAACCCATACCTACCCACACGCATCCCACCACAGCACCTCCCCACCCCACGCCAATCACTCCCAATCTCTACTACCCCCCTCCCTCTATCAATCCCCCACTCACCCGTGAGTTCCCCTCTACACCTGCCCAACTATCTTTCCCCCCCTCCCACCATCGTAATTCAACCCCCACTTACCCACCACCCCCCCCGCGGGTTAAGAGAGTTAAAAGCCCAACTTAAAGAGTTTGTTGAGCAAAGGCTTCATTGACCAAGCGGGCCTCTCCTTGGGGGCTCCGGTTGTTGTGAAGAGAAGGATGGGACGTTTCGGAGTGCATCAGAGCAACGGCAGTTGAACAAGGTAACCATACAAAGAAAACAAGCACCTCTTCCTCGCATGATGACTTGTTGTTCCACCAACCCCCCACCACCCTCCTTCGCTCCGCTCGTTACAAGGTGCTTGTGTATTCTCTAAGATTGCAATGAAGATCGGTTATCATCAATTGAAAAATACGGGACAACGTATTGTCCCAAAGACTTCTTTTAGAACCAGGTTTATGGGCATTACGAATTTGTAGTGAGGTCTTTTCGGTATTACGAATTTGCCCTGCTGCGTTCATGAGTTGAGAACGCGGATTTTTAAGCCATATTTGGATCTCTTGTGATTCGTATTTATTGATGATATACTGATATACTTAAAAGTAAGGAGGACAGAGGAGCATTTGAGAATGGTATTGGAAATATTGAGAAAAAACAATGGAGAAAAAGTTATGTGCCAAGTTCTCTAAGGGTGAGTTTTGGCAGATGCAGGTCCTTCTTGGGGGCAC